>CM076975.1:23584430-23670639 GCA_039105355.1 Benthosema pterotum
TATGCGGTTACTCTAATAGGTAGTGTTTTATTCAGGGAGCCTAAATGTGCTAAGCTGGTTTCATGATTATCTACCCAATACATTTGGAGAAATATCTTGCATGCTTGGATGAGAAATCTCTGACATTTTTGAAAAAGGTGTGGCACTAGAGAGGACAGACCATGGTGTCACTCACTACACTCACTATAGGCTTGACGTCAAGGTGCACAGCAAATTACATAATCAGTTTATTCTAAACGGGGTCTTGCGTAAGGGACACCGTGTAGCACATGCGTAGTGGTGAAGAACAAAGACCTCCCGAGCAAGGATCTGCCGTGACGCAAAGACTACCTCTAGGCCCGGGCCTGCTAAATTTGGATTAGAGGCCTATACAGGCCGAAAAGCCTGCATGAGGCCTACAGGCTTTGGGGCCTTCGCCCTGCATGACTTTATACATTTTTTTTAAAGGTATAAACTACACAGTAAAAGATATAGCATTGCAATTATTATGCTTATAATTATAGATAGGACTTGAAGGTATAATGTGGATGTTCTGACAGCCATTTGACTTTGTTATTTGCAAGTGAATTAATTAGGTTGATTTGTTATTGCATTTGTTTATAGGCTACTGTAAAATGATCTGATTGTTATCCAACATCAAATAAAATTGCTTTGCTGTTGTTCATATGCATATGCAATGTTATACAGTTTATAGATCCATAGGCAGCAGTTGCCATGTGCAAAATACATTTGGGTTTGCAATCTAAAAATAGCGGGCGGCGCCGCTTTTAGTAACAAGGAAAAAACGTATCGTCCAATCCCTTCATCCAATCCCTTCAAATGAATCCGGATCAGCCTATATGCAACACTATGCAATGTTTTGTCTTGGCATCATTATCAAACTCTTCCTCTTCATGGCGTTCAGTGAGAAACCAACGAATAATTTGAGAGGTGGAATTGCATGTTCAGAACAGCCGCCTTTATCCCAACACACAACAGCACTAGTAGTCACATTATCAAAATAAAGATTTCATTCTACCATTGCCTACTCAGCCTACAACAATTGTTTTAATTCAAAGTGGTGATTCTGTCATCGCTTGAGATTGCAAACCTCCCATGTACAGTCAGGATTGTTACATACTAGGCCTGTCCCCGACTAAGGATTTCTATAGTTGAAATTAATATGAATAAATGTGCCGTTAGTTGCCCCCCGCGGGCAAAAAAATAGGCCTATATAGCCTTTAAGCCTTTAAGCCTTTAAGTTTTTTTTTTTTTTTTTTTTTTTTTTACTGAACAACAAAGCACAAAATACTTTGAATCTACACAATTAAAAAATGTAAACGAATTGTTATTTTTTAACAATAAAAGACAAAAACACTTTGTTTATTTCGTTGAATAAAACAAACATGTGCCTTAACACAAGAAAAACGGCACGGTTATCTTGATCGAAATATTAATTTAGAAGCAAATATACCTAGAACGACGGGGCATTCGTGGTCAGTTCGCCGTCCTCACCCTCCACCTCCGCTAATCATTGCATTTCATTTGCGATGAAAACTTCTAGGCGAAGGAATTCACGCTGCATCGCTTGTCGATGCCCGTGTTACCGCACGGCCATGCCGCTGGCTCTGCAGTGGCGGAGTTTCTGGTCAAATCCAGGGCCGGATATACATGGGACAGGGGAGGGCAGTGCACATCCAAACGTGTGTCTTTCTCCTCAAATCAAAGGTTACCGGGATCAAATCTCTTCTCTTATGACGTTTCTGACATATCTCATCAAATGAGGATAATTCCGGCTCCTTGGTGTGAAAAACCTTGGAGTTGCCCCACCTGGCAATCTTCCAGCCCCCCTTGCCAGGCTTGATGAGTCCGGGTCTGTTTTTTCCCTTCTTCCCCAAAAAAATGCGTCTCTTTTTTCTCTCTTTTACACTGGGGCGCAGACGAATGTTATAGGCCTGTGCAAAAAAGAAGAACGGCTTTTTCTGTCTTTTTAATGGATTAACACGGGCAGAAAACTGACTATAGCAATTACGTTTATTAATCATACCTGTACATAGCAGAGGAGGGCCTGTTGAATGCGCCGGTCGGTGAGAAAAGAAAGATTTATAACGGGCGACAAATGGATGTAAATACTCCTCGGGATGAGTGGATCTTTTAGATCCCACCGTCAATCTCCCGGACCAGTGTTTTCTTGAGGGTTGTAATGACAGTATTATCGGCAGCGATGCATTCATATCCTGCGATAAGCGCTCCGTCTGGGTTATCATTGGCGTGTTCTCCACTGGGCTTCATAACATTTCACAGACTTGGGATAAATGTTCGCTTTTCGCTACATAAAGCAAAAAAAACATGGAACATTTCTTTTCAACATAACATATTTGGTTTCACGTTTCTGCTCTCAAGAGTTAAAATATTTATATCATCTGAATTAGCGCCACCCAATTGAGAATGTAGGAGTTTAATGTTCATTTGCGAGGATCCATGCAGCCTGGAATTGTGGACAGAACCAAAAAAAGGTTTGGGGTCTGTGGGGTGAAAATGTCCTCAAATGGTGGTCCTTGGCTCAAATGCTGGTTAAATAGTAGGCCCTGACAAGGTTGAAACCACTGTCGTAGCTTAATAAATTATTTTAGTTTAATCTTGACACGACTAGCCTACTCACTTGTGTGTCCCGCTGCAGCCCAGTCCAAATGAATGAATGTAAATAGCCTACTCTTACGAGCTTACAATGCGACGCAATTGCACTGTGAGCTGGTGAATCTGCTATAATTCTGTCTGTGGCCATAATTTATAATTATACATAAAACGAATTTCCCTAAAAGGACTGTCAGGGATATTCAAATGAAGAATGAGTGAAAATTGCGGACGATATTGAGTAAAGTTAATTTAATTAAACATTGTCCACATTTGAATGAAATGATTAAACCCACCGCTTATATTTAATACAGCCACATGTGAACAGGTGTGTGTCCGTGTGTGTGTGTGTGTGTGTGTGTGTGTGTGTGTGTGTGTGTGTGTGTGTGTGTGTGTGTGTGTGTGTGTGTGTGTGTGTAGGAATGGATTGCTTCTACATTTATTCATATGAAGGCCTTATACAATGTTGGTGATCTATCTATTTTGGCCGCAAATGTTCGGGGAACGGCGCCTCCGCTGTTATTCCTCAGGTATTCCCAGAATGCATTGAGACACTTGGCAAGAGCAAACTATCTTGAGAGACTATATGCTGCGTGAGCCACGGCGTTTCCCAAAAAAGGACATGGTTTGGGATTCGCTGCACAAGGAGCCAATGAACAATTAGACAGGCTTCATTTGCGGCCTATCGACATATGTGCGCATGTGCTACACGTTTGGCGTACGCAAGACCCCGTTTAGAATACGGGCCAATTACATAATCAGTTTATTTTACGATGACAGCGCCAAAGTGGAACAAATGTAATTTTGTATTAAAAGTTTGTGAAATGCAAAACACATGCTTTTATTACAAGGTGGTTGGAAATACTGTAACTCCCTTTTAGAGGAAAAAGCTCTATGACATTTTTTTTTTAATTTACTTTAATTTTTGCAACTACATAGGCTTTCCTCCACCTTCAATTTCCCAAAGTATTTATAACATCCATAATGGTCTTCCAACTTTTATACTGAAAAGGGTGAACACAAACCTACACTGAGCCACGTGCAACAATACCGTCACTTTAAACAGGCAATTTCCAAGTAGCCTTTTCATTCCTCCACATGAGAGGTAGCCTACAGTAACGGTTACAGCAGTTGTGCACTAAACGCATGCAGCACACACTTTATAGAAAACTCACCCAGGCCCAGAAATGAATAGACCCACTGCAACACAGAGGCTGTTTGCAGTCTCCTGGCAAATGGAACATCTCGGGGGGCAAAATCGATCTTCATGGCTGTAATAGGAAGAAAAGACCCATGCACAGTTACAGTACATTGACAGCTGGCCAAGAAGACCAAGTCAAGTGGGTGCAAAGTCTGCTTGTCTCCCTCCCCAGTCCCCACCGCAAACCATGAAAGTCCATCTGACAGCCTTATCTCCGATTGGAGGGTTTAATTATCCAATACATATCTCCAACATAAGTCCTTTGACCCTGCATGGAATGGCCACTTGAACATACATGGTCTTTACTGTGACATGAACATCAAACAATAAATGTCAATGGAATGGGGGGTCATGTCATGTCCTCATCATGTGTCAACTTTACTATGTTTTCCTTCCCTGCATTTATGAATGAATGTAGATGTTCAGTAAGTGACTTTAAGATTCACCAGATTCTTTTCATTCCAGGGCAGATTTGTTGGAAATCGCGGAACACTTGACCCTTTTTGCAAAGAAGAATATACGTACAGTACAGTATTCCTATGTTAATGACATTTCCAAGATTTAGAACACTTTCCTGGCTGTGTTTTATTTGGTTTTAGGTATTTTACATTTTAGCTGCATGACATTAGAGACACTGGACACTTCCTTTCTGGACTACAATTCTCATGATGCTTTGGTTCAGCTCCTCCTTTTAGATAAGATAAGTCTGTCCAGATAGTGAGTCCAGTGTCCATGACATAAGAGACAAATATCTAAACTAAAAAAAATATCTAACACTTGTTTACTAGGCAGTACAATTCACAGACAGATATCTCGAAAAGTGTTTTACTGCATCTATGCTTTCGTGAAGTGCATGTACCGTACTCTATTGTTTTGTGTCTGACTGAGTCTTGGCAAGGAGTTCAACGAGTTCATTCGCAGATTTGCCCTTGTGTTGTCGTGAGCTCAATGCCAGTCCCCGGAATTGTTTCTCCTTTTGGCCACGAGGTGACAGTGTTGGTTACACCATATCTTGTTTTCATTTTCATGGCCTCCAGTCTAAAGTCTTGTTTTTCTCTAAATCGTGACAGAAAACCACCCTGCGAAGAATAAAAAAGACTGGATTATAGGCATTTCCACTAACCCAATTAAAATAACTGTATTAGACTACAGACTGGGGGTCTAAAGTAGGCTATTTCTCATATGAGCCAGAACAGTTCATCATATTAGTGATTTGTATGCTGTAGTGGTTTGTGCAGAGCATCAGATTTATATTAGTTAATACTTACGTATAGTCTATGAATTGCTGAAATAACTACTAATGTATTTCATGACTGTATTTCGTTTCTCGGATAGGCTTTTTTTCTCCCTATATTTATAGCCTGGGCTATATATAGCATGCAAGCGGTATAGAGAAACCGATTGGGTTGCTTCTTCTGTCATAATTTGCTGTATGTATAAGTAGCTCACTCGTCCATCCTGACTATGGGATGTGCAGCTTATTTTCCTCCTCTGGTGGACTCGAGGACGTGCACACATAGACGTCAAATGGTGCTGCAGTTCAGCCCCTGTACCTTTACCCCGTCTGTAAAACAACTGCCTGTTGCGAGGCAACAACACAGCATTTTAGTAGGCCTATGGTAAAACAAATGTCAATGCCACTTCCATGTCATCAGCATTCGGGAGAATATTTCTTTCTCCCCCAAAAGTCTCTTGAACTTGAATTTTGAGCACAGTAATTTGCATTGTACTGATTGTAGCCTACAATTTAGAAATCAAACTACCACTAGCAAATGTCACAAATGTCTGTACAGGATATCAGCCCCTGCCCCTCTCTAAACACTCTCTGCACGTCCCTGCTGGTGGTAATGTAGGATGGATGGAAGGATGCTGAGCGTGCGGGCGGGCGGGGCTGTTTGGCGTTTTGCTGTGTCCTATCAAGTGCATTTGTGGCTTTGCTCCATGACGGGGAAGGAGCAAGCAGTGCACCCCCATTCTAGTTGTTGTTTTTACTATTAAACGGCGATAGATGTTATTCCATTCCACGCGCATGATGGATTTATTATCTGACTGAGTTTAACGTAAAACATTTGGAACACTTAAGTTGACGCTGCAGCAGCAGCACCAGTGCGGACATTTTGTTCATCGAATTTATCAGGATTCTATAGCCTAATTCAGGGGCCCTCGTTCCTCCAAGACCAGGTCGGGAAGACTCAAGAGAAGTATTTTTGCTTCGGATCTGGGGTGGCACGTTGAAGCTGAAGCAGGCTAGGCTATAAGATAAAAATCGGCATCTGTCACCATGGCGTGGCCCTGTATCACCAGGGCGTGCTGCATGGCCCGCTTCTGGAACCAGCTGGACAAGGCTGACATTGCGGTGCCTTTGGTGTTCACCAAGTACACGGATGTCTCGGAGATGCAGCACATCCAGCTGCAGCCTCCGTCGAGCCACCACTACCAGAAGCATCGGCTCCATGGCGGCGTCGCCATAGAAACGCAGCCGTCCCGCGCGGAGCTGCTGCGCGGCGGCGGCGACTCCTCCGTCCCCCCGCGGAGGAGCGTGTCGGAGGAGCGCGTGTGCAGCTCCGTGATGCGCCAGGACTTTAAGCACTGGAGGGTGCCGCGGGAGCCCAGCTGCAAGCCCAAGAACGAGTACCACAACCCCGAGACCCCCTTCAACACCGAGACGCAGTACCAGAAGGACTTCAAGCCGTGGCCCATCCCGAAGAGGGACCATCCCTGGATCCCCAAACCTCCCTCTGCTCCCGCTGGCATCTCCTCCGCCGCCATGGGAGGACCAGGAGAGGAGCGCGTTGTGGACAGGTCCATGGTGAAACACTCCAAACACGCGGCGACGCACCATCACCAGCACCACCAACAAGCCGAGCTGGACAGCGGTGTGGAGAAAAGCACGATAGCTGACAAGGTGCAGGAGAAAGACATTCTTCATGGCGAGAAAAAGAAGAAGAAAGTTGTCCTCCAGACGGGAGGAGATCATGGGGTGACAGAAGGTAAAGGGAGGGCAGCGGTGGATGCGTTGAACAGACAGATCAAACAGGAGGTGACGGCTGGAAGCTCATACAGGTGAGGTTACAGCAGAGGCGGAAATAACATTTCCCAATTGGGGGGGGGGGGGGGGGGGGGACTTTTATTAGGCAATTAAAGCATCAATAATAACATTAGTTGTTGAAGTTGCAGCAGACACACAGCATGCATAAAGCTAAACGGTCTGACTCAGAGAGTTTTCTGTTTTCAATGATGAAATGCTGTTGGTTTAGTGGTGCCACAGCTGTAGTGTAGTTAGTAGCAGTAGTAGTGTTTCAAAACAGTTTAAATATAGGCACTTTCATTTCAAAATCTTGGGTTGTTTTGCATGCCATCATGTTTGGTGGGGCAGTCAGGGCATTTAGGGGGGCATTGCCCCACATGCCCATGCCTACAGGTAGATCCGCCCCTGGTGAGGTTACAGCTGGTGCTGCTGCTGTCAACAGTTCTCTAACGTTGTCATTTTCAAGGGCACTCAGATGATATGTTGTAGCCTAGCATATAGCCATGCATGCTCCATAGCTCTACTATGCTACTAAATGTATATGCTTCTATGATTCTATATACCAAGGCCAAGCCTAGCCTATTGGTTTTGACAGTTGGACCCATTGCTCAAGATTGATATGCTGTAGCCTAGAATACAGCCCGGTCCAAAACTCTACTGCTTCTATGATTCTAACAGAGCTAAGCCTAGCCTATAGGTTTTGACAGTTGGACCCATTGCTCAAGATATTTTTTGCCAGGGACACCCATAGAGAGGATTTGTGTTCTTAAAAACGTTCAGATGTATTTGAAATGGGTTGATTTATACAGTAAATGTGTTGAAAATAGCAACTCTACAAGCTCACAATTACACCAAGAGGAATTGAATGGCTTCATTTTTGCTTTGGAACACAACCTGCACAGTTCATAGCCTGTTCATATACTACTGGGTCATGAGTTGTGCCATGGCAGTATGGCAATAATGGCCAAGATGGCTTTGAAAAGATGTCTCATAGAAGGATCCAAAACCTGTGTGTGAAACCTTGTGAATTCTAGGGCCCAAGTGGAATTGCTGCCAAATACTATTTTGGTCTCAAAGGACTGTCAGATTAGATTGTGCCGTCTGCCGTGTCATCGAGTGACAATGGAGGTGGGTAATCTGTCAATCTGTCATAGTCCTTTGCTAAAAATGCATAATGGCACTGCAGGCACATCTCATCTATTGCCAATGTGCATTACTGACATGTTACTTTATCTGTGGAGCCAAATAGTATTGCGGTTAACTTTGTCTGGGCTAAATTTAGTTTGTGTTTCATCGATCCAGGAGATATCCTTGGAAATAAAATCCCGTCGAACGTTACACGGTAACATCCTCATAGTAATTCGTCCATTTGTAAGTCTGAGAATGTACAAATATAACCAAATGGACCTGTAATATTTGTACGTCAATGGAGATGCTGTGATAAACTCCTGAGTCATGCACTGATTAGGAATAATCCTTCATACTATTGCTGTAGTATTACAATTTGTTAGAATGGGAACAACTTTATATTTATTATAGGTGAAAATATGTTTGGGGAAAAACATAATTAATAATCAATGGAAAAGAGTGTTTTCACTGACAGCAGGTGTACCGTGCGTGAGTTTGTGTGTGTGTGTGTGAGGAACCGGCAAGTCGGTCTAACAGCTGTTGGGTGCTGTGCTGTGTTGTGTTGTGCTATGCTATACAGGGTAACTGCTGCAAAGGGCACAGCTTGATGTGGCATGAAATGGCTGCACAGTGACAAGGCCCAGCAGTCCACTCTCTGTCTGACTTAAAGCAGGTCAACTGTGGGTTAACCCTGCTAAGAGTACCCTTATGTGCACTAATGTGCAGATTGTATGCACGCATGCACATCCCCAACCACAAGACTCCATGCACACTGCCTTGCACTGAGTTTATGGTAAATACTGTAGATGAATAGATGAGTTTTGCTGTTTTGACATTTTTTGTAACAGCCACTCTTGTGAGCCTGATGTTTAACCACTGAGTTAAAGGGATAGTTCAGATTTTTTTTAAGTTAAGCTGTATGAAATACTTACACTATAAATGTAGTGGTTGCAACTGTATCAGTCAATTGATTCATTGATACATCAATTTACTCCGTGGCCCCATTACCCCTACAAAATGAACAGAATACTTACAGCGCAATATTGACCAAAACCAGAGCAGAATGCTCCCCACGGCACTCTGGCAATCAATTAATACAGTTGACACCACTGTTCCAAAAATCTGAACTATCCCTTTAAAGGACCACTTTTCATTTTCAACGTATCTTCAATAATACATGCTGTATATATACTGTATTGCCGAAAGCTCTTGTGAGACACAGACTGAGTACAAATAAAATAATAGTGGTATTTTATCATGTACATTAGTGGGGACCAGTTTTATGAAGATTCATTGGAAAGTGGTGAAGTGGTCCTTTAACTAATGAGTCAACCAGTAAGTCATGACAACCCGCCTCCTCACATAGTTAATATTTAGAGCTAGATTTCTATGGCTGATGACATATCTTTTGTACGGTGAAAGCCTTAATGTTCTCTACTGTTGTGATGGTTTGAATTACCGTAGCTATGTTATTTACAGCTGACTCATTGTGCCCAGGCTCCACTTTCTCTGACAAGGGAGGGCCATTGTTTAAAAGTCTTTATTTACGGAGGGAAGACTTTGCCGATCACAAATACAGTACTCTTCAATGCCTGTGCCAGCTTCACACCGTAGTGTACAATACACACCTGAGAGCTGCCCAGAACAGCCTGTCTTTTCTCTGCTGGCCTCTGAGCTGCTCAGCACTGGGACATTCTGGGATGTTCAGTGCCATCTTGGGCACATCCTTTACACCAGTGGTTTTCAACCAGTGGTCCTTGAGAGGGTTCCAGGTGGTCCCGTCCCCAGCTAAATTATGGAAAGTTGGTCAACCATGATGTAACTCTTTGAGAGCGTAAACATGAAACCAAATGGACCCTTGCAGGTCCATTTGGTTTCATGTTTACACTCTCAAGAGTTAACATATTCATCTGAATTAGCCCAAATGAACATAATTAGAGAATGTAGAAGAATGGTCATTTTGATCTGTAATATGTTTGCCTGTTTTGTTTCCAGAATCCAGCCTGGAATTGTGGACAAAAGCAAAAGAAATCTTTAGTCTTGGGTCCACAGACCCAAATGTCATCAAATGGTGGTCCATGGCTCAACTACTGAATGAATAGTGGGCCCTGGTATCAAAAAGGTTGAAAACCACTGCTTTACACCTTGATTTTGGCAGAGGGCAAAGGATTCTATGAACCAGTAACCAGCTGAATGTGTCCATAGCGCTATAGGATGTGGATAGGCTACAGGAAATCCCTGCCCACTCATTACAGTTAGTTGCTCACATAGCATACTCCCCGGAAGTATCCCTGTTTGATGCCATTTTGAGGCCATATGCAGCACACACTAGGGGCTTTGGGCTATATAGAGCATGTGCATTGTCCTTTATGCATCTTAAGCCATAATTAGTACATATTTGGGGCTGCTAGAGTGGCTGCTTGGGAAACGGTTTCCCAGTTCGATCCCCGGGCTCTTAACAGAGTTAGTGTTGTGTCCTTGAGCAAGACACTGAACCCCTAGCCTGGTCTAGCCCTCAATGATTTTGGCCTTGGGGGGCGGGGGTGTCGTGGGATCCACACGGCGGAAGTGCTGCGCTCTGATTTGATCTCACTAACGTGTCGTCATCTCCGGCCCCTCCCGCGCACGTCCACTGCTATTCTACGTCACATTATTTAGAGCGACGCCCACCCCGGAAGGTTCACTCCCACTTGAAGGCCACTTTCCAACGTGCGTTAGTCCAGGCTTTCCGTTTTCGCGCAAGACGAACGAAAATGAAAGCCTGGGTGTCGAGGCTACTGAACCCCTAATTGCTCCCGATAAGCAAATTGCATGTTTTTGTCCGCCACTGTGTGTGTGTGTGTGTGTGTGTGTGTGTGTGTGTGTGTGTGTGTGTGTGTGTGTGTGTGTGTGTGTGTGTGTGTGTGTGTGTGTGTGTGTGTGTGTGTGTGTGTGTGTGTGTGAAAGAATGGGTGAATGAAATGCACAATCAAGGTGTTATATGCAGTACATGCAACATTTTATTTACCATTCACCGTAATGGCAAGCCTGACTTACTAGAGTTTCATCTAGTCCATTCTTGGGGGCACCACTTCTATAACCTTCAGTCCACCACTGGCCTGATTTTGAAATGTCACTTTGGCATGAGCCCCTCCTATACGCAGCATTGTGTGTTTGTCTGTATGAGCATGGAATATGATGATTTGATTGGCTGATATATAAGGATGTATAAGTAATTAAGTAAGAGTGTCTCTTAACACAGATGTGACTTTCTGTAAATACGCAAGTGAAATTCAATGTGGAAGAGTAGTGCACTTACCCTATGCAATCAAAGCCACTGAAGAGGATACAGAGAGTGCAGCCTCACTGCTGACAGGAAAGCTGGCAGTCATTCAGTTCAGGGAAGCAGGAAGTGGAACAGCATGAATGTTTAATATTAAATTGTGTCAGTATCAGGCATCAGCGGCGGCTGTTGGAGAGGTACTGTCTGGCCCACTCTGTGTTTCTTCCCCTCTCACGTATTGTAAGATGGGCAAACATTCATGCAGCATCATACAAGGGGCTCACTCTGTCAATCCTCCTGAAGATATGAGTTCCTCTTTACTGAACATGCTATGATTGGTATGACGTGAGCAGCAGTATTGGTCAATACTGTAAAAGCTAGAAAGAAGAATCACTCTCATAGAGAGCTTGGGACACGTTCAGAGACCCTTGATACTGTGCAGTTGTAAGAATGGCTTACTGAATGTAAGTATGTTGTATGGTCAACTCGATCATCAAGGGTTATTTTATTACCGATGCATTGTTCATAATTCAAGTTGACTCTTGCTCATACAGATAGATACAGATACAGGCAGACTGTTCAATCGATCGATTGATCGACCAAGTTATACACAGTAAACATTGGCCACAGGCAATAGAAGATATACAGAGTAAAAAATAAATACTGACTTGAGATCTTGACCCACAAATGCACAATCAGTGTTTCCCGCTATATCAGAAAATAATTGTGTGTAAAACATTATTTTTATATTGACAGATGATATATAGACAGATGACAGTATATCATTCTAATAAATATGAGCTGTCTGTTGTCGCCAAGACATTAAGCTTTTTATAATCCTCATATCGATGATCTACTTGGCTTGTTCAAGCCAGAGCTCTGCCAACTAACATTCTTATATAATGCATTATAATCTGATTTGATCACATCCGATTACAGCTGATGCTCAAATAAAATGGTTTCAGTTACAATTCTTGAAATAGATAAAAGCCTTTCTTCTTTTTTAGTGTAATGCTCAGAGGCGGTAGTTTACTGAGGATGTGTTTGTGAATACTGGTTGTTGTTCCTACCACTCATTTATTTGGTAAATGCTAGTGGCTTTATTTATTTTTTATTTTTTAATAAATAACCGCTCCAAAGAAGAGCTATGACTGCCTTTATATATCTCTGTGTATGTCTGTTTGAGTATGGACAGCTGCAATAACGTTGGATGAACTAAAGTGGCACAGTTGATATACAGGACTAAATGACGCTGGTTGATCCTAAGGTCGCCATGCCCACACGACAATCACTAACTGTCATTTAAATCGCCAAGCATAAGCAGGTTGATTCCGTTCTATGTTGTGAGTTTAATGACAGAAGGCAGCATCCTTTCATATCTTTGGCCAGTGATGGTATAGTATAGCATTATTATTGATTGTTTAAGCTACGGAACATATTGTTTCCCCATCAGTCCGGATTGAAAATGAAATCCTCCAATCCGGACTGTGGGGCTTTGTTTTTGTGTAAACTGCTATTATGATCATCATTATATTATGATGGGTCATGATATTGTTCATATTATGTTGAGAATCTCATATAGATTTTTACAACATGGGTATTCACTTTCTGCTGAGCTTTTCTTTCTTTTTCTTTTTTTCCTTGCGGTATGTTGGATGAAGATACAGTAAGCCTGAAGGACGATCCAGTCAAACAGCATACAAATGATGTGAGATTTTACAGTATTGAGTCTTACTTGATTTCTGTGTGGACCATATTATGATGGTTCAAGTATAAATATGGATTTGATTTGTTCACTGAGCTCACATTGCTTTCAGCAGCCTGCCAACAACTTAGTGATTGTGAGGTCGTAAATGTGAAGTGGCCACTGTAACTTCTTATTATTGATTGCAATTTGCTGTTGCTTTATGTTTACTGCTCAGAGTAGACATTTGTTGTTTGTGTCCTTAATGATCCCATAGGAAGTAAAGAGGGCTTGAGCAGAATGTGCCATATTGGCGGAAGGTGACATGTAGCTCAGCAGTACCCAGGCCTGGAATGGTTCCAGCCATGTCAGTGCCAGTGTATGTTGGTCACAATGGTGCTGCTGCCTTTTCACCCTGTGGACCAGCATGGTCAGCCTTTCAATGCAGCTATAGTCACAGACAGAGAGGCACCAAGTAGTGACTGTACTGCTGTACTGTATAGCCGTGATTCATATAATGGTATAATAACCTACTGTACTCAAGAGCAAGATAATCAGAAGTAGGCCTAGTTGTAGGCATACTTCTGATGAACTTGTAAGAACGTACAATAAAATAACAAGACGCATGCTCAGAAGTTAAAGTGATGTTTTCTGTTTCTTCATAGAATAGTACCTGTAATTATTATTACTGTTTAATGTTCATATTCACTAGATTTCTCAAAGATGCTGGTGAGCATCAATAAGTGCTATTTGTCGCACCTGTGATATAAATGTTAATGCTGAAATAACACCAATTGTTTAACTATTTCAATAATTAAAGGCGTGGATCACTCAAAAAATGACCTTTTTCTATCCTTTGCTCAACATATGAGTAACCAAGTAAAGAAAAGCAAAAATATTATTAAGCGCATTAAAATATAACAACTAGGTAGAAATTCTGTTTTTAGAGAAGACAGTAATTGGCAAAACGATGAATGTATGAATAGGCCTAAACATTTTTTTAAAAGCAACCAAAGGCAAAGGGTAATACAAAAGCTGTGTATTGCATGTACTGTAGGCTAGTACCTAGCACACTCTGACCTCAGAGACACTAGCTGTATTGTTATAGTCATGAGTCCACAGCAAGCAGTATGTTACTGCTTGCTGTGTACAGTATGTTACAGTGTAGACCTGTGGCATGTCACAATGTTCACTCTTCACCCCTTGTGTTTATCCCCCCCTCTCTCTCTGTCTCTCTCTCTCCTCTCTCTCTCTGTCTCTCATACACGCACACACACACGCACACACACGCACGCACACACACACACAGAGCAGTGTCATGATAATGAGCACTTCATGCCCTTGGACTTGGACATTGTTGTGTAACCTGTCTTTTGCATTGTGGCTTCTTGCCCCAGTTCGACGTTAATTGGTTAAATGGCTTCTATACTTTCTTGCGTAAGAGTTCTCTGTGTGATACCCACCTCTTTTCTGCACCGCTGGAGGGGTCCCTCTATTCAGCATTCAGGCGGCATGTTCTTCCACCATCATGATTCATTTGCTTTGGAGATTTATGGAGAGATGGCATTCTAATTACCAGTGCTGCCGTTTAAATGACATTATTAGTGCACAATGTGAATTAGGGAAAGTTAATTTAGCAATTGTGATTTTGTACAGCCACCCTATAACAATGGCACTAGACCAAGAAGAAGAAAATCCATGTGACGACAAGTACTACAGTCTTTATATCTCATGGCTGGGTTGTTGCTTACACGTTATGCTCAGTTTGACATCCCCGGGCTATCCCATGACAACCAACCTCAATAAGGGGTCAGAAACCCGCCCTCCCACTGTGATGCAGTCAAACAGACGACTATAGCAACAGGCTCATTGAAACCCCAGTCATGCCTCGAGCAGCTTGCTGGTGTACTGCATGTTACGATCCAACAAAAAAACAAAGCACACACCTCCTGCTACTGTAGAAATGGGGACACGACAGCAGGCAGGTTTTCATCCAAGCTATGCTGCGGCAGCTGACTCCAGGTTTTATATAGTTTTCGGCTTATTGATGTAATAATTGTACAATGTAGGTAGACCAGGGGTTTTCAACAGTGGTCCTTGAGAGGGTTCCAGGTGGTCCCCAGTTAAAGGTAGGGGAAGTGATTTCACTTTTGTCAGATATCACCCAAAAAATATTTTTTTTTCTGTTAAAATGCTCTATTATAAGGTGTGGAAACCACATATGGAGTTTCCCCCTCCCCCACGTTAGCAGAGGAGCTAATAAAAGTTCCCCAGGTCACCACAATTCTCCTCCAATCAGGAGCGAGCAGCAGGTTCACATAGTGTAGCTACTGTTGGGGGCCCCTAGTGCACCAG
This sequence comes from Benthosema pterotum, assembly GCA_039105355.1. Classification (NCBI taxonomy): domain Eukaryota; kingdom Metazoa; phylum Chordata; class Actinopteri; order Myctophiformes; family Myctophidae; genus Benthosema; species Benthosema pterotum. Next base: position 23,599,702 of record CM076975.1, read on the forward strand.
GCTGGTACTACACCATGAATTTCAAATCACTTCCCCTACCTTTAAGTTGGTTAAATAGATGTAACTCTTGAGAACGCAAAAAATGAAACCAAATGGACCCTTGCGGGTCCATTTGGTTTCATTTTTACACTCTAAAGAGTTAAAATATTCATCATGTGAATTAGCCAAAGTCTACACAGCTAGAAGATTAATGGTAATTTTCAAAACTTTATTTTTGAATTTTCATATGATCATATGTATGTACAACCAAAACAATCCCTTCCCCCACCCCCTCCCCCCCTACTCCCTAGGCTCAAAGAAAAAAGAAAGAGAAAAAAAAAAAAAAACAGTGGTACACTTATACAATTGTATAAGGACAGTTGCGCATAATAAATAAATAGCTAAATAAGTAGTATATGACATGGTTAAAACAGGAATATCTCAATTTTCATCTCATCCATACATTCCTATACATTTGAAGTAAAGGGTAATGGTAATTTTCTTCTGTATGTTTGACTGTTTGGTTTACCAAATCCAGCCTGGAATTGTGGACAAAAGCAAAAATAAATCTTTAGTTTTGGGTCTGTGGGGCTAAAATGTCATCAAATGGTGGTCCGTGGCCCAAATTCTCAATAAACAGTGGGCCCTGGTATGAAAAAGGTTGAAAACCACTGGGGTAGACTAATTGTCCTAACGATGAGCTAGTACTGCAGCCTTGAAGCCAGTCACCCTCCTGTATGGACTCTGTTATTTGCAACATGAGGAGGTCATTCAGTGGGCCAGCAGGGAAACAGTACAGGATGTTGAGTGGCAGTGAGAACAGTAGGTTGTAGAGTTTGCCTGTGTGTTTGGTGCTTTTATTATGATCATGAGGGAAATCGGATAGGTGTAGTTTGTCCTTGTCCCAAGAGTTTGTTCCCTGGCCCCTGGGCACATTAGATGTCAATGCATTGTATGTAAATTTGCAATACTATTGTATTAATATTCAATCTACCGAAGACGTTCTGTCATTCATAAACTATTATAGTGTTTATAGCACTTAAGTCTGTGTTCTGTATATTGTCTATATCCTAGGTTATGGAGTTAGACTGGTGCTGCAGTAGTGAATGTAATAAACATGTGAATGTGTCTGGTGGTGGCAGTCTACTGCAAGACAGGCTCCCCTGAATGAGGGCCATAATGCTGACCTTCTTAAGAACTGCTGTGTGAGGACTACAGTATATTAACACTACACAAGACTATAGCACATTTGCACACTCTGCTTTACTGAATAGTACTGCACCATGCAGTCATACTGTTGTACTATAGGCTAGTTCTGCAAAAAAAAAGGGATTGTCCCGAATTACGTTTTTTGATGTTAGCACGGCTTTGTCCCCTCTATAGCGATTCGCACACAGCAGTCCATCTCAGCACATTGTTGCTCATTACCCCCTATGGTGGCATTACATGGAAGGTTTTCTTGATTGTGAATCACTTCTTTCTTTGCAGGACCGAATTCAAAGCTTATAGGGATGTGAAGCCGGCGAAAATGATTCGCGCCAAGTCCCAGTATCTCCCGCCCAATTACAAAACCAACCTGGAGACGAGCTACAGCGCCACCTACAAGGGAGAGCAAGGCCAGCACTTGCCTACCGACAACAAGGCTCAGGAGAGGAGAAGGATACGCAGTCTGTACAGTGAACCTTACATAGACCCCAGCAAGCAGGTGAGATAAAGTAGTGTAACACAGCACACAATTACAGTTCAAATCTCTGTGAAATTCACATACTGTATCCTTCTGGAAGCCATTACGCAGCTAATGTAATGGCCCATTAACTAAAAGTGAAAGAGTTTAGTTACCTTTCTGGGGCAGTGGTTTTCAATCTGTGGTCCGGGGACCAGCAGTGGTCCTTGAGAGAGTTCCAGGTGGTCCCCAGCTAAATGATGGAAAGTTGGTTAACCAGGTGTAACTCTTTGAGAGCCTAAAAATGAAACCAAATGGACCATTGCGGATTCATTTGGTTTCATGTTTACACTCTCAAGAGTTAAAATATTTAATCTGCATTAGCCCAGGTCTACACAACTAGAGAATGTAGAAGATTAATGGTCATTTTGATCTGTATGTTTGACTGTTTTGTTTCCCAAATCCAGCATGGAATTGTGAACAAAAACAAAATAAATCTTTAGTTTGGGGCTAACATATTATCAAATGGTGGTCCGCGGCTCAAATTCTGAATGAATAATGGGCCCTGGGATCAAAACCCCTGGTTGAAAACCCCTGCTCTATTGACACAGCAAAAGAGGTGGCCCTTACAGATCCGTTTTTGCACTTACAACAAATGAACACTCAGTATTATGGGGGAATCTCACTCCTACTATCCACTGTTCTTAGTTTGACAGGTATAGTGCCCCCCGCTCTAAACCCAAAAAGGCAGGCACTGCGACAGTGGGCCAGGGCAAGCCAGTGAAGAAGGCCAAAGACAAGCAGAGTGCAACGCTGAAGGGTGCCAAGAAGAAGACCACTGAGAACCAGCCCGAGAACCGGCCGGCGGCGGAGGGGGACAAGGAGAAAAGTAAAGAGATGAACAACAAACTGGCTGAGGCAAAAGAGTAAAAATCATTTAGCACTACTTTTTCCCTTCTTCTTCATTTGGGCAAAAAAAGAAAGAAAGAAAAAGAAACACGTGGAGGCTGCGAAAATGAATTAAGGGTTCTCGTCTTTACTGTCTCTCCTTTCTCTCTCTCTCTCTCTCTCCCTCACTCTTTCATTCACTGCCCTCTTTTGTCTTCTCACTGTCCTTTGCTCACTCTCTCTGTATTCTCTGTCCTGATACTTTGTCACATGACGGTGTTAAACTAGCCCGGCTTGAAAATCTGTTCTTTTTCACAGCAACACCATCATGTGACAAAGTTGAAATGATGCTTCGTCATTTCTCTGCTCCCCCGTATATCTTGGATAGGTTTGTGTAATTTTACCAGAACATTTTCAACGCTTACACATGACACGTCTCTTTGCACATCCTGCCTCGCACTACTATGCTGAGAGAGCTATAGTGACGAGTGGGTGTGAGCATCCACTTCCTATATGCTATTCGATGCCGCCCACCAACAACCCCCACTCGCCTCTATGTCTCCATCTCCGGGTTGCCATGGCTACCAGCTGCCTTGGTAGCCAATGGATGGCTCTTGTTGCATGGGCACATTGACAAGCAATTCTGTATGGTTTGGCTTTGTTCAACTGAACAGATTGCTTTGTATTTTGAGTTTATCAGGGATTTTCAACAACAGAGAAGAGGAATGGAATCACAAATTGGCTCCCAGAATTTCTGTGACTGCTAAATTGTTACCTAGAAACAATGATACTCGTCATCATTCTGAAAATCTTTGATAAACGTGCAGCTTGGTTTATCATGACTGTATGGATCCATGGCTTGTTTGTGCCTGCTTTGTTTCTGTTGGTATTGTTCTCTTCATGGTTCACAAAACGTCTTGTGTCAGTTGGATTATATTCCATATTATAAAACACTATGTTGTTCAAAGCCATAAAGCCAGTGTGTCGTTTTGTTAACATATGCTGCTCTTCACACACATTGACTATGACGAACATATCCTCTCATGTTCCCATTTTTATGACACACCTACACAGAGTTCACTTTTAGGTCATATAACTCTACTCTACAATCTAGATCACTATCATATCTGATTATGCACTACACTAGTCATTGGCATAACAGATGAGTAATCCTACTAGCCCTCATGCAGTAAACATAATGAATACATATCCCAAAGGCAAGGAGAAGGTCTGGAAAATTGAGCTCTGCATGTTTTACTCTATGACCAGCCGTAACTACATTAACCCTAATGTTTACATTTTGATTGTATTGCAGAAATACTACATAGTGTATTGTGGACTTGTAGGTCCACTATTTTTGCTTGACTTACATAAGGCTTAAGTGGTTAAGGGCAGTTTCTCTTGACTGAATCTTCAATACTCAGATGGATTCCTCTGTTATGCCACATAGCTACAACAAAATTAGTACACCCATGATGCGCCCACACATGCACACCTCCTTATGGCTCCTTGTCATACATAACGCCATGGTTAACCGGAACAAATGAGATTAGACCCATGTGACTGTGGCAGACAGTTTGAGTTGTGAATGACCACAACAACTCTAAAGACGGTCTTCACAGGCTGTACCACATAGATTGACCATGTTATTCCCAATACATAGTACCATGTACAATTCTAGCATTTATTTGATTTCTTCATCAGTATTTAATTTAATTTTGTTTTGTCAATAATATACCCCAAAGATAGCATAATGTACTGATGTGATGGTAAGTCTGAATGCCTCTCTCTCGGTAGTCACTCTGCATCTATCTTGGTTTCTGACTGCATGTTGTTCTAATTGTCTTATGTTGGCCAAAAGTCCATGGCACTCCCCTGGATCAGGTGTGTATTTGTATTATGGATTTCAGCTTACATGATGTTGATTTAACATTGAAGGTTTATTTTTATTTGTCAGTGATTTGAAAGCAATCTGAAGGTGATGTGTATGAAAGGTACAGTATGCCAAAGTATACCAAATCAAGCTGCACAACCTTGATTTTTAGGGGGCTTGTTTGTAAATTGGAGTTGAAATTCTTGGTGGAAAGGCATACAGATTTTGTTTTATAACCACAGTATATCTATCTATCCATGTCCAAATTAATGACAGTAAACTTTAAATGTCTTTGTATATAACAATAGCATATAACGTCTATATTTCCAGCAAAGGATCTATATTGACAACGTTCTAGGGTTAGTTCTAGACTGTTCACATGACCCTGGTCATATGGCTGCTTTCTGTAAGTTTTTAGTGGAACACCTGGATTTCCTTTATGTTCGCTTAGGGCTATAAATTATGGCATTGTACAGGGAACATCTTGTCATGAGTCACCGCACCAAACTCTGTCCTCCACTGCAGCCACCCTGCTCACTGTTCCCATCTGTTCTATTGGTCAGCATTCCCTCCTTTTGAGTGGAAAGTGGTCATCTGTTTTCTGTGATGTTTGAAGTCAGTCTCAGCAACCATCACCTCCATCATGCTGTATTATGTCAATGCACACAGAGCACGTGTCCAATGCAAAAGAGGGGTCCACTCATTAACATTTTGCAGCCTTTGGTTTTGGGGGGTTCGCTTTGTCACGTTAGCTCAAAGAAGGGGCTTGGGGGAGGCAGTTCTTCGCACACAACCTGGTGCTATCTTTGTGAGTATTAGGTGAACGAGGATAGAAAGTATGCTAAAGAAGGTTATGTCTTGGGCAAAACAATATTTTACTGTGACGTGCTTGTGTTTCTATCTGCTTGCTGATATTTAATGAAATACCACAAATAAATGAAAAAAGCAGAAAAGCAGTGTCTTCTTTGGTTCTTTGTGTTGAGAAGCTTAGCGGTTGCAGCTACTGTATGTTAGGATATTCTCCCTGTCTTTGTCTTTGTGAGACAGATAATATTCAATTATAATAAATCCAAATGGAAGAGAACCTTGCTACCTTTTCTTTCTATGCTCATTTTATTATGCCATGTTCTGGCACGAGATTAGACATCCTTTTGAGGGATTGCATATTGCCGTCACATGAGATTGAATATATTATTATCTTTGCATCCTGTCTAATATATTCAGAGAACAAACTTGTCTAGCAATATGCATGTCAAAGGATGCCTATAGAAACTCTTTCCAGAATAAGACGTCATGTGCTTTTTCAGACACAAAAACGATACAAAACGATTCTAGGATATACGCTGCAGTCTTTTCTATATAATACAGTATGAGAATCACAAGTATGTGACATTAGAAATGGATTTGTCTGGAAATGGAAATGCATTTTACCATGCTGTTGCATCTTTAACCTGGTTAGCTCTTTTGACGATGTCAGATTTGGATGATGCTGTACCACTTTCTAGTGCGCTAACAAGTGACATTCTGATTCATTTGAAGGGTTGTGCTAAAACAGTACCACTACGTACAACTCTGCCAGCCAATCCGAGATATTGGCTGGGTGCAGACTCTAAAGCAACACCTGTGGGGCTGTGCTCTACCCAATCCCAGGTAATGAAAACAAACAAAAGCAAAACAGACCAAAAGCCACAGATGCCACTCATTATCATTCATACATAATCATGATGTTCAGATTCATTTATTATTTTTTGTGATAATGTAACCCAGCATTGTTTGATGGTGCACCTCCACATTATCGGGTTTATTCCTCAGATTACTCTGTATTTCTCTTCCATATGGACTCTAGGGTAGGGGAGTGGTTGCCTGATGTCGGAATGCTTGCTGTCGCGTCCTCCATGTAAGGTTCCTTAAGGTCTGCCTCTTAAGGAGGCCTTGGTATAGTGTGTTAATCCATCCTTGAACTCCAGGGAGTTGCCGACACCCCCGTTGTTCTTGAGAAAAAGAAATGGGTCATGGCTAAACTAACCTGCATGGCTGCATAAACGTGACTGTTGAATTATTCACCCAGATGACTAAAGCCATCCGTCTGAATTTGCAGCGCAAGCAGAATACACATACCATGCATTCACTGTACATCATTTGATATTCTGCTGTCAATGGATTTTAGCTATGACGTTATGATTTATGCAACTACATTATAAATTAATTACAGGGTAAGCTTCTCCAGAATTGTAATTGTCACCTTTGTTTCTCATTCTAGAGTTGCTAGTAGTATTGGGGGGCATAGTAGGGTTGTTTTGTTTGGGACCTGGAATCCATAGCTTTGCCTAGACAGATATGTTTAGCATATCTGTTAAGTGATGTTATGGATATGAACTATAAAAGGGGTGAGTAGAAATCGGATGTGGGTTTGTAATCAAGATCCCATGTCACACTGTCTTTCCCATGGAACACCCTGAGACTCTCATGCCAGCACCATTAGTGTGCTTAAGTATTAGTCTCATCTGTCTGTTTGTATTTAGAGTAAACAAATCCCCCAGAAGACAGATAGTATAGCAGCTGCAGCAGAGGCAAGTTGAAATTTATATTGATTTGGACACAAGGCTGCCATCCAAAACGAAGAAGAAGGAAAAAAACAGCCCAAGTCACCAAGACCTACCGTACACTGACATTAAAATAATTTAAACAATGTCCACCATGGTGACCCTTGTAAAAATACTGTACAAGAACATTGTTCTGCTTAAACAAATAATACAGGACACATTTAGTATTCGACTGGTCCCACCCATAGAAGTTGTTATGCTTTACATCAGGCACCATAACATGCGAGTTGAGATTTTTCTGTTTTTTCCTCATTCTGAGTTATCCACCTCCCACCCCACCCCAGTAATTATATGCTGTCTTCCACTAATATGAGCGGTCACAGGGTGCTCGGCTCAACGCCGGTCCAGTAACTTCTTGTTGTTTCAGTGAGAGAAACGCTTCATATTCTGTCTCTTTCTGTCTCCTTCTTCTTCTTCTGCTGGTTATCTTAACCTGTGTGCTGCCTCCTAGTGATGCTAAAGACGAGAACCCGCTCGGAGCCAGTCATCATCATTCCCCTGGCGGTGCTGCTGGAGGAGAACAAGAACCAGGAACAAGGAAGAGCACTGGAGTCGTTCGTTTTGCCCTAGACGTGAAGCAGACGGACTGAAAGTTGCCGTGAAGGAGGCACTTACACAACGCACAGGGACTGCCCCTATGTAGCCTACTGTACATATCTAGTATTTGCAACAAAGTTGTATTAGAAAAAAAAAGAAAACATGAATCCCCTGCCTCTGCCCGTACTGTACCGTAGCAGGACACAAGCGTGACTGAATCAGCTTCTGACTGGGGCATTATGGCAAAGGTGCTATATGTTAACTTCCGGTTACATGCTCTTCTTTTAAAATATGTTCTATTGATGATGATGATGATGATGATGTTAGAAATAATATAACGCAATGTAAAGTGGTTCCTGTAGGCTACTTCACATTGATCAAGTATAATGTAAATAAATAAGGTTAAGTCACAATGCAAAACTGTATTGTAATTTGTCGCATGATGTTGAATGGCCACGCATTTTCTATAGGTTCTCCTAACAATCACATCATGTTCCACAGGAGAAGCACCAGATAGTGATAATATATGCAGTTCACTTGAAGCAGTACTATTTTCCAGGATGGCTAACAACCCTCAGAAGCCATGAAACACATCACACACATGTTGCTCTGGTTTATGATGCTTGGTATCCAGTTAATTGTCCATGTGGGAGGGAAGGAGAGGCACACCCTTTCAGTGAGAAATACTCACTGACAGTTCAAGCCTGTAGGGCTGAATATGTAGTAGTATCAGTGGTTTTCAACCAGTGGTCCGGGGACCACCAGTGGTCCTTGAGAGAGTTCCAGGTCGTCCCCAGCTAAATGATTTACAGTTGGTTAACCAAATGTAACTCTTTGAGAGGATAAAAATGAAACCCATTTGGTTTCATTTTACTGTGGCTCAAATGCTGAATAAATAGTGGTCCCTGGGATGAAAAAGTTTGAAAACTACTGAACTACATAATTGCAAGGTCCCCAATATGATTTTGGGAGGAGATCTGCAGATATTGCTGCTTGAATATGTATTCTGTGTAAAAATTCAAAGCCAATTCTGAGCAGGAAACAACACAACTATTTTTCAATGTAGCAATATAGTAATAATGAATAACAAAAGGAAAAATAACTTGTATAGCCAGTGGATACATGAAGCCCACATTGCCTTTAAATTGGGTGAGGATGATTATCATCTAGGGGAAAATAACAATAGTTAATGCCATATGTGAGTGAGTTGAGGCCTGCATGGTTTAAGATGGATGAGTCCCCCTGACCTAAAGTAACTGGGGTTGTTGACAGAAGGATCAAATTACTGCTATTACACTGGATCTGGTTAATCTGCACAGCATGCACTATTGATTGCTGCTGGATTTATTGATGGTGTGTGTGTGTGTGTGTGTGTGGGGGGGGGGGGGTGTTACTATTTCAATTCCACTTAGTCTAATCCCTGTGGTTTTGTTTGGGAATCACTTCCTTGACATCCATCTTTGTGTGTTTACATACAGTATGTGGCGGTTCTTCAGAGGTGCTGCCTTTGCACTTGCCTCAATGCATTATATAGGCCTATAAGCAATCGTCTACCTACCCCCAAACAAGAGTAGCATGGCTGACCCTTTTTTAAATTCCTAGAGGTATAACCAAATGCAATCATGTTGCTTAGTAGCCTAATAATCATGACACAAGCTGGAAAGACTATTTGAAGATGAACATGGTGTTTATACATTGAACTTTCTGATTAGCGGCGCTGCGTTGTTGCACTTTACTGCAGCCTCTATCCATCCCTTCAGTGAAAGACTCTGCGCATGGCCGTTGCTATAGAAACGGGAGGAGACTGAATGGTTAATTTAGGGGTGGAGCTGCAGTAGCTGTCCAGATGGTACCACCCCCACCAGCACAGGTCTAAGGTCTCCAGAGAATACCTTTAAAATCAGATGTTATCCTCCTTATCGTGTTTATGGTCATGGTCCCCCAGCAAGGCTTGTCAGAGATGTGCTACATAGGCTAGTTCTTAATCTGGCTAGCAGTTTGTTTAATTCGTGATTTTGGGGCTGCTCACCAACTGGGATTACTGGAAACGTTATTAGACTATTATCTCCTCCTCTTCAGTCCAGAGGTCAAGATGGTTTTCTATAGCCTGATTCCTACATGTAGAAGTTGAACTATGGCTGTTTTTTTTCCTTCTCGCTATTGCACAGCACATTGATTGTTTGTTTGTTCCATACCTAACAAAATCTTTAGCATCTCTCTATCGATGCAGGAAGCCATCTTGTAGTAGTGTAGTGTAGGCCTAAACTGGATCAGCAGTGCCCCCAAGTGTTCAAAACAGTCTATAACATGAAAATTTAGACAAACGCTAGGTTAAGAAGTAGTATCTATTTATTTACAGGCAGCAAAGTACAAAATAATATTTCCCATAAAACATGTTATGTATATATTTTTAAAGCTGAAAGAGAATGAATAATAATAATAATAATACACTTTATTTAGAAACTTCCCAAAAAAACAGTGACCATTACAAAGTGCTTTACATATTGTGTTGTGTTCTGTTAGTTTATTTAGCAGGCCAATCATTAAAAATATTTAAAATAATATAATAAAACACAACACAATATATCAACAATATACAGCCGCTAATACATGCTGACTGATATAGAACTACATTTTGTAGTAAGTAATACAAGCTTCAAACTATGTGGTTTGTCTGTATTATTTTACATACATTCAATTATCACTTCATTTTACAGATCAGTAGTGATGTGCAAAGTGCAAAAAGGGATAGGCTACAACGCTTGTGGATTTTAAACTGCACTCCCATTTGATTCTGCAGTCTATTGCTATCAATCCATGACAACCACTTTATTTCTAGTGTATTGATATGTAACTTGTATGTCTTGAGCTATTATGATTGCTATGCTTGTTTTTAATTCTCTTTCTTGTTTGCCTTACTGCTTTTCAAAGCTCTGCTCCATGTGATGACAAAAGTTGGTTAAATTTAAAGTTAAACAAATAAATTACAACATTTACATTGTAGTGGATGTACTATTTGTGCAGCAAATGCATAGTATTTATGCTGGATTTTTGGTTTATTCAAATAATTTCTCTCAAGAAATCCCTCCAAGTTGTATGTTAATAGCAGCAACACAATGAAAACATGCTCTCCATTTGATTCCACACAGCAATTTGTTAGCCCATTGAACCCCTATTTCCTTGTCACATATCATTCAGTGTTTGCAGTGCTAAGTGTTAGCATTAAAGTTAATGTAAGAGAAGTTATTGTCTGGTCTGGGATTGATATTGAAATTGTAATGTCCAACACGATTCCTTTGGTAGTGGAAGCAAATTAAACCAACAACAAAGCAGAGACCTAAACCTACTCCCAGAATGCAGAAACCCACCACATGGAAGGTATTCCATCCGTCTTCTATGGAATCTGAAACAATATATGATGTCATAAATATGGGTGAAGGAGGGTCAAATCTAAAAAAATACATTTAATCTGAAAACAGGCAAGTCAACAATATTGTAATTACGTTTGGCTACATACGTACATACAGTACATTTAAATGTGACTATACTGTTTAAGTTTCAAGCAAACAGTGGTTCCCAAAGACTTAATATTTTCATAACATAAAAAAAGAATCTTGAAAACGTTTTCTTGAAAATTTGGAATCATTTCGGGAAAAAAGGAGAAGAAAAAAAGAAAAATTCTTAACAGGGTTCCCTGGCACTAAAGCTTTTCAAATGATGGTCTGTGGTTAAATACATAGGCTACAGTATATATTTATGGGCCTTGATATGAAAACCTTTGAGAACCACTGTTCCAGAATGATGCACAGAAATGTTCTATTTCAACAGTATTCTTCAACTTACTGTCATTTACAGTGAATAATCGGAACAAAGGTCCACCAGAGCCATGAGCTTCTCCAATTGTTTTGGAACTCCGCGCTGACAGTGCTCTTCCACTTCCACCAGGGCAGGCCTTAGTGGAACGTATGAACAATTCAACTTTAGTGCGAGGTAAGAAAACTAACTTAAATCATATTGTATTGTAATTTTGTACGTCCATCGCTAAATATAGACCTTCAATCAGAGAATGTGATGATATACATTAAATTCATGTACAACTGTAAATATACTTACTGGCACACACGTGCCAGGTCCCATCTGTATACAAATATGGACCTTACAGTGCACGTAGAGGACATTCAAGTTGACAATGGAGAATATTCGTACAGATAGACGAGATGTACTGGAGTTCCCATTCTCCAAAACCACTGTATAGGCCTTGTAGGGGACTGGACAGCTGAGAAGCACAAATTAGCAAATGATATTTAATGACTTGATAATCTCTGAAAGATTTGTCACTGACAACTCTTAGTGTGGTTGTCCAAGCTATTAATTGCTAGTATTTGTATTTTATTTTCTGACATCATGTGGCTCAATATATCACCATCATACTGTTACTCATGCAAGACTCAAAGCTTGAAACTGCTGGAGCAACCACACTCGTGCAACCACACTTGCAATTTCTCAAAATTGCACATTTCTAGTTCAAAATCAACATTTTAATGAAATAGCATTATACTGTATAATGCAATAGCCTTGCAATATTAGGTAAAATATCACCAGACCTGTTTTCGAAGAAGATGTTTCTGTTGATGTCGGCAGGGTTGCTGTTTGGGGTGGCCCAGCACTTGTTGATGACCACTCTGATCATCTCTGCTGGGGTATTCAGGCTGACCTGCACCACCACCTCATCCTCACGGGACAGACTGTAGTTCTGAGGCAGGGGTGTTGTGCCATTCATCAGCTGCAAAGTAACTTGGAATGCTCCTGAGCCAATGATGGGCCATGTGAGAGTGTCATGCCTGAAGCACAATATACTGTATTCATTATGTGCTAAAAATATTCCTGAATAATCCGATCTTGCCAACAGTGCAGTACTGACGACTGAATGAAATGTACAGTACATCCTACCTACATTAATTGAATAACTGGTAACGCCTGATGATCATGTGTACACAAACTACACATGGTAACTATGGCACCTAGCATTGCTTACCCCATGGATCCATTGCTTGTGGAGAGAAGGACGCTATTTGGAAAGGTACACATGACTGGAACCTGCAGGCGTATTTTGGGGACCAGTTGTCTGCCATTAAGAGTCCATGCATCCATGCTGTTGTACAGAGTTACCTGTATAGTGTAGTGGCTGCCATTCTGAGATACAAAGTCAGACACAAAAGGCTTTGATTATTTCTTACATCAAACACAAATACAGTACAATATGTAATGTTACATACCGGTAGAGTGACATAGAAATTCAATCTTGCACATTTCTATGGGGCATCCTGCCAAAGACCAGTCAACAAATAAAATAAACTTTCTTTCAATTGATTACTCACGTCACAGAGCCTTGACTTTTTGTTGCCTATAAAGCTAATAATTTGATAACGCATGGCTCAGGACTTCCATGAATACAAAGATTTCTCTGTGACTTCAAGGCTTTGTGGTGTGAATAATTGGCAGAAAATAATTGAACTACTTCTTCAATGGCTCAACAGTGTCCTTACATGTACAAGTGGTGTGGTGCAGCTACCCCATGTCACGGTCAATCTGACATGGGTAGCATTGTCTCCATTGACTCCACACTGCCTCAAGCCAAGGTAGAGGGAACTGGCATTGATATCCTCATCAACCAGGAACTGCCTGGCCACAGACACAGTGATGGCATTAACTCTGCACTGGACTGAGATGGCGTCTGTGTTTGACACCAACTGTGCTGGAGGGGGAGCCTGACCGGGGCTGGTATCGGTGCTGTAGGTGGTCCTGATCGTATGGGCAGTGCCAGGGGAGGTAGTTGTGGTAATAGTGGCTGTGGTCACTGCCATGACCGCTGTTGTAGTTTCTGCCTGCACAATGGTGGGCACTGCTGACGAGGCTGTAGTGAGGATGGTTGGGTTTGGCATTTGAGAAAAAGCTGTAGCACTAACTGGAAACATGGTTGAGGTTGTTAGTGTTTGTGTGGATGTCTGGAGTGTTGTTGCAATAGCTGTCCAAGGAAAAAAACATCCACAGGTGACACAAACATTATTTACATTACAGGATATTAACACACCTAGGTAATCTGCTATATATAATATGCTGTGTATTTAAAAAACAACCTTTGAAAAGAAAGGAAAAAAGGACAAGCAGACTAAATGCACATTACCTTGACATTCTCGTCCGGGATTGGCAGGGTTGAGATCAGTAAAACCGTCTTGACAGAAACAGCTATAAGAGCCTAAGATGTTTGTGCATGTAGCCCATTGGGAGCAGTCATGTAGTCCTCTAGTACATTCATCAACATCTGTAAGAGCAATGAATCATACCGTAAAAAAGAAATTCAAACACTTCTTTGTTGGTAACCTGTGTGACGTGATAATACAGTTTATTCGTATTGTTACAATACCATTATCACAAAAAGAATAGTTTATAGGTTTAGAGGTTTTAGATATATACATACCATTTACACTTATGTTATTTACAGTGTATACGGAGCTGTTTTGCAGGGAGGACATCAGCGCTCCGGACACATTGCTGATGTTGATGCCGGTGTTGGATGTGATGCTGAAGCTAGCCACCACACTGCCTCGGGAGAAACTCATGTTCTCAATTCTTACCTCCCCCGAGTCAATCATTCTTTGAATCTCTGTAGGGAGAGACTGGTAAATCTGCAGATGATATCGACAGGAATTGACACCAGTCAGAATGGAAGCGGATGGAGGGAGGAATTTACAAAAGATACATGACTTTCCAAGAGGACAGAAAATGAATTGCATGGATGGAACATGGATAGTGCGTACTTCTTGCATAATAGCCTTTGTAAGGTTTTGGTAGGATGAACTACTGGAGTCCAGCAGGTCATTTGTGAAATTAATGTTAGTCAGCCGAGCGGTGGCTTCAAGGGTCAGTGCAGCTGGGAAGAAAACATTTACAGTGTCATAAACAGATAATTCATGTTGTTTGTTTAAAAAATAGAAAAAAGAAAAATAAATTTCTATGTCCTGTTATAACATGTATAAAACAATGCAATGTGAACAAAACTCTGCACCCCCTCCAACTGTATATATTTACAACCATTTTCAACTGTTGCTTTGGCAATGTAAACACCTATTTTATCATGGCAATGAAACTCCTTTGAATTGAATTGAATTGAATTGAATTCATTGTAATAAATGCAGATTTCTGTCCAGTATTGAAGCTTCTATTATTTCCAGTTTTGTATGTTTCGTTTTGAACATTGTAAAGGTCTTACCTGTCTTAACAAATGCATGGCTACCTTCCCCTTGGCTTCCACAGGCCTGAGGGATTATAGTGACATTGTACAGCACTCCAGGTTGCAATCCTGTCACCTCCCAGGACGTCTGATTGGTCTGCCACTCACCAATGACCTCTGAATCCTGTCTCAGAACAACCAAGTAGGTTTGCTCGCTCTGACCATTCACAGACCAGGTCACAGAAAAAGATGTGCCAGTGATATTTGAGGACTGCAAGTTGGGGAGATACCGTGGAGCTGGAAGGTGATGGCAAAGGACAGGTTGGGTGGTGGCAGGGTGGAAAAGGGAAACCATTAAAGGAAGAAAACTTGGGATTTAAGTGACATTGGGAACCAAATACTTCAAATATCGTTCAGGAGATTATCTTCTGTTTCCTTAAAGCAGAATACCAGTATCTCATATTGTAGGTTACTACTTACTTATCCCCAAACCCAATCCAACCTAAATCCAACCATTTGATGCTGAGTTCCAAATAGGGAGGCATTGGGTATTAGTATTGTTGGGTATCTATCATTGCTAGCACTCAATTATGAAGTTTAAAGAATAAGCTTTTGAAGTGCTGGTTGCATTGAGATAATGTAAACGCCTGGTGCTTAGCATGCGCACACACACACACACACACACACACACACACACGCACACACACGCACGCACACACACACACACACACACACACACACACACACACACACACACACACACACACACACACACACACACACACACTGTACATATACACACAGTAAATACGTTGTACATGTAAACTTACAACATGTGGGTATATCGTTAGAATGAGGTGTAGTACTCCTCTGCTGTTGAGTATAATCACCATCGTTGGTACTCTGAGTGATACCAGTGTTCATAGTACTTGGAATGCTACCAGCATTCATAGTATTCAGAGTGATATCAGTGTTCATAGTACTTGGAATACTAGAAGCATTCATAGTATTCAGAGTTCTAGCAGTGTTCATAGTATTCAGAGCTGTAGTCACACTGGTCTCAGGGGTGTTACTTGTAGGGTCATAGGTAACCTGCAGTGAGGTTAGTTGTGTAGCCGGAATGGACGTGGGTATTGTGACAGCTGGAAAAAAGCACAAAGGTCAAAGTTCAGTATGTAATTGGTTTAATATTGCTCTTTAGAGCTTACAGTAACAACTCTATATTGCTCACTTGTGGTCAAAAAGCAAGTATTCAGAAACTTCAAGCAGCACACTAAGTCAATATTTTTCAAGCTGTTCTCCGGAACTTAATGCATAGATTAATGTGGATGAGACTATAAATAGCTTCGTCAGTTTAAATAACCCTTTCAAAGGCTGCACTATAGATACTCTTCTAGCCTTAGTTACATTTGGGCTGTTTTTATTGGATGCATTTATATACTGCATTTGTGTTTTTCTACAGACCCTGAGTCTGCTATAAATCATAAAACGACCGTGAGTGTATACTGCTCATTATAGTAGTTTGGGAAGGCCGACTTGGCTGTCACATTATATACTGTATCTGTTCCTCTAATCATTGTCTTTTCAATTTCACTTTACTTAAAGGAGATTTCTGCACCAAAAGGCTTTCCTACATTTATTTCCAGTTGTCAGAAGCCAATAAATATGGTCCAGGTGTTAGCATGTATAAAGACGTCGTTTTGGCTGGACCCCCTACCCCTCCATAGGCTTATAGTGGGGCGAATTTAGCTAATTGCTACAAAGAAATGTTATTAAAGTAACAATGTTTTCATTATCTTTGTTGGAAGATGTGGAGTTAACGGAATGTTCCTTTAATAACATGATGTGTTTGGAGCATTCGACAAGCTTTGCCGGCCTTTATTTTTTTTATTTTACTTTTGTAGACTATACCTTTCAGTTTGGCTCTGTAACAAAAAAGGGACACATTGTTTACTGTACCACCATATCAGAAGGTGATTGTCTTATCGCTCAGGTTAACATGGTACGGTATGATTAACCTTGTGCCAAACTATGACTGACTGTCTGACCTTGACCTTAATACTCCCTCCCTGAACCTAAACCCCTAAATGTCTAATACTGTTGAACATTGACCCCACAGGGCCTGTTTATTCTAGTTTTACTATCCACCTTGTGGTGACTTTTGGTCACCATAAAGACTGTAAAAAAACACACACAACACAACACACCCCCCCCCACCCACACACACACACACACACACACAAACATGCACACAATTTGACCTTGACAGTTTGCTCCACTGTAGTTTGGATCAGTATCCATGTATCCAGGCAGACAGGTGCAGTTGTAGGAGCCCTCTGTGTTGGTACAAGCAGCTTGAGCTGAACAGTTACGCAGACTACTGACTGCACACTCATCCACATCTGCATTGAAAGTTAGTACATAATCAGTGTTCTTATATAACACACTTCATGTTACTTTAGACTGATTCAGCTTTTGTTGAATGATAAGTCACTTCTCGCCCTTGAGTTGTCTTACTTGTAAATAGAAAAATGGCTTGATTTGGCTTTGCAAAGCATCAATGGAATGGAAGGGGAAACACTGAAGGTGTCTAATGCCTCATGGGCAGCAGTGATAAAGCCACAACTGCTCTTGCACTATAATGGAGATTTAAAAGGGCTGAAAGTGGATCGGATGAAAAAGAGGGCAGTAAAGCCAAAATAGGTGATTGAAGAATATTCATTCAGGGACATGCTAAACACGTGTTTGTGTGTGTGTGTGTGTGTGTGTGTGTGTGTGTGTGTGTGTGTGTGTGTGTGTGTGTGTGTGTGTGTGTGTGTGTGTGTGTGTGTGTGTGTGTGTGTGTGTGTGTGTGTGTGTGTGTGTGTGTGTGTACACACACATACTTGTGTGGAACAATTGAAATCTCTTTGTGTGCATGTGCATGTCAATGTACATTGTGAAATGATGATTAGTTTCCACTGTTACAGGAAATGCATCACAGAGGACTGTCAAAAAAAGACATGGTGGCAGTGGGAAACTAACACTGTGGTGCGACTGAGTCATTTTTCCTGAACCCGTCTCACTGAGTCAAAAACAGCTACAAAACTAAAAAAGAAAAAAAAAAGTAGCAGCTATTTACGGAAGCTACCAGCATATGGAACAATCTACAGTATATCAATCAAACCGTCACCTCACCTTCCACCAGTACAGATATAATTTCTTCTATATTCTTGAGGAGAAAACGCAGCTTTGATGTGGTGTTGGGCTGCAAAAGTGTTCCATTAGATTGAATCAGGAGTGAGGAGGCAGTTCTGAAGTGACCCACAGGCCATGAGCTGATGTAGTGAACAGAGACATCAGAAGAGTCGACTGCTCCTGTCAGCTGATGAGGAACAGCACAAGGACACATCATAATTTTCATAGCATCTGCGCCCTATTTTCATTATCGTCACCTATCATCACATAATTATTAGGTTTAATACTAGTATTCTTTAGTACTATTCGCACTGTACCATTGCATGCAGTAATCTTGAGTGGTTCAAGAGCCCTCGCTCCGCTGAAAGTTGCTGGAAGTCTGTCTTTGTCTTCACTATGACTGTCACATTGAAGCGCCATCCACCATTCCTCGAATAGTATGACAATCCTGAAAATCATGGAGCGCAATTAGTTTGTCCCAAAAAAGAACAAAAGACCATGATAGCCAATAGCAATGGATACTAACTTGAAGGGTCGTAACAGTGAGAGACGCCTGACTTCTGGCAACATTTCTGCCATCCTGGACAGTCTATGTCAGACTCACAGCCTTCGGAACTGGATGGCACCAGTTCAGTGTTGGAGCATGACCCTGGCTTCGTGGTGAACTCCATACTTCTGTTTAGAGCTTTATTTAGAAGACATAATGCAGGCAACAGTCATCTCACAAATGTTGGTAGGAGTACAGCCCCCTGGGGTTTCGATTTGGTATTCTTGTCACCATGACTATCACTACTGTGATTGGCTGTATATCATTCATACCATGGAATAAAAATAAAAATACACATACAAAATGGCTGTGTGTTGTACTATTGTTATTAAAACAAATATCACCACTCACATCGCGCACAATAGCTGCTGACTTGCTCGAAGCCATCACAGCATCTTATAACCTCTTCGTTGACTGTCTTGTACTCAGTCCGAGAAATCATTCTATAAAGTGTGACTTGACATGTACCCCAGGACAGCCACACACCACAAGGTCTGCTCACAGTATAGGGCTCTCTATGAGTCACTAGAGAACTCACTGTCCTTGTTTTATTGCTACTACATAGATGGTAGCCAGACCTGGACAGCTCATGTCCTATAGAACAGAACAAAATATTTTTTATGAAAGAATGTCAAGTTTTATAGGCCTATGTTCAGTCTAGCATGAAGATATTAGCTTAAGCTAAATGAATATGCGAATGAACATGAAGAGCAAAATAAGCAAAACATCATATTCGTCAAATATTCTGATTATCCACATGTCATCTTAAATGATCATCTACCCAGAGGCCTACCTTCAAATAGAATGTTGTATCCTCTACAGAGGTCCAGAAGGACCACAGCCACAGAGAGTGTCCACCTCATTTCATTCACATTGTACAGTACATGCATATTCCTGCTTGAGGTTTTGGCAACTGTACACAGTATGTACCTGATGAATCCTCTGTGGTGTTCCCAATCTCCTCCCCTAGATACAGTATGCCAACAGCTCCACATGGACCTCTGTCTCATGGCAGCGGGGGAGGAAAGGCAATGAAGACGCCTGCATGCAGGTACTTTAGATGGATGGAAGTATAGAGCTCAACTGTTTAATAGAAAATCACACTGCTCCCGGTAGCCTATGTGTGTTTTGTTTTTTCCTCGGGAATATACTTTGAGCCCAATACTAGCTATATAGACCAGCACCTAGTTTCCCATCTACATCAAACCTTTTCTTTTCTGAAATAGTTGATCTATAAGTTCCACAATGCACTGTATTTTCTTTGAACATTTCATAACAGCATAGTAGTCATTATATTATAGAACAGATTGAGGGCCTACATGTTTGACAACAGGAAGTTACAATTTTAGTCATGGCTGTGTACGCGGTGGTAAACATGTTTGTGACGTGAGAGGAGGTAGGAACTGAGCAGGGATGAGATGCAATAACTCTCCCTGAAGACTTGGTTTCCATATGTGTAACCATGGCAGTGCTTGTTAGGATACTACTGTCTGTCTACTCTACTCTATTATCATCAGGTGCACAGTGAAACCACAAGTGTTAGTTTAACTCTGAGAGTGCACAATTACACCTTTTTGAGGTTCATCTGTACAGTATTAGTTAAATTAGCACTCAGACCTCTACTGTGTACATGACATTCTCCTCTCCACATTCTCATTATCATTATTATCTCATTGTAATTGCAGCGCAGATGAAGCCATTATGACATTTGTCTGAGGGCATATTACTTATGTTTAGCAGATCGTAAGGCACATTGTAGTGGTTTTGCATTTTACCTTTGGAAAGCATTTATATGTGCTTTCCTTTCCATGCATGTTGGTGTATTGCATGCATTTATGTACTAGACTTTATACTGTAGTATTCCCTAGAGTTAAACTCATTTAAGTCATCTGACCCAAAGGAAAACCTGTGTGAATACTCTTTTATTCTAATGTGCTGTGAAATGAGCCTAGTTAAGTGGCTTCTGTCATCTGTGAAAGCTAATTATGTTATGAAGCACCGAAGCATGAAGGGAGGCAGACCTAACAGATTTAGTTTCAGGCACCTTATCTGGTAATCCTACATAACAGTGTGTCGTGGGTTTGAGTCCCGATCCCGACAAACTTTGCTGTGTGTGGCATCCCCCATCTCTCTCCCTGTTTCCTGTCTACCTGCTGTTCATCTATCAATAAAGGCAAAAAGACCCAAAACATAATTACATAAAAAAAATCAGTCCCATCTCAAGTGAGTGATGCAAAAACATCATTCCTCCCATCATGCACAGTGTGCAGCTCAACAGCACCACCATG
Source organism: Benthosema pterotum (assembly GCA_039105355.1). Classification (NCBI taxonomy): domain Eukaryota; kingdom Metazoa; phylum Chordata; class Actinopteri; order Myctophiformes; family Myctophidae; genus Benthosema; species Benthosema pterotum. The sequence continues at coordinate 23,620,488 of CM076975.1, forward strand.
TCACGACCTTTTGGTACCCTAACAATAACATACACAACACAGGGACAGACATTCCTGGACATTGCAGTGGTTGCTCCATAATTGCAGCACTCAAAAAAATAAAAACAAAGTTTGGAGCCCCCTGAAGACTTTCTGATCACACTTTGCCACTTACATTGTCAATCTGCAATTAAACAAAATAACAGTGCCAAATTAAGTATTTTGGCTCAGAATAATCAGAATCAATGGTCGATGTAACAAAGTTGTAAGGTTTATGCATGTATTAACTATTTTTTGCTATCCCTACGCCCAGCTTTGTTTCTGTGTCGTACAACATATTGATAATTTGATTGTCTGAGCTATGTGTGAGCACGGAATAAGTGCCCCTCGCTTCACACAAGTGTGATTTCTACAAACCACATGAGCATTATAAGCCATAAAACAAACACAATACAAAAGACAAAACCAAAGAGTAAAAGACTAAGGAATAAGACAAGGAATAACTGGGAAGTAGTGGCTGCCTGGACGTTGATCAATTAAAAATGGGCTACCCAAGGAGTGACCCAGCAAGGGATTTTAAATCCTGCACGGCCGTATTTCAATGCTGAATGATCAACTTTTTATCATAATATCACAATAAAAGGAGTAGCCTATATCAAATACAGTACATCAATACAAATTATTTTCTCTTTTAGTGGTGCTCTGACAGTTGAATGAGCTTCAGTCCTGCAGATATTTATTACACCTTTATTAATTGGTGCCTTTTTTCAGCTCCAATCCTGACATCTTGAAAACGTGACCCTGCCCCTTTAAATCAGAGCCTGTACGGCCCCGCCCACAGTCTGCGCGCAGCCTATCGGAGCGCGGCGCACGTGACGAGCGTTCCTTGCGATGACCTCATCCCCAGAGTGGGATGACGTCAAATTCAAGATGGATGGAATGACGACGACGACGACCAGCGCACGCTAAGCTCAATTGTGAATAAGAGAGAAAAAAGTGTGTTCGCCGTGTTGCTCCGTGGGAACAGACAGCCGCAACACGTTCGTTGTAAGTTTGGGAGTAAGTTTCTTTCAATTAACTTCACCAGGCGGATACACAGTTGGGGGGAGTGTTTTATAGCACAAGCTTTTTTACCCTGACGTAACTCGTTGTTCTATAACGTTAGTGCCGTGTGTGTCTCTCTGTGTGTGTGGCTATGCCAGGCCGGAGCGGAGCGGCTAACGGGCGGCGTGTCTGTCTCACTGTCACTGTGTTGTTCGCGGAGTTTTGTGCTACAGTGTTGTTGTTTTCATTGATTCACGATGGGGCCACCGATTGAGGAGACGCAGTGGCGATACAACTTTTATATTCTGTTAGTGGCACATATGATTTGTGTGGCGTTTTTGCTTCTTCCCTTTTTTCGACTATTCAGAAAGATAGTGGAGAATGCACAATAAACAAGCCACGTCTCACGGGTTGATCAAAAAGCATTCCAATCGTAAACGTACGTCCATGCTGAATGCTCTTATACTTCCTCGCCAAAGTGTGATCTCTAGGCTTTAGTTCTGTGGTGATGTATTCTTAGCGGAAGAGACAGTAATGAATGAACGGTCACTGTCTGTAGCTCCAAAGCCTGCTATTTTCGCAATACAAACATGATGTAATGCCCAGGCAGGCAGGCAGCAGTACAGTACAGTCAGTAGAACACGTACGCTGCGCATGTGCAGCCGCTATAAGCAAACCAGTTGCTATGAACCAAACAAACCAATTACCAGAGTAACGGACACCACTGAACACTAGTGTCAGTGCGTGTTGAAACCAAGGCATTGCGTGGGGATTTTTTTTTCATACTGCGTGCGGTACATGGATGCCGTACCCTTTTCAAAGCAGACATCAATGATATGCTTTTTGTTTCATTATGAATTCAACTGACATTAAGTGAAAAAATATACGTATATTGGGAATGTGGTAGCCTATTGTATTCATGCAAGTTGAAATTATGTGGAGAAACTGAATCATTGTAAAATTTATTCTTCCAATACTTGATTTTGAGACGTGTTTATAACCATTGTATAAAACAGCACTGTGTACAGTAGCCTATTACTCTAGGTCTAGGGCAAGGAAATTACCCAAAAATATATACAACATATATGCAGTGTGGGACATGTGCACTACGTAACTCAATATATTACATAATATATTACCAAAATGCAGTAACTTATAATATAAATATATTACTTAACAAAAACAAGCTAATATATATACTTTTCGTTCTGCATTACTGCATTACTTTCAATATTACTTTCTGTCAATCTGTCTCATTGCAAGTGTTCTTGTGAAATTATCTTGACAACTGCAGAAGTTAAATAATTACTTATTTTCTATATTTGTCATCAAATTATTTATTCAGGAGGACGTTTTTTCATTTCAAGTTGATTTCATATGGATTTCCCAGATAGCCAAGTGCGCTTTCTTTATTGTAGCTATGCCATGGCCTACACAAAATTTGATTAATAGTGACACTAAATATTTAATTATATATTTGCACAACATTTTTCTTTTAAGTAATATGTAATAGTAATATTAAATATTACACTTGCTCAGACAGCAATATTGTAATACAATATATTGCTTTAAAATGAAGGTAACAAGTAATAAGTAATACATTAACAAGGTATAGTAATATTCCCAACACTGCATATATGTATATACGAATCACCACGGAAAAGTATACAGTGTACAGAATTGTTTAAATTGAATCATGTAGGCTACATTGGTGGAATACAGAAATAGTGAAAATAGTTTTACACAGTTATATATGCTACTTTCACTGTTTTCTTCCCAATAATCATTAATTAGTTTAATCATTTGAAATAATGAAGTCATCCGCAGATCTGCTCTTTATAGTGCCCGTCTATCTGTCACATAGCTACTGAGTCAGTCATTTTACTCTCACACATATCCAAACAAAAAAGTAACTAGAGCGATGCAATTTGCAATTGCAAAGTGTGGTTGCCCTCGATGATGTAGGATGACATAAAACAAACTATTGGGTTACTGTGTGGGTTAGTGTGATTGCCTACGGCAACCACACTAACATTGTAAGAGCCAGGTCAGATCAACATGGAGTTCGATGAGGGCCCAGGTAGGGCCTGGGCTTATTTTTTGGGTTGAGAACGTTTGAGGCTGCCGGGCAGGCGGGCACGTGTATATATAAATAATTTGGCCGCTGGCCCGTTTAAATGGGCAGATATCAGTCAAAAGGGAGACGAAGATATGATCCCTAATTTACCATCATCCCTGATGCGTTCATAGTGATGTCACAAGACCTGGGTACAATATATGGGGATTTTTCGTGACTATTCCTGGTGATGTCATATTAGTTATGGCACAATATATGGGGTCTTTGAGTGCAAGGGAAAAAAAGCAAGATTTCATAGTGGAGTTGCCCAGGCAGGCAGCAGTAGAACACGTCACGTATGGTGCACATGTGCAGGCATAACTCAAACTGTGACCTTCGGTGGCAAAAAAAAGACTGACGCCTATTGATGCTCCCAAATGAAAACATCTCACATACACACCGATACACAGACAGATTGCCTGGAATGTATTGATAAACTTTTAAGGTTTCAGATACTTGTGGGCCAGTCTATATCACCAAGAATTCTATGATGTCATCATGTACTATAATGATCACGTTAAGAAGACACATCATTACGTACACTGTTATCTGTACTCTGTGTCGTCTGGGTTCTTTGTAAAGGGTGCAAAATGCACTCAGTCAATGATGTCAGTCTCAGTCATCGATGACCTCAGTTGAGATGTTGTCAAGTTTAACATCCGCGATCCGGACCCCAGTCTCCTGTGTGGAATGTCAACATCTTAGTCGCAACCACTAGCCTAAAGGGGAATTCCCTCTTGGTCATCAGGCAGAAGCCTGAGCTACACAAGCATGCGTCCAAATTTGAGTATAATCCATTGCTTGCAGGCTAGTCTGGAGCTGAGACAGATTTGTGAAATGCACTAACTGTTGTCAGGCTACTTAGTGGCAGTAATACAGGCCATTTATGACAGTTATCAGAGTACTTGGCTGTCATACATAACTGATGTAATACCTAACTGTAATGTCATGTAAATGACTGGCAGGTCTATTATGACTACTGTAATGGAGCAGACTACCCAGATTCCAGTCTATTACTCAGTCATGTATGTCACACTAACTTGGGAGAGTTGTGGGTTCTCCATATTTGGGAAAAAGTGGACACAAATGCACGCACGCACGCACACACACACACACACGCACACACACACACACACACACACACACACACACACACACACACACACACACACACACACACACACACACACACACACACACACACACACACACACACACACACTCTCTCTCTCTCTTTATACAGGGTATTTATGGCTCTTTAAAAATATTAGGAAATCAAACTTTGTCTAGGCCTTATTACTTCTGAATACATTCTGGAATTCTAATTTGTATAAACTATTAATTCCCCCAAAGTAAAAATAGTTATACTGTATATACATTGTATATATTTTTGTTTTTATATGTTAACTGTGAGCCACAAGTTATAAATAGGCATGTGTCTATTTACGTTATGTCTGCCAATATCAAAATCAAGAACAAGCAAAGATTTTGTGTGGTTTAATTTGATCTTATACTGTATTCTCACATATATATCATGTTATTCAAATTTTCATACATATCTCTTCTCTTCCCTTCCAGGCACGATGGAGAGCCTTGTGCATTTTAGCAATCCCTCCCATGCCCCCTCTGTATTGGGAGTTCTCAATGAGCAGCGCCTCAGAGGCCAGATGTGTGATACAGTCGTGGTTGTGGGAGACCAGAGATATCAGGCACACCGGAGTGTTCTGTCTGCCAGTAGTGAGTACTTCCTGTCTCTGTTCACACGGATGGATTCCAGCTCCCTCAACGTTGTCCACTTGGACTTCTGTGAGCCTGACACCTTTGAAATAATGCTGAATTACATTTATACCTCCTCACTCTTCGTGGAAAAAGGCAGCCTTGCAGCAATCCAAGAGCTTGGCTACAGCCTTGGGATCCCCTACCTAACCAACATTGTGTCAACAAGGCCTCACGTGTCCTACTGTGTGTCCAGAAAAAGGCTGTCCTTCTCAGAGGAGGATGAGAGTGATAGCCAGACAAGGAGTGTTATTGTGCGCCAGGAAAGGAAAACATCTGAGGGGTTGTCATCACCCTGTTCGACCAGAGAGGTGACCCAGTCCCCCTTGGAATACAACTCGCATAAGGCAGTGAGGAACAACTCTCAGTCCATTGTCAGAAATCCAGGTGAAACAAGGGAAGATTCTGAAATGAGCTCCAGCAACTATCCACCCACCTCCATATTAAAAGACACATCACATAACACGTCGTTGAGGCCACAGCTCACATCATCAGTGTCTTTCAGTGATGCTGAAGTACAGCACACCAGGTTAAAGGTAGACACTAAAGAGGAGGAGGAGGACACACCGCTCCACACCAAAACACCTTTTCAGGGCCACACAGGTGAACGGAGGCAATCCATTGACAGGAGCGGTCCACTCGTAAAAAGCCTTCTCCGCAGATCATTGTCCATGGACAGCCCTGTTCCAGTCTTCTCACCAACACTGGAGCTCAAGGAACTCCAAAACCGTGAGCAGTCTGTTGTGAAAATGGCATCAAAGTCACCTGTGTCAAAATCCACAGAGCACAATTGCAGTTCCAAAAAAACACCCCCACTCGTCCTCAGGGCAAAGTACCCCAGCAGGTATGATGAAGACGACACTCAGGTAGAAGGGGCCGTTTGTGTGAAAACCGAGCCTTGCAGCCCTCTTGCTGATCCATTGGAGATTGTTCGAGTTACGGTTGGAGAAAATTTGCCTGTCAATCTTAATGACTTTCAAACAAACTATGACCCAGGCCCCAGGCCAGAATTCAGTCACCTTGGGAAGAGAAAGGGCCGGAAGGACAACAGAAGATTCCCATTGAAAAAGGCCAAGGGGTTTACTGAACAGCATCTCCCACTTGATCACGACATGTCAAACTCAGTACCTCAGAATGCCAGCATGGACAATGATGATAATGGTTGGGGGCCAAGACTGAGCCAAATTTTTAAATGCTGGAATTGTTTGAAAGTATTTAAAACCAGCACCGGACTGCATCGCCATGTGAACATGTATCACCATCCTGACAAGCCATATGCTTGCAACATCTGCCACAAGCGCTTTCATACAAACTTTAAAGTGTGGACACACTGCCAAACCCAACATGGTGTGCTACAGAATCCAGCCTCATCCTCTAGCTCCTCTGTGCTGGATGAAAAGTTTCAGAAGAAGATGATTGATATTGTACGAGAGAGAGAAATAAAGAAAGCCTTGCTCTGGAAACTCAAGAGGAATAAACAGGGTTTGCAATCTCCTACACTCGCCAGGAAGAGGTCAAGGTCCAATTACATATGTCCTTACTGTGGGAAAGGATTTTTGTTCCAGTCTCAATACAAACAGCATTTGAGGACACACCCGACTGAACAAGATGAGCAGGAGACAGAAAGAGAGAGTACCCTCTTTCAGGAACAGGATGAGGTCATTCAACAGAAGAACAACACAGATACTGATGTTTACTCTTGTAGGCTTTGCAACGTCAAGGTGTCCTCACTCTTTGAGCAGGGCAACCATGAGAGGGGCTGTCGACACGCAACGGTATGCCCATACTGTGATTTGCGTTTCTCAAGCCCGACAGTCAAGAAAGACCATGAAGCACACTGCAAATATAAGAAACTGACATGTCTGGAGTGTATGCGGACCTTCAAGACCTCCTTTAGCATCTGGCGTCACCAGGTAGAGGTCCACAACCATAATGTGATGACTGTTGAAGAGATGAATCTTCATCAACAGGAGAACAATGGAGAGGCATCTGACATGCTCAGAGAGGGGCGGTACAACAATGAGCCCATGGGAACAGAAAGGTCTAGAGATGAAATTAACTACAGTGATTCATTAGGGCAGCCCATGTTCGATTCAGAAGACTCTTCATCCTATGTGCCTGACGACCTAAGCATGGAGCGTCTTGGCAAACTCGTTGTCAAGGAGGAACTGATGGAGGAGCCTGTGTGCGAGACTGACAACACAGAGGCTGCCATAATCGAACATGATGAACCAGGCATGGAGTGGCCATGTGGAAAATGTGGAAACATTTTCACTTCTCACAAAGACCTGGAGCGCCATCAGGAATTGCTCTGCCACGTCAAATCATTCATCTGTCGAATTTGCCACAAAGCCTTCAGGACCAATTTCCGCCTTTGGAGCCATTTCCAGTCTCACATGACAGTTGCTGATGAAGCCGCGGCCAGAGAATTGGACAACCATCCAAGCTCTCCATCTCCATCACCACCACTGACCACACCAATATCTGCACATTCTACCCCACAAATATCTGCACATACTGCCCCACAAATATCTGCGCATACTAGCCCAATGACCACACAAATATCCACACATGCTACCCCAATGACCACACAAATAGCACCACATGCTGCCCCAATGACCACACAAATATCTGCACATACTACCCCAATGACCACACAAATATCTACACACACAACCCCAAAGACCACACATATACCTCCACACACTACCCCACTGACCACACAGGTATCTGCCTATCCTGGCCCACTGTCCACACATCATGCCCCACAAACCCCTGTGCATCTTAAACCAGCCCAGGCAGGGCCAGTGGCTGCAGCATTGGCTAAACCGCCTAACCGCACAGAGCTCAGCAGCTCATCAGTAACCCAGATAAAGAGGGCTGAAGTAGAAAGGCAACACAGCAGCCCCGGACCTCTATCAAGTTCGAACAGCGTAGAGAACCCTGCCCCTCCTCAGGAACCAGAAGGCTTCTTTATTTACCATGCCTCTCCTGCATATCCTCTCTCCGCCTTGACATTTAAGAGGCAGTACATGTGTAAGCAGTGTCACCGGACTTTCAAGACAGCCTTCAGTCTCTGGAGCCACGAACAGAGTCATACCCACTAAGCTACATCAAACTGAGCATCACACACACTATTTGTGCTGCTCTGAGTGACAATGCTTGATGTTACACACATAACACACCTCAGCCTACAAAAGAAAGACTTTGAATGTATATCCTATTTGCTTGCTTCTGTCATAACCAGTGGCCACGTGCATTAGAAGTGTGAATGTGTGCAAGTTTCCAGTTCATTAGATCATTATAAATGGTTTGAATCTTTGCCTTTTGCTCTATTAGGCAGCCTTTAGTTGTTTTTGTCTAAGATTTAAGAGAAACCAAGTGCTTTTTTGTCTTTTTATAAGACCTGTTTAGGACTGTTGACATCACAAACGCTGGTATAAAGTAAGTGCCCTCAACAACTGTCATCAAATATGCCATGCTATGGGGGGTGTATCAAATCCTTTCATTTTTGAGGGTGGTCTGCTTATTCAGTTAATAGTGTAGATTTTCCTCCTAAGCAAACATTAAATTCCTATTGACAACGAAAGGAGAATTTATAGTATGTTATGCAGACAAGCAAATAGGCTTTGTCCTACAAATACAAATTAAATTTCATTGATAATGAATGCATCATGTAGAGTGCCCCTCACTTCACACAGGTATGATTACTTTAAATAGAATTATGCTATAGATCTCAAAGATACATACGTGTTTAATTGTGAATAATAGTATGCCTTTTACTTCTTCAGACGTAACATTCCATTTCTTTCAAATATATTAGTTTGCGTTCCAGTGATGCTTACATTGACCTTTTAGTATATTGTTGCCTTTATGCAATGTCAAGCGTTGGTGATATTAAAAGTTGCATAGATCACAATAGAAAACATCTTGCATACATTTCCATTATAATTGACAGAGCTGTAAACTTTAAATCGAATTGATTTAACCAAAAACAGGCTAATTGACTTGCAAGTAGATAGGGAGTGTACTAGCTACAAAGTGTAAAGAATAGTTTTATTTGTGAGCTTCAGTTTAGTAGCATTTAGGCCTACTTCCACATTTTCTTGTGGGTTATACAGTATTTGTATATTTAGCCATGTTTTTCATGTCAAACTTAAAGGACAACTACGTCCATTTTCAACCTACCTTCATACAAAGATGTGACATCTCAAGGGGTTATCTTTTCAATAAAGGTCCATACATATAGAACTGGTTCTCACTGATGCTCATGATGTGGTATCCATTCCTCACCCTCCGCTATATGTGTCTCATAGGAGGGATGTGTGGACACGTCAAAAAACGCTTAGTGACATTGTTTTTATTAACACAAGCATCATAGTATGCTAATTTTACAGACATCTAAAACCTGCAGTTCTACTGGCTTGGATTCCCTGTCGATGTCAGTGGTGGTTTTCTGAACTGTCCACAGCCCTAGGCTGATTTTGAAACTGCCTCCTCACCACTCATCCTACACACTTGCACTCGGTATGTGCATTCACACGAGGCTGTGCCATATTAAGCACAATACCAAGCCGCCATGAGTGGAAGTGGCTTATAAAGCCCTCATGGGCATGTCTATTACAGATGTAAATGCCACCACAAATACTGTAAATGACATTTGTGTTGTGGAACTGCTACTGCTGCGCAGAATAGCAACACTGCAACTGGCATTCACAAGTGCTCTATTTACCCAATGTAATTACACAAACAAAACCCTTTTATCACAATGATTTATAAACACCATGGATTCATTGAACGTGTGTTTTTTATGTCATGCTCTCCTTTAAGCCTGCTTTTACAACGTAATTGTCCATATTAATAAATCCACACATCACACAAATAAATACATGATGCACTGCAACTGTACAATCAAAATAACAGTTAACATAATGGCATGAGAGTACCCATGGCAATGTTTCCCATTTATACACAAGGAGGCACAGCAATGAGGGCAAGTGTGTTCAAATGTTTTTCTAAACTCGATTGGATGAAGAGGGCAGAAGAGCAGCACTTGATGCAGGACACTATCTGATGAGGGAGCCTCCCATAACACTTCAACTCTGAGATAGAAACTGACATATAGTGAAATATAAATATTCAGATAATTCATATTTATATAGATGGGTTGAAAATGGATGTAGTCGTGCTTTAATTATGGTGCACATATAAGTGCAAGTATCAGACTGACAATTTGTTTGAATGTTGCTAATGGCACTATGTTTTACTTCATAATAATATCGATTTGAACAAATAAAAATGTTTGAAAAAACATCTTTTGAATATTGCAACATAATTATCAGATAAGATAATCTTGTTTAATGTACTGTAATATCAATTTTATTTTAATCATTGAGAGTGCTTGTGTATTGATCTCAGAAAACAATGGCCTTAAAGCAACATTCAAATATTTTTTCAGTGTTCTCTAAACATAGAAGCACAATTTGGAGGACAGGAGATGAAGTCAAGAATTGACTGAGAGATTTCCTAGCTGTTACTAAATTGCCTAACTAATTGCCTTTTATTATTCAAGGTTTTGTTTCATTGTTTTCCAATTGTATACAGTTGCATTGTTGCTGTGGATGTTCATTTATGAATATAACCTAGAGAGATGATTACATTATAAAACATAGTTGCTTGATAACCTGGGAAATATTACATTGATGTAATGCTCCCCGGTCTCATTATTATACGCTTTCATTTTCAACAAAGTTAGCAGAAGAAGCTGAATTGTGAAGTACTTTGCAAAGTTAAGTAATAATTATTTACTTTTTGTGAGAAAAGAAATATGAAAGAGATACGTCAAAGAAAAATACAGAATATTATTTTGTGTATATTTCAGTGTTTGTATTCAATTTTGTACCCACTTTGTTAGTATACAAATATTTTATCTTTTTAGTATTACTATGCTATAACTGCAATAATGAATATTTGTATTAAAATTGGTTGCATTATTGTTGCTTTTATAGTCTTGCAGAAGTTTTGTTTCGTTTTTTTTATGTTCAAATTCTGTAATAAAGAGTAATATTGGATGACATGACTATTTACATAGTCCTAAATGTATCTGCTATATTGCCACTTCCCACTTAAAGCTTGTGTAGTGTTTAGTAAGCTGGAGTTGCATTGGAAGTCCTTTTTTTTTCCTTCTTCTTTCTAGCCTTCTTTCTAGCTTTTTTAAACAATCACTTCAACCACAACACCCCTTACATCTGGTCCCACTGGGCTGGTGATATTGTAAAAAATATAAATTATTTATTTAATCAAATACCTATTAACCAATATAGTGAACATAGCATGCTGCACTCATCAAACCATGATTGCTGAAGCTGTTGGAAATTAACATTAGTGTTAATATTGTAATAACAATATTAACAATGTCATCACTATTTTGGTCAAATATATCTTTTAACAAATATATATTTACAATTTTGTGTAAACAAAGGAGAAAAGGTTAAAAATCACTTTGAAGTATGGTATATACAGAATTGTATTGATTTTCATCTATTCCCAATTAAATTATATATTGTTTAGAATTTGCTGTGACCTTTGAGAGTAGTCAAGGAATTGCTGAAGTGGGATACACATACAATACCCAAACCATCATACTTCAAAGCAGTTTCAAGAGGAATCATCTTAATTTTAATCATCTTAATTTTAAAGTTTTGCCCTGCCATATAAAGTTCTGAGTACGTCCCACAGATGACCCAGGGGTTTGAGTCCAACCTGGGGCAATCTCCCTCACTTTCCTGTCTCTGTGCTCAGTCAGTGTTAAAATAAAGCAAAACTGTACAGTAGGAAAAACAATAAACATCAATCAACCTCACAAGTTTGTTATGGGATATTTTGAAAATAAATACAGTCAAACTGATTCTCTACATTAAGTGAGCCATGAGTTTTTTTTTATTCATTCATGACCATTTTCTGCCTGGAAAAAGGGGAGTGAACTTGGAGAATGACTCTTAACTGGAAATCCTGTTCACTTCATGTCAGGTCACAATGCACATGCAGATAGTTAGTTTCCCATAAAGGAAATCTGTTCACATACCAACAGTTGTGCCCCCCCCACACACACACAACTCCCAATGAAGCTATGAATTCATGGGGACTTTTTGCTGGTCATCAAATTTGCTTCAGGATATCGTGTGTAATTGTTTTTTTTTTTTAACCAAATTACTTTACATTTGACATAATCACGTAATCTTTCCAGGCCGTTTCTGGCTATGAGTCATGACTCCATAAACCACAAACAAAAAGGTCCTGTCAAATTATGTCTTTATTTACAAGAAACACTAACTATCAATGTTGATCAATAATTATTTTCAGAAATGTACACAATGATTTGTTTTGTGGCCAATAAAATATTCCTGTATATGCCATCACACAGAAACTTTGTATCTCCATTCGCCATACATAAAAGCTTAGTTTTTGTTTTTCATAAATTAATCGATGCCCTACTTTGTGGCAAAAATAATTAAATATTTCAAGTAGAAACATAAAATTGTACCAACAACCATATATTTTTTTTACAATTTTGGAAATGGTCTGAAAGTGGGTAAAATCTGCCGAAGACGTTTAATTTACGCAATTGAATAACATTGGATCCTTTGAACACACATTAATCTTTCCATTTTCTTTCAGCTTTGGACACACAGTATGGTTTCTATCCAGCAGCTGTGACATAGTTTGTGTAGGCCAGCTTTATACCATACCTTAAATAAAAATGTATTCTTTATGTATTACATGATGTTTCTATTTTCCTGGAATCAAACATGGAAGTGGCAAAGTTATGTATATTGTTTTAGTACTGAGAAAAATGTTATTCTGAGATACAGCCAGTAGTGCTACTACTACCACTAAAGCCTGTGAATGTAGAAACTGACTAGGCTTTAGACACAACTGTCCAACAGTTCAGTTGGCATATCCTCACAGTGCCAATGTATCTTTAATCAGCCTTCTCATCGTAGTGCTCACAGAGGTACCCAGCGAGTCTGTGATTTGGTATGTGATTTTGTAAAGATAGGGCTGCACATCTTTAAGATTGGTGTCAAACACATTGTCCACTTCTGACTGAGTAGGCATCTTCGGGAGGTACTCATGGCGGTTTATGACCTCAACAACATTGATCACCTTCTCCCCCAGCTTCTCGCCCACTTTTTCCCGGCAGATCTGTCTCTCCTGCTCATTGGCCAGGCTGACAACGTTAACCTTGATGCTCCACACCTCCCAGGGAATGCATTCGTCGGAGAAAGGCCATCGAGACTTCTTCTTCTGGTAGAATTCTAGCGAGATTTGTCCCATACCATCACTGACACTGCCCGATATGTTCAAAGCATCCTGTAACAAAAGCATTAAGTTAGACCGCAGTAAAATGTGCAATGTATTGTATCCATTTGTAACTCTGAAAATAAAAGAAACTGGCCTAGAATAGGCATGGCAGTTACAAACACATAGACATTCCAAAAGCACAGCAAAAAAAAAAAACTCTCACTCTGAAATGTGAGCTCTGATCACCCACAACTCTGGGGTGAGGGAAAAAAAATCACACTGAGTGCCAGACCTGTGACAGATCTGCTTTACAGGCTATCAATTAATGTGCTGCTTTAAACACTTAAAAGGCAATATATCATAGCAGTGGTTTTCAATCAGTGGTCTGGGGACCACCAGTTGTCCCTGAGAGGGTTCCAGGGTGTCCCCAGCTAAATGATGTAAAGTTGGTTAACAAGGTGTAACTCTTGAGAGCATAAACATGAAGCCAAAGGGACCCTTGCAGGTCCATTTGGTTTCGTGTTCCCTTTGGCTTCATGTTTACACTCTCAAGAGTTAAAATATCCATCATGATTGGCCCAAGTCTACACAACTATATAATGTGGAAGATTAATGGTCATTTTGGTCTGTATGTTTGACTGCTGTTTTGTATGGCTGAAATGCTGAATAAATACTGGGCCCTGGCATCAAAAAGGTTGAATGCCACTGTACTATAGGCATTTTTGTTGGTATGTTTCCCCTAGCCCCCTCTCCGTCCAAGAGCAAGTGGCCTTGCCTCTAGTCAGCCGAGAGAGCCATAGCCTTGTCTGTTGTGCAATCACGTCTTTATACAGAATTACCTTGAACTCGGTCACCGCTTTCCTGATCATTCTATCCAGCTCGTCCGAGGAAACCCTCACAAATGTGAAGTCAATGAAGTCGCAGTCGATGTCCTGTGTACCAACGGTGCCGATGGAGTACGTGCCCTCCTTCTTGTAGTGGAACTTGCCCGTGCTGCGGTGCAGCAGGATGGTGTGGAGAATGGCCAGCATGGCCTCATCCACCTGTCTGGTCTCCACCGTTAGCTCGAGAACCTCCGAACGACAGTTCATCTTGCTGTTGTTTTTATCAGCTATGTGATGTCGTTGTGTTTACATGAAGCTGGGCGATGGATACAGCTGGCGTTGCGTTGTGCAACACTTCACTGTAGCTGACTGTAAATAAATGGCCACCGTCGTTCTCGCTGGTAGCGTTGCCATATTTTGTGTGAGAAACAAGCAACTAGGTCCACGAAAAGAAGCCAGACTGACAGTGGTTTTCAACCATTTTGTTACCAGGGTCCAAATACCGATCAAAATGACCATTAGTCTTATTATTATTCTCTAGTTATGTAGACTTCAGATGATGATGGATATTTATATATTTCTTTTAACTCTTTAGAGTGTATGCACTCAAAGAGTTACATCTAGTTAACCAACTCTCCATTTAGCTGGGGACCACTTGGAACCCTCTCAAGGGCCAACGGTGGTCCCCGGACCACTGGTTGAAAACCACTGATTTAGAGGTATTTCCAAAACTATAATGGGAAACAAAATGTGTAATCTTATGTTATGAAATCTTTTAACAAAACAAATCTTGTATGGGGACCACTGGGATAATATGTGTCGGTGGGACCCCTTGGACAAACCTAGATTCACATGGAGGCCGTTGACATGAAAATATGTGAGAATCACTGACACTGACTGACAGGAAAACAAGCCCAAAATACGCGATTACATTTTGAAAACAACAACAAAAAACCTCAATGTACTACCAAGTTTACAGAAAGACTCTCAAGGCCGCTTATAATAAACGGAATTGGCAACACTGCTCACTAGCGGAAGTACCGTTTGTTTACCTTTGAGGGGATCTGGAATGCGCTGTGTTGTGTTTCTTACGTTCATACATAACTGTTGTAATCAATTTCACCTCTTTATCGTGCAAATTGCAATTGAATTACATGTACACGCTGTTTTTTTTTAAATTTTAATAATAATACAATATTAGAGGGATGACTAGACTACTGTTATATAATTCATAATAGTTGTATGATGGTGATTGGGATTGCTAGAAGTAAACGTCCAACAACCAGTGTTGCCAACTCTTGTGAGAGAACTAAGCCAAAACAAGCCAACTCGGCGAGAGAACTAAGGCAAATCTCCCATCGAAAAACTAGCCAAGAACATACCAGTAAATACATATTTTATTGATCCATCTATCATTATAAAATATGTGTGTATAATCTCTTCAGATGTATGAAGAGATTATACACATACATATTATACTGTGAGAAATCTCATTTCTCACAGAAATGCTGGATTGTTTAATATTAAAACCAAGCCGTCGATTATTATTTTTAAGTAAACAAGAAAAAAAAAACAACAAACAAGCCAACCTGGCAACACTGACAACGTTACCGCAGTTGAAGAGCTCGCGCGGCATTGTGGGAGTTATAGTTTGTGTTTGTGCCACATCTTCCAGCAGGATCACTTTCAAACAGGACAGGACACACTTTACCATTCTGATATCCCTACAACACTACAGCCAGGCACGGGATTCGGGGAACCGCAGAGCTGCTGCGCGCGTAACCCGGTTAGTTGGGACGGTCGAGCTCCCGAAGAGTCTTACATACCATACGACTGGATGTCTAAACTACTGGTGGATATATCGGAAACATTTCATTTGTGGTGGAACTTTGATGTGTGATCATGGCATTTAGCCAACACACAGGACCATAGCAGCAGCACAGCAGTCGGGTTAGCCCACTGTAGCTAAAGCTAGCTGATACATTCTGGGGCAATTGGAAATTTTTGCTTGCAGTTTTCCTGGAAAATCTCCCCCTGTGTAACCAGCGAGTTTTTTTTAAACAGCGCTGTAAAGTACTGCAACATGGGCAGCACCGATAATAATATTACTAACTTCTGTTCTGGGTTGGATGTGTGCAAACCTGTCACTAAACAGCCGAGTAGAGTGGTTGAGAAGATTGGCTTCACGGACTTCATCAAAGCTTAATTAGAGAGAGAGAGGGCCAGGTAAATACTGTGAGAATGTCAGATACGATCCTACAAGAGAAATCCTAGGTGTGTGTGTGTGTGTTTGACTTTTTCAAGACAGCGTTCGTCGTCATTTTTTGTTTTCGTCTTGCCGAAGGAGGATGACGGATCCTGCTCCTGTGGAGGAGGAAAGCTCCAATTCATACGTCGGCGCGGCGGTGGGGGACCCGCAGTGGCTGTGCATGGTCACACTGTTCATAGCGTCCGTGGTGACACTACTGTTGTACTTGGTTCAGTATTTCCAACACAACAAGGTTCAGGAACTCGGCAGAGAGCTCATCATCAGAACAATGCGGCGGTGAAGGAGGAAGCGGACGCTCTGCTGGTCTGGGCGCTGTCGCTGAAGAGCTGGAGGAGTCAATGGAGAGGAGCCTGGTGCAGAGCTCTGAATGACGAGGCGAGGAAGTCTGGAGTAAGTCTCATGACCATGCATGATGATGATTCTATAACTCTGTCTGGTGCCCCATTACATAACACTTCCGTGCAGGTATTGTCAGTAGCACACTGCAACTTTTGTCCTCCTGACTGTCAGGGCTGGATTTAGGCATGGGTATGGGAGGGCCTCTTAAATGCCCTGACTGCTCCACCAAACATGATGGCATACTAAACAACCCAATTAAACTGCTTATATTTAAAATGATTTGACACACTATGTTACTAACTACAATTGTGGCTCCACTACACCAACACCATTTCAACCTTCCATGCAGAAACCTCTCCGAGTCAGACCTTTAGGTTTATGCATGCTGCTTGGCCTTTGCAACTTCAACAACAACTGATGTTATTATTGATGCTTTACTTGCCTAATAAAAGTCCTGTAACTGAAAATGGTATGCGGGCGGCTTCATCGCCCGTGGCGTGAAGCGACAAGGGCGATGAAGCCGTCCCCATATCATTTTCTCCTGCCCCCCCCAATTGGGACCTTGTTACATCTGGGCCTGCTGACTATCCATGATGGTTTTAGCTTTATGGTAAGAACATTAAACTGGCCAGTGTATTGTGTGGCATCTCATCATATTTTAATTAGGAGCAAACTTGGCAGTAAAGCAAGGTGAGGTTTCTAAAGTGGAACTCAGTCTCTCTACACAGTGCCTTTTCTGATAAATGGTGCATGCACTTTAAATCAAGCCTTTCTATAAATAGCTTTACTCTGTGTATTACATTCACACACAGATAGCAGAGGCAACCATGCAAGGCACCAAATGAACGTGCTGCTCATCAGAAATGTTTAGGGGTTTCATCCTTGCTCGAGACATTTCAACATCAACAAGGAGGAGCTGCTGTTGATCCCATTCCAACATCCATGACAGCCACTTTATCTCTTTTGAGCCCCTTTCCATCTGTCATAAACACATGATATTTCTTAAGCCTAATATATTCCATGAGCGGCACTGTTTAGACAAAATTAGGCTAGCCGCTTTACTCCTCTTGACATACTAGGCCTGGCTTATCCTTGTTTTGTGTGTCTCTTATTTATTACCATTTACCACCCAGGACCCTTTCGGCTTACATTTGAGGAGGATGGTCTTCAGTCATCCGAGCTGGTGGTCAGTCAAGTGTCCAGCTTCCAGAAGACTGCGAGAAACAAGGTGCACTATGAATCTTATGTCATATTATTTCATGTTTGTCATTCAGCCACTTTGTTATGGCGTTGTTGTTTTTGACAAATACCCCAACTTGCAGATTGGTTCTCCCCCTTTTTGGTTTCTGCAAATGCTTCCAGCCAGACAGGTCTGCAGAGAAGCATGACAATAATCCGCTTCCATTGGTGCTTTTCATATGCTAATATGCACTGGGAAGATGGCACGATACCAGTCAGCAACACCCTGCTTTTGTAAACATTTTGTGATGTGGTACCCAATACCCATGGTTTTAGTTTCAGCTTGGGAATTCTTATCAGGAGGAATCGGATGTTGTGTTGTTTGACTGGTTTACCCTGGTTATGACACGCTCAATGTTGGCATATGTTGGCATGCTGTGTTTGAACCTTACAACATGTATATAACATATGTTAGTGCTAAATCTTTTCAGCTCAAGATCTATTATATGATGTAGCTTAGTGACATGAATGCAGCCGTTGAACTGTCTATTTTCCCAACAGGCAGCTTCCTGCAGGGTGGTTGGGGAAAAACTTCAGTTCACCTTTGCTGCAGAATCAACAACCAAGTCTACAGCTGAGACCTGTAGATACTCTGTCACGATAGCTCCACTGGATCTGCAGGTAAACAAGCTATACTTGATCCTTGCATATTTGTTAAGTCCACAGGCATACCAATGAAAGGCAGCATAATAAGTCTAAAGAATGAGCTTGCCGAGTCTCTTGGGTTGTGATTCGGAGACAATTTTAATATAGAATGGTTGATGCAACTCACTGTGTGCATGATAAAGCACTCAATGGCCTTGCTTAAATCACTGTCAGACCCTTGACCAAGACTTTCCCTCTTGATTGTTTGGCCCACTTCTCTGACATCGATGAATGATGAAGTAAGTGAACCTAGCTTGAAACAAAACAAAACTGATGAGTGTAATTCAGTGATGTTTAACATTACTCACAGTTGTTCTGCGTAGGCAACACCTTCCTAAATATACTGTCATGCCAAAATACCGGTTATCTGTGAGACAATGTGAATACATTTTCTGCATTCATATCCATTAACCCGTTATCCTGTTTTGGGTTTTTTGTTAATTCCTCACAAATGTCTGGATAACAAGCTAACCCAATTGAATTAAGGCTATTTTAAGCCTATAAGTTGCTTGACACCACTCTTTGGGCTTGAGCTCATGTTGCTCTAAATACAACTTCAGGGAGAGTTGGAAGGATAAAGTCAGGATTAGAGGCAATTCAAGCAAGGGGGCATTTTTGTTTTGATGGTGGATTGTGGTAGTTTTAATATATGAAAGGAACCTTACTGTGTATATTTTGCCTTTTCTGTGTAGGTCTGGTCTGGAAAAGTCACAGGGCCTTTTGAAATGTCTTCTTTTATCTGCTGTAGTCCGACAGAGTATTTGTTAACCTCTGACTCAGACTAGAGCTAGAATGATCCTGGCTGATGTTTTGAATGGCAGGTGTAGCCTACCTAGAGCAGTCCAGCCCAGGGTGTTTATTTGGAATAGATTACACACAATAGCATGATGAGTCACTCTATGCACTACTGTTTATTTAAAACACTACCTCTGGTGGGGTGTGTTATGACATATTAACAAGTTATCATTTTGCTGCCCTGTTTCCAAAGGAAGTGCTAGGTGAGATGTTGGCAGACTTTGCATATTACCTTACTAAAAACTAAAATGAAAATGTATTTTCACTGTAAGGTACAAAATGTAACTTATTTGGATCATATTTTAAACGGTAAACATCCCCTTGTTGTGAACTGTTTGTATGAAAGTGATTGGGCCTCTCATTAATTCGGGTCACGGTGTTGTGCTGCTGGATCCATCCATGCATTCTCCACTGCTATCTGATAAGGCCTTTGTTTGGTATCACAGAGGCGGCTGTACACATTCACAGTGGAATCCAGGCATGCTGGAACAGGATGGCCTAGTCTGCCCCCCTCATCTCTCTGCCTCTCTTCTCTTTTGTGGGCCTAATAAATAGTGTTGCTAGACTGCTAATTTAGAGCAAAATCATTGTTGGCATAATCTTCTACAGGCTTTTTTTCCTGCCTTGACTTTGTTGTAAGTGTTGCTGTTGCTTGTGATTAATCAATTACTAAATTTTTGATTCGATAAATTGTTTCACCCATAGATCTTACTATTGGCTGTTTGCATGCCGTAAATAGCCTGTATAATTATTACTAGTATAGTTATTGGTTTGTAATGAAGATTACCTCCACATAGAGCTACCAGACAAGAAGACAGAAGCCCTATTCTTAACAGGGCTAATTTTAGGAGGGGATGAGGATAATGTAATTACTACCAGAGCATCTCCGTAATAACAACTGTCATGCTTACTAGGGCTGACGCTGACCCAAAACATTTGAATATTCAAAGCTTTGTTCGATGGCACAAAAGTTGAACAGGAATAAAGAATATAGATTTCATATTATTTTTTCAGTTTTTATTTTATTTTTAACAAGATGGTAGACTGGTAGACATCTCACCATGAGACAATTCACTTTTTGGTCTTTAGTTAGTTATTAGTGTTAATGCTAGTATTTGGCATATTTAACAAATACTCTTAAGTATTTGCTAAACCATATGAAAAATGTCAATTAATTTGTGACAATCTCTTTTATTCAACCAAGTATATTAAGTGTTGTACCAAATATAAAACTGTGGCAATATGTGCCAGTGACCATGTATAGTGAGTACAGTATATTATACAGTCATGGTGCCATTTTCCCCTTCTGTTTTCCAGCTTCATCTGCAGATGCGTGAAGCTGATGACGAGATTAAGGTGAGCTGGGCAGTTTCCCGTCTGGAGACATGGGACCTACAACTCAGTCCCAGCTACACCCAGGTAATGTTGGGGCCTAGGGCAGTGTTATTCCTCAATAATGGTTCACTACTATTTATTTATTTATTTTTTTAATGTAGATCAGATATTTTCAATGACATTTCCACTAAAAGATCTTTGATTCCGAATCTAGAACTGGTTCCTATCTAGATTCTTAGAACATTGGTGAATTGGTGGATCATTTTTTGTTCTGAATCAACTTTTTGCGTTCTGAACTATTTTTTTTTCTGTACGACTTCAATATTAGGCGGGGAAGCCGATCCAACTCCAATGTAAAAGGCCTTGTTGTGCCGATGGCATGGCACACACATTGCAGGCAAACACTCTGTTTGTCTCGCTGCTCAGTTAAGATGCCTGAAGGTCAAAATTCAATTTCTACCCTGAGCAAATAGACAAGCTCTATTTAGCTCAATGACAAACATTTCAGCACTTGCACAGTGTATCTTTAAGGCATTATTTATACATTTACTAGTTGTGCGTGCATGTAAGTTTGTTTTTGTTTTGTTACCACTTGTGCATGCATGTGAGTTTGTTTGTGAGTTTCTTTTTGTCATTAATTTATTCATGGCTGTAAACTGTGTGACCACTGAAAAGATATAAGCATTGACAATTGACATGCAGTTAAAGCAACAAACTGTTAAATACTGTTTATTTGATTCTCAAAATGTGTCTACCAGTAAACTAAATATAGATTTTGAGCCAGTATCAATGAAATAAAGATCTTGGTTGTAACTTTAGACAGTCATTAATGTAGATTACACTTTTGTTCATTTTGCACCATTCTTTTCTTACCCTGTCAGAGCAACACCATGGGATGCACCGTGGCAGCAGTGAAGGAGAAGCTAAAGCAACTGCTATGTACAGTAAAACCCTCCGTGTTGCTGAGCTGCAGGCCTGCTCAGACCACAGAGGTCACGGTGAGCAGACCACTCATAGGGGTGTATACACCCCACTAGCTTGGGATGAGTAGTAACCTATTTTAATGCAAATTCTGATGTCACTACCTGGGAATTAATTTAATTTGACAGTCATCCAAGACTGCCTCTTTAATTTAGAGGTCTGATTTAATTTATAGTCAGGTGATTATGCACTATTAGCATTAGATGGTCTTGATCTCTGTTGTTGTCTCCATTAGGCAGCCCGCAACAAGGCATTATCACCCCCAAAGCCCCCACGTGCTCATGACTGGAAGCTGCTGGTGAAGAATTTCCGAGTCACACTAAACCAGGAGGACGATGCTGCAGGTGGGAGGGGTGCTGGTTTATCATCACAATACATAAATCTGTGGTATAAGCCTGGCTTTATATTAATGTTTTCATGTACTTGTCCTTCGGACAACAAACTGTAAGTTGTTTTTGCCGAATATGTTTTTGAATATTAGATGAATATTCTCAGTTTACTAGTCAACGGCCCTATAATGCCTGTGATCTTATCTTACATACATTTCGTGTATTATTTACAAATAGACGTTCTGTTGTCGCAGACAACAGAACAAGCCTTAAAGGGATACGTTACCCTTTTGCAAGCGATATATGTTAATGATGATTACAAGATTTGGGTACACACACGTGTGTCTGTGTAATATGTGGTTTTAGATATTTTAGAATTTAGAAATGAGCCCAGTGTCCTGATCAACACTGGGCTCACTTACTTCTCTTTAATACAGCTATAACTATTTTACACATGCTGCCCATGGTTTTCATGTCCCATATCCTGCTGCTATCCATATACTGTATTCTTCTAAATGGCTCTGTGTACTCCATGTAGAAGGTGGAATGGAATGCTGCTGACTTCATAGCGTTCAAGACCAGGCCAATCTGGGTTGCCTCAACCACTCAGAGAGAGACAGATTTAAAACAAACCCTTTTTAACTCAAAGCGTTTTTGGGAGGGTCCCTGCAACAATGTTGAATTGGTTGTCAGTTTGCAGCCAAATACATATCATTGTAGGAATACTACAACAATATACAGTATTAGTCTATGGTGCTTTTAATGATACTGTTCTTGGGTCACAATACATGCAAACATGAGCAACTACTACTTCTAACAGACAATGTACTTGGTGGTGTGGGTTCTCACTGGAAGTAAATTCATCATTTTAGTTGATGCATGCAAGAGAGTGAAAGAAATGTCAGAGGACCTTTTTGAAGGTGTGACTAATTCGAATAATTTCCCAAAGTCTTCATCGTTAATGACAACATACAATTCTGATTTACTTGGTGCAGTCAATGATGAGTGACTTTTCTTAATTCGGTCTCACCATCTGCAGAGGTTGCTATTGCTGACAGATCCTCTTCTCACATTTACCCATGATGAATGAGGTGGGATTCAGCACTTTTCATCTCTCTCTTGATGCACTTTCATTTAAGAGAAGAACACAATTATCCTGATGGGCTCATTGATGGAATTTTCTTGTGGGCTGGATGCCAAGCCTAAATCATTTTGGAAGTGGATTCTGAATCTCTAAGATTGTAATGGACTACATTTTATCTTTCTGAATCGTGGAACGGCACACTAAGCCAGAGCTTTAGGTGTCCACTGTAGGCCATGCATTATTTAACGTCAGAGATATGATACTGTAGGTTGTTTTCTGGACAATGTTGAAGAGGCAGGCCTAGTAGTTATTGGTGAGAATGTTCTCTAAGGGGGAAGTTCACAAAACAGAACAAGACACTGAAGGTCACTCTGAGTCAGCTTTTTTGGGACACTGCTGGATGGTTTAAGGTAGAAAGGCAATGACGGATGAAATTGTCTCACAGATTAATTGGTACATACTAGACTACAAATTAACTATGAAATGAGTCTTGTGTTTTCTGTAATATAAATTAAGTTGCAAACCCATAACAGCTAGAATACAGGCTTTTAGAATAATGTCTGTTCTTCGTCACAGAACGAAGAACAGCCTGCATGTAAAATCCCAACAAACAAAGGAGTCAATAACCTCCATCACAAAACAATCAATGACAGTCATTGGCCATGTGTCCAGTGTCCACATTAGAGCCCGACCGATATATCTGTCGTACCGATATATCGGCCGATATCGATACCGATATATCGGCATCGGTATCGGTGATATTCGTACCGATATATCGGTCGATACATCGGCCATTATATCGGTAAAATCTGCCCATATATCGGTAACATCGGCCGATATATCGGCCGATATTTGCCTGGAACAGAAAAAGAAACACAGCAAATGGAATTATTTCACAAAAGTAAATGATGTCAATGTCGTATTCTATTGTTTACTTGAAAGAGAGAATAAATTTGACGTTTAGAAGTTTTTCAAATGTATTTTTAATTATTTAATTCATTATACATCGGTCCCAAACATCGGTAACATCGGTGCAGTTTTTTCCAAAAATCGGTATCGGCATCGGCCACAAAAAAATGGCATTGGTCGGGCTCCAGTGTCCACATACTGCATCCCTCAGCACACACCTTAGCTCTCCCACAAGATCTATAGTTTGAGACCAGGCCACTTAGTGGGTGTAATGTTGGGTTTCACCTAGAGCTCCATGTATGGAGACAACAAGATGTCTAGTGCTGACATCAGCTCAATGCCCCATATGTGGGTTTCATTGTGAGGGAAAGGTTAGGAGTATTTGCTACGCTCCTTGTGAAAGGATATTTGACCTTAAAATCCGGAGATCTTGCTGTCGAGATTGGTGTTATGCAATGTTCGGGTTTACACTATAATGTAAAATTGTCCTTTCATTGTCAGTGGGAATTTCATGCATGTTTACTTTGCACCCTAGCGAGGACGGAAAAAGTGATGCCAATTGTAAATGGTGGGAATCATGTGAAAATCATGTGAAAAATGTTTTTCTGACTAATTGTTTCAGGCAAGTGTTAAATCAAACGGATCCACCCAACTATATTTTCTGTTAAGAATCGATTGCAGCCAGTCTATTAGTTGACAGTAGCCTGTGTTTATCATAATCTGGTGCTGGCCAGGCCATTTGAGAATCACACTAGGCCTGAGGCCATGATCTGTCATCCTATAAAGTGTTCCTTTTAAGCATTTAAATGGAACAGTAGTAGTACCAATATAAAATGCTGGTAGTTACTTGCGTGAGTGTAGTGAGCATAGTGGGCGCAAGTAAGGCAGTGGGTGCACTGTGTTCGGCGGTCAGCGGTTCCTTGGGGAACTCCAATTGGCCGTTTTATAACTAATGTCATGAGTATTAGCTTGCTCTGCTTACGCATGAGTAGGCCATGGCCTACTTGTGTGCAACATGCAGGTTTGCACTCTACCGAGTGCTGATCCAGTTACCATGGTATTCTCTGCTTTTGTTTGCAGGCAGTATCAATCCCTACTGTGTGCTGTGTTTGGATGACCCTCCACAGAAGTTCTCCACTTCAGTCCTAAAAAACACAACTATGCCTTCCTGGGACCTGCCCTTTATCTTGTAAGCTGTTGTATTCTGTGTTTTTCTACAATGTCAAAGAGAAAATCTGCCCGGCTATGTTTCTCCGTCAATAGCATTATAGCCATAGAGTGAAATATAAAGTGTTAAATCTTCCAGATTTTATTTGCACTTTATTTGCACTCGACTCTCATAACGGATTTCTTGTCTCTCTCAGTGAGCTGAATGGACGATCTAAAGAGCTCAACATCCAGCTGCTGAATGATGGACAACCTCAAGAGAGTAAGTCTGTTTTGAAATTATGGGCATTTTTCACGCTAGGTTACATCTAGTAATAATAAAAACAAATGGAGTTCGCTTTCCATATATGGAGTTCTTCATATTTCATGCATTCCCAAATATAGGTGTTATGCACACACAAACGTGTTAATTTCTGCCTAGTTTAAATGGTAATCTTGCACACTGTGTTTCAATAATGCTACAAGAAATGCCAGGTACTTGTCTTTTTTGGCAGTTCATAAAAAATAGCTACAATATGCTCAGGTATCAAATTGTCTGTCTGATGTTTAGGGATGTTGTTCCTTTATCAGGTTCCTCACTAGGTCAGGTGTCGGTGCCTTTTGATCTTGTAAAGAAGCAACCCAAAGGACAACAAACATTTGCACTCATGACCAACGACCTGGTGACTGGGTCACTTACTACTGAGGTAACCCGACAACATTTACATGTCATTAGCCTTTTAGGGTTTATTCGCATTCAGTGATTTGGGTACTTTTGGAGAAGAAATGGCCGCTCTGGTAACAAGATGTGCAGTGCACATGCAGCAGAAGTGCAACAGGCCCACAATATGTGCAGTTGTGCGCCAAGGAAACTAGGGCTTTTTGATCCCAGTGTCTCAGTGGGGACAGGAAGGAACTCCTTATGGTCAACAAATTATAGTAGGGAAGATTAACCAATTAGGTGACATCACTGAATATACTGTACCTTTTAAAAGACATATGGGTGTGCAAACTCCTAGCAAGGTAATCACAGCGATCAAATGAATGTAAAAATGTGTAAAGCGGTCAACCACCATGCAGTCGAGTTGAGAGACAGTCAAGTGCATAAATCAACCATATAACATGAAAACAATAAATAAAATAAACATCAAGACAACAACAAGACGCTGTGCATCTTACTTGTGCAGGGGAAGTTCTAAGAGACTGTCTCTCTTTAATCTTAATTCTCCAGATTATATTGCAATAGACCTATATATGTGAGACAATATTCAAACACACTCATCCAAAACCCCAAGGACAAGTGTTTTCAATTAATCTAACATGGTTAAAATTGTTTTTTAAGTTGCAATGGCTTTATATAGGAAGAATTTGTGTCGGGTATAATCTAAAATATCTAAATATTGAATCACGCAATTAGAAAACTGACGCACTGCGCACACACACGCCAGAGTGAAATGACCTCAGAAGTGAAGCGCCCTTTTCATGTGTTGTGCTACTGTGTGCTTTCAGTTTCAAACATTTCCTGTTTTCTACCAATGCAAAGCTAATGTGTCCTCCCCTTAGTTTACCTACCTGGAGCCCAGTGAGGTACGGACATGGCAGGCACCCACCCCAGCCCCTACCAAGAGGGTAGAGATGGACCGCACCGTCATGCCCTGTGGCACAGTGGTCACCACCATCACTGCTGTGAAGAGCAAGCCGGGTCGAGCACTCCCTCCCAGTCTCACCATAGGTACAGTAGTCAACTGATTTTTACCCTCTGTGCCACCACGTAACATAATAAAGATGTGCAGTTTAGATTGCAGTCCTGCTGTATCTTACAGTAGGTGCAGTTTCATTTTCTTTTTTCAATAATTTTTTATCCCACAATTTTGTAACCCATTTTTTCACCCAGTGCCAATTCCTAATGTGATCCTGGGCTCTACACACCCTCCACCAACCTGGGGAGGCAGCGGACTGGCCTCATGCTTCCTTCAATGCATGAGGAGTCCAAGCTGCCTTCTTTTCACCTGACAGGGGGGAGTTTCCCTGGTTGGACGTAGCGCGTGGAAGGAACACGTTATTCCAACAAGTTCCTGTCCCCTCCATCAGGCGCCCCGGCTGGGCGCCCCGGCTGGGGGAGGCAGTTTAGAGTCCAGGATTACAGCATGTTTTTGTGAGGGTATCTACCCTAGGGGACATGGGGAAAGGCCCTTTTGCCAACCCCACCTCGGGTATGGGCACTGATGACGCGGAGGAGCAGACACGCCGCCAGCACCCACAGCAGCGCCCCTAGCGGGAATCGAACCCAGGACCTTCTAGCTGTGAGGCGACAGCACTAACCACTGTGCCACCGTGCCCCCGCAGTTTCATTTTCAAATACAGCACAAGCAGGTCCACGAGGAAATGGTACAATTAAACAACACAAAGTGATGGAAAGAGAAAAGGAAGAAACCTCTGGAACAATCACAACACAAGGCTCATGCAAATAGGAAACGTAACTGCTTAAATAGGCTTGATTGCCCATGTCATGTTGTTGCAATCTCCATTATTATGTTAGAAATAGTACAATTAAATCCAGAATTTGCAGAATGAGGAAGCTTTCTCCCCTGATTAGTCACTAATGCTATGTTTACAGGAAATGTTTAATCGGTCAATCTTTCTTCTTCAGAACCGTGTCAGAAGGCCCCGCCCAGCAAGTCCAAGCTGTCTGAGAGGCGGGTGTCAGAGCAGACTTCCCTCTCCGTTGCCACAGTCAACAAAGTCCTGTCCTCGTCCGACACAGAGCTGCTGATGCTCAATGGCACTGACCCTGTGGCTGAAGCTGCTATCCGACAGCTCCACCAGTCTGCTAAGCAGAAGCTGAAGTCCCCTGTGAAGAAGAGCACCATCATTATCTCTGGCATAGCCAAGGTAAAGCCAACAGTTGCACACCAACAACCCAACTAGCTCTGCTAGAGTCTGCATGCATTATTTTAATTGATTTAATTACATTATCAACCCCCTTTACGGACAGTACTAGTTGCATATGAAGACCTTCTTTTAAGTTGTACTTCAGATGTCACATTTTCCTTTCAATCCCCAGGCCCCCTTATCTCAGGATGATGAGCTGACCCTAATGGCTGACTATGCTGCGGCGATGGATGCTTCCATGTCAGCGGGCAACTCGACTCAGGACATGACTGCTGCAATAGAGTCTGGGCCCAGTAGTCATCCGGATGAGTCGTCGGAGCCTCAAGAGGGTCCCAGTGGGGTGGGCCGGCCCCCAGACGACTGGGAGAGTCAAGCAGGAGAGGAGATGGACAGTACCTCTTTGTCCCTCTGTGTGTCTGAGGCCAGTTGCAAGAAAAGACGAGGTGAGAGCTCACAGAAATTACTATTACTGTGTTTATGTTGGACAGTATATTGATGAATAACTTGCTTTATTCGATAACAAACCATTGCAGAAACGTACCGGTAAGTACAAATGATGTGTTAGATGCTATATACATTGTCTTAAAAGACAATGTTTTCTTCTCAACTATTTTCTGTGATACTGCTTGCATTCATGGTTTTGTTTTCTCTTCTGTTCATTCTGTTTCATTTTTTTGTGCCATCCAAGAGTATGTGAATTCTAAGCAGACATTAAATGTGGATCAGTAAGTTTCATTTTTCACTAGTCATTTGATAGCAGTAACAATGACTAGCTTGTAGCTAGTTCAATTGTGTTGTCAAAGTGACGTTGTGTTGATGTTGAGTCGTTAAATATTTAGCAGTAGCTCTGTTATACCTGTTTTATCACTCTGGGAATGTAGAAGGACTGCACAATATTGACAGCACACTGTAAAATTATCTGCATGAATTTGAGAGTACCGTATAAAACTGAAGCTGACGAATTTAAGCCTTCATCAATTGATTTTATTTTATATTGTGCAGGCCTTAAATGTTGTTGTACAAATGTTGTAGTCAAGTATTGTAGTACACATTGAGCTCATCTTTCATTTAGCAATACAATAATAATAATTTAGGGTTGCAACTAACAATTATTTTAATATTTTAAATTGAATAACCGTCCAATTATTTAAACAATTTATCGTTTCATCAGAATGTATGTTGCTTACGGTATTTGGCTATCACTTTAAAAATATATATTTTAGGTTATTTGAAACATGTTTTAACTAACAAAAAAAGATAATTTGTTCAAAAATAAATTTGATTGGCTGCTGATTATCTGCTGATCAAATAAAAGACCAAGCCATACTGTATGGTTTGTTCTTGAAACTATAATCATTTGTGCATGTGCAACTGTCAGCAGATTGTAAGGGAAGAGAGATGGATCACTCCTCTTTAGTTTAGTTAACTACGATGATTAAGTGGGGAAAAACTCCAGTTATTATTTTATGGTCTGCTGAATGCCTAAACTGTAAATCATGTAATCATACTACAGTGTCGAACAAATGGCAAAAGTGGCCGATCCATATTCACAAACATCCTTCTACCACTCATTTTCATTTTTGAACTATGAACTTCACATTGAACTATCTCATGAATTTAAGTTAGTGTTGCTGTATAAAAGTGAAAACATTTTCCGTCATCATTTAAGTCAACGAAATCAATACTGCTCTGATGATGACACAAAATTCCAACATCTACAGTGTTCCTCGTGGTGTGTATTCCAAAGCACATGATGCATTCGTGGAACAGCACACCGTCTTGCGTATTTGACCAGGCAATTCCGCTTAAGCTCAGCCTCCTTCCAGGACAAAGTCCCTTCTGTTTAGACTGGTACTGAAGGTCATGTGATCAGTGTCATCACAATGTCTATTCTGCAGGCCAAATCATAGACGTATGAAGGTAGACACCTCTTCTGGCTCTGGGGGCGACCTTGCGAGGCATAGCAGAAGTCTCCTTTTGATGGCATTTGTGGCTTTTTTATATAGCAATATAGCATCACATAGCTCTGATGGTCATTAACTTGGTTCATAACATCTTCCTTCCCCTGTCTTCTCTGTGTACAGGCAGCTTCCTTCAAAAGAGCGCCAAGCTGTTTTTCCGACGGCGGCACCAGCGAAAGGACCCGGGGATGAGCCAATCGCACAATGACCTGGTTTACCTGGAGCCTCCAGCAGCTGTGGATCGGGCCAGTCGAACAGCCACACTCAGCCGCATGCTCAACCGCAAACTTTTGCCCAAGAAGAGCAAGGCCAACGGCTCTACCTCTGTGGGGGAGCCTCATGCATGACCCAAATCTCCCCATACACACATACGCCTCAACCACCTCTATTCCATCACCTCCTGACCTAGCCCCACTACTATCTATCTACCCAATACTCTTGAGACTTGACCACATTCGGTGTCTTTGCCTCCATTGTGAACAGGAAAGCTGTGCAGATGGGGAAGCTAATTTTTATTGGCCATGCTCCTGTTCAGGTATCCTGCCTAATAGGGAACATAGATATTCCATTGGAACGAATGCATGTGTAAACTACAAAGAGGTGCTCCATGGATTACATCTCCATTGGCTGTGTGGCCTATCAGTGCTGTGGAAGTTTTGCATTGCCACCATCAGGACTTGAGGAAGCCGTGGAGAACTAGTGTTTCTACAACATATGGTTGTATTCAAGCCAAAATGTAAAGCCAGCACGTATAGCATCACCATAAGGCTGATTTGGAAAAAGAAGGAAAAAAAACGACAAAAGGAAAAAATATATACCTTGACCTACTGTTAACATGCATGAGAAATGTGGCACTAATCGGGTTCATTCATTTGCAAGATTAGTGTTGGACTCACAATCACAGATGGGGTGAAAACATAATCTCCGTCCCAGCCTTTAGCCTCTTGGAATTAAGGCAATCCTAATATTGATTCTTCACATCCATGCTATTACAGAGGACCTTATTTAGCTAATTTCCTTTTTGACTTTATGCAATATTTGGATGATTTCTTTCTATTCGTGTGTATGTTTCTGTAACACGTATGTGCAACCACAGAGTCTACTTGGGGTGGCCTTTCTATCTGCCCTAAGGAAATGTATTTCTAATAGTGTCCTTTGGTGACCTGATGTGGAACAAGGATGAAACGAAGAGTGGCGTTTGGTATGATTTGCACATTTAAAAAAAATAACCTAACATAGGTTTACATGAACTTGACTAGCTGTGCAATGACAAAATCTACTCTTGTCAAGGCTTGAGCTACCTTTCTGCAGACTTGATTTGTGTTTAATGATTGATAAAGGGAGATGATCTTTTCACTGTGATGCTAATGCAAGTGGGAGGTAGAAACTGTTTTCACATCAGCATGTTGACTTGGGAGCAAAATACTATTTATGGTCAAATGGCCCGTGCTTTTTAAATCCTCCAAATTGGCAAGTACCTGTTGCTGCTTACAAATCACCATAATTAGACCAAGAACAGGATGGGGTCTAATAACGGTGGCGCTCGTGTGTGGATCTCTAACTTTGTGTGGCCACTCTATGATGTCAGAAAAAAGACCATCTACAGTGTGTCTGAAATGTCAGACATAATGGGCTTTTCATCCACCCCTTATCTCTTCCTTTGCTTTTACTACTTGCATGAGCGGAAACGGGCACAAGTTAAGCTATCAGTTCGCGGACGACGGCCATCGAAAGGCGACCATCCCTCGAAGTACTCCGATTGGCTGGTTTAGGTGATGGCGTAATGGTGACGTACCGGTAATTAAGAGATCCTATTAAGTATTGTCGAGAGTGTTATCCTGCAGGTGTCAGAGTACTTGCTCTCTGCTCATGCACAAGTAGACAATGGCCTACTTCTGCACAATGCGCAAGCTTGCACTCTACTGAGTGCGAGTGCTGATCTAGTTTGTGAATAACCTCTGCAAGGCGGACGGACCATAGAAAGCTTGCTTCCATCAGAGCCACGTCATAAAAACAAGGTCAATGTCTTACAATAATTTCTAATGAAGATATTATTTCATAAACAAAACATATCAAAATAATGTTTACCATTACTCCTGGTATTTGACCTCCATGTAAAAAAAAGTTACTACAAGCCAGCTTTACATCATTTCCCCATTGTAATTTATACCAAGCAGAAAGCTGATCACAAATACCCAAAACAGTTTATCGGCACTAGCTAATGTGAGTATTTCAAATTGCATGATATTAACATTTTAGGATGTTTACTCCTATCCGTTTTTTTTTTGTTTTTTTTTTCCTGCATATGCAACTTATTTGTCTTCCTTCTACAATGTTGTATTATACATGGGGTTGGGTAGAAAAGGGAACCAAATGAATCATGCTGCCCAAGCCATAATGTTGCAGTGCTCACTAATGAAGGTTTTGAGAGGTCATTTCACTGAATAAATGCTCATTCTTTTTTTGAATGTGTAATTGCTCTTACAAGATGTATCATATTTGGACACATAGTAGAACAAAAGTGTGAGAAACTTTTAGAGACACCAAATGGTTTTGTTTTTCTTTTATAATCCAGCTAATGATTGTATTTTTCACGTAAAGAGCTATTGATGAAATGCTTCCAAATATTGGCTCCTTCATGTTAACTACTGTAAACCTTTTTTTTTTTTTTTTAGAAAACTAAACATATGGGTGATGCAGTACACTGATATCATGTAAATATCTTATGCTCTTTGCTTATATTGAGGATGTTACCTTTTCATGTGTGGCTCACTGACTGAACCTGGGGCAGTGCTGGTCTACAATCAGACTGAAAGACTGTGGCAAGTGCTGTGAATCAATGACTGGCTGTTTTGCCTTACCACCAGTTGTCTCAGTTCAATAATCAAACTATCCACATATTCCACACAAGAGGATATGAATCCTAGTGGGCTATTTGAGGGAGAAATGTCGATGTCATTGTATGCCATTCTTGATTATTTTATATACAGTGCTGGGTGGGTACTTTTCTTCTTTTATTTTAATTGAAATGACACCTCCCACTCCTTACATACCAAATGTATAGGCCTACTGTATAAGTGACTACACTACATTGTTCATGGGAGGCCGTTTAGAGCTCTCCCAGGTTGAAGAATAATGAAAAAAGCTATTTAACATAGGGAATGACCGTTTAAGGTAAACCATATGGCCCCCTGCTCCCCCTCCCTTTATTCATGGCAGGCTGAATTCTGACTATTATGCATTCAGTAAGCAGTGAGCCTTATGCAATTAATAAACTGCTTCCTGGTGTTTTTTGTTGGCATATCTGCTCTGTGCACAGAATTTCTGTCTGCTGCTAATGCAGAATAGCAGTGTCTTGCAGGGATTATTACTGATTAATGTGTTGGTTTATCTCTCCAGCAATAAATATTAAGTGAGTAACCGACTGTGTGTGTGCTACTTTTTAATAACCTTGTATACTTTTATTGACTGAAATGTATTATTAAAATGCATTTGTATGTGGCATATTGTGTGTTAATAATATAACTACATTTCTGCTTTTGCTAACAACGTTTGGTCATTGCCATTCATTGGTGTTTTGTTGTAATATTATTTATAATAAATTTCACATTATTTACTACAGTGGTTTTCAACCAGTGGTCTGGGGTCCTTGAGAACATTCCAGGTGATCCCCAGACTAAATGATGGAAAGTTGGTTAACCAGGTGTAAGAGAGTTAAAATATTCATCATCTGAATCTACTCAACTTGAGAATGTAGAAGATTAATGGTCATTTTGATCTGTATGTTTGACTGTTTTGTTTCCCAAATCTAGCCTGGAATTGTGGACAAAAGGAAAATAAATCTTTAGTTTTGGGTCTGTGGGACTAAAATGTCATCATCAATCGTCCGTGGCTCAAACTCTGAACTGAAGGAATAGTGGGCCCTGGTATCAAAAAAGGTTATTTATTTACTATAACTTCACAATTTGTCAAGACTTCAATCCCCATAATGCATTTGGCGCACCTTGTTTCCGGTCCTGCGCCGTTTCTGGAGCGGATTGGAACCCGGAGTCAGGATTCGATAAATGAGTATTCTTTTGCACGAGAGGTAACATGTTTATCAAGCATTTGTGCCGTTTTTCGTGACAATAATGGTACAGGTTTGTAGAAAATGTGCAGCTACGTTGAAACGTTCACTTTAAATCGCCTAAAGACGTACTATTCCCCCCACGTATTGACGTTGAAGTGTACAGGCTCCAGTTGAGGGTTTGCGTCTCCGTCCGTTCCATCCGCCATGCCGATTGTTCTTTGTTACATAGTGGAGAGACGGAGCCGTCAGATCGGAGTTAAAACCCGGCTAGAGTTTGGAATCCAGTGAAATCCTGGATCCCATGTCTACCCACCACCGGCTCGCATATGTTATGCTGCATATATCCATGCACAAGATGCAGCATACATTGTGGTAGCCTTAAAAATGATCACATTAAAGCGCCAGCTTTTAGCTAGAGGGACTGATGTCGAGAAATGCCAAGTGAAGTGTCTCTGATGAAATAAAAAATAAAGGCATGCTGAATTGGAAGACCGGCATATATAAATATGTTCAAAAGTTATAATTCTGATCAGGCCAATATACTTTACAAAGGGGTCATGTCATGTCAACATTGCCGTGTAATGGCTAGCTGTCACTCAGTAGTGGTAGATGTGCCCCTACTTCTTGTAGTGTTTTCAATTCATCAGTACTAATGTGTAACAACAATCTTCTAAATATACATTTGTAGGTTGGTATAATGGCTGAGCAGGCGCCAGATGAGTATATCTGTAAGTATGAAGTATACATGTGTGATTGAACAATAACAAAACATAATAATGAACTATATACTGTATCTGATAGCTGTAATGTGTGAAGTATTGATGTGTCTTCTCTGTGCTGTAGGGTGTGAGGACTGTGGTCAGTATCATAACTCTGAGTGTCCTGAACTGGGACCCCTGGTGACTGTACAGGACTCCTTCGTGCTTAGCAGAGCTAGGTGGGTCAATGCATTCATACCAAACCTTTTATTTACGATTAGCCTGCATGGAAGTCTTTCTGTCAAAACTCAGTGTGCAGCAGTGAACAATGCATATTAAAAGTTAATGCCATGTAGGCGAGTACATATGTGTTATATGTATCCTGAAGAAAATGAAAGTGTCCCGCCGACTGAGGTTAGATTTCATGGAAGTAGCTCAGCTTTGTAACTTAGTCTTGTCTGAGTATTGACAATTGGTCTCTGGACGGTTTTCCCAGTATTACCAAGCTCCAACTTCACTTTGCTACCAATGGCTTTATAATAATTTCTGTCATCATCACACATATAAGGTTAATATAATACGGTCATATCATTGTTTTTTCAGGTCCTCCCTACCAAATAGTCTGGAAATCAGACTGGTGGATGAGGGTCAAGAGGGGGTTTTCGTCCTTCGACGACTGGTCAGAAGGACCCGATTTGGGCCATTTGAGGCTAAGAGGGTACCGCACCTCGAGAAAGAAGGACCGTTTCCTTTGAAGGTAATGAATCATGATTGAATTTGCGTGAAAACCTTGAAACTATCTGTAATTGAAACTGAAACAACTATATTTCTCCTCAGGATTACACGTTTTTGCCTGTAATTTCTAGCTGAGAATCATTTTAGTTTTTTTTTTCCTTCCTGGATATACTAAATAACTATGCCGAGTGTTGTCGTGTGCATTCTTTGGTCTTTACTGTTTGTTTATCCCTGGGTAGATCTTTCAGAAAGATGGGGTGGTGGAGTGCTTTGACTCTTCCAATGAAGAAGACTGTAATTGGATGATGCTGGTGCGGCCGGCCACGGATCACCGACACCAAAATCTAACTGCTTATCAACAGGACGATGAGGTGTACTTCAACACCTCACAGGTACGTGTGTGTGTTTGCACTGTACGCGCGCGTGCGTGCGTGTGTATTTCCCTTTTCAACTATTTGGGAATGAACGTTAAGAGAAATCCTTGGTTCCTTTAACCCTCTCAAGGACCACTGGTTCAGAACCACTGATGTACAGTATTTACAATAAAATATTGCCTTTTGCTTGTCCAGGATGTCCTACCAGGAGCTGAGTTGAGGGTTTGGTATGGGGCCTTTTATGCCAAAAGGATGGAAAGGCCTATGCTGAAGCTACTGAGTCAACCTCCACCACCACCAGGTGGGTCTTATTATACCAATGACAATGTAACTTATGTCAGGGCAGATCTGGAATCTGGACGCTAACCTTTTCATAGTAAAAGAGAGACAACCAATGAATAGAACTTGGTGCACCCTAGAATAGCTCTGGGCCTGTGCTCAACAAAAAAGGCTGATGATCAATGTATTTGTACTATAATATACATTGTGCACACATTATCCAGTATTTGGCTTTCTATCATGGCAGCCCAAGTTAACTTATCACAATTAACCCACCATAACGTTAATCATGATTAATTGCATATTTCTTTATTTCTTACATTTGGCCTACTTGTAGTTTAAGACAGTCGTTCTCAATGTGTGGATCACCAAGTTATTTCTGGGAGTTCCCCAGATTATTATCTTATTTTTTTATTTTTAATACCTTTAAAATAAAAATGTCAAAAGTGTCAAAAAAAGCATAACAGTGGACACTATGGGGAAAAAACAACTTATTTGAGATTAATCATGCAATTAATCACAAATGAATAAATATATTTTATTTAACAGCACTATTGTTTTGCCTGTTACTCTGTCCCAATCAGATATGATGTCTCCTAAAACTAAGCCAGATGTTCAAGGGGAAGGTGCAGACCCCCTGGCACAAGTGGTTAAAGAGAACGATACAGGTCTGTCCACACACAACACAGTCATGGACCACTTTATTTATTTTCAGTTACTGTACATTTTGGTTGAGTATTCCTTCATGGTAATGTTAACCTATTTGTTATTTCCAAGTACCAGTTTTTTGTGGTTCTGTTGTTCTGTCATAGGCCACCTGCTGAGTCACTTTCAGGAGGTGAAGACTGTAGCACCAATTCCAGAGGAGCAGCTTCTGCCTCAGGAAGAGTATCTGGTAACACCTGAGGATGAGGAGGTCCCTGTAGCTCAGTCTGCCCCTAAGAGAGGACATGGTAGAGGAAGGAGACTGAAGGGACGCAGGACCTCTGCCACTACTACCTCAAGGAAACACAAACGTGAGAAATGAAGAAGACCTTATTTAGCAACCGCCTCATGTAACCGCTCTGTTATAGCGGGGGTTTTCAACCTTTTTGACACCAGGGACCACCATTTATTCAGCATTTGAGCCACGGACCACCATTTGTTCACAATTCCAGGCAGGATTTTGCAAACAAAACAGTGTAGACTTTGAATATTTTAATTCTTGAGAGTGTGAAAATGAACCAAATGGACCCTTGCGGGTCCATTTGGTTTCATTTTTGCATTCTCAAGAGTTAAATCTGGTTAACCAACTTTCCATCATTTAGCCTGGGGACCACCTGGAACCCTCTCAAGGACCACTGGTGGTCCACCTGTTAAAAACCCCTGTGTTATAGGGTATAGGCCACTGCAAAAACACTTGTCTAAGCACCCTACAACTAACTTATAGTATGTCTGTACAACTCCTCAACAAATCAGAAATCTCAATCTTCAACATACCTATTCTCATTTCTGCACCCTTCATTCTCTCCCTGTTCGGGTTCCCTTTATTTTCTGGTGTAAAACAAAGGCTTGTCTTTTTTTCAGTCCCACCCTCATCTTGACAATAACCAACAAGGTCTTGTCTATAAGCTTGGGTTCATACTTTGTTTTTTAATCCAACTTTTTTGTTATTATAGTGAAGAGGGATCCTCTTGATTCCATTCCTGATTATAATGTCCTGGTATCCTACAAAAATACTGTTTAATACCCTCCTCACATTGTGCATTCTAAAACTGACAGAATAATGTAGTTTGTTGTTTGTTAGAACTTGGCTCAACAGCTGGCTCTTAACAATTGGCCCTCCCTCCATTTCCTTTTCTCCAGATGTGAAACTCTCAGCAGAAAGCACAGCAACAGCTGGAGGAGAATCCACTCCCAGTAGCAGCAATCTGCTGATTGGCTCAGACGGCGTGGCCATCATGAAGAGACACAAGACAAGAGAACACAAGAGAGTCTACCGATGCAGCCTATGCAGCAAGGTCTTCCAGAACAGCAGTAACCTCAACAGCACATAAGATCCCATGGTAATTTGTTTATATCATCAAGTTGTAGTTGTTTTTCCTCCTAGAGATCCTAGAAGATATATGTAAACAGAAAAACAATTGTGTCAAAGGCATTTATTTGAGTCATGCTTTAGCCTAATTTTTCAAGCATCAGTTCATATCAACACTTACCTTGTGCAGTACACAAGTCATTGGCATTAATTGTGCTAAGACCTATGAAAGTTTTAAGAAAACAAGTCATTATCAAAAATCTCACAACTATACATTTAGCTTGAAAAGGTTAAACACAGCTTGAAGTCAAATGTGTAAACATTCTTGCTGCTTTGATTGTGGTCTTTATCCCACCTTAATCACAGCTACGTGAAAAGCAGATTTCTTTATTAAGACTGAAGTTCATGAATCAATGTGGTTGAGCATTAATTTAAGGCCAAGATGGGCCCAAATATCAGATAGTTGTTCAAATGGATGTATTTATGGGGTAGCTCAGTTGGTACTACGAAGTGCTCTCGCATTTGGACCACAAGTTCACAGGTTTGATCCTGGGCATCACCAACTCTGCATAGCACAGCTTGGGTGCAGCAAGTTGTACGGTAAACAGTGAGAGCTGATGGTAGTCGGTGTACTCTTCATCTCCCAGTGGTCTAGTGCATTGTAACAGGGATGGATTCACTCACATTACTGGCTGATTCTGACAATAGGCCACTCCTTTGGATGAACCCATTGATTTGATTTTCAGGTGATAAGCTTTTCAAATGTGATGAATGCGACAAGCTGTTCAGCCGTAAGGAGAGTCTCAAGCAACACATTTCTTACAAGCACAGCAAGAATATGGTGGGTACCTTTACTCTCTTTTAACTACAACGTATTTTAACCTGGAATCTGATTGGGAACAAACATGCAGGAAACTCTGTCCACGGCAATGTATAGAAAAAAGATATTGAGAATTGCATCGTGAGCCATGCTCACTGTGCAATTCTCAATATTTTCCGTTTCCACATTGTCTTTGAGTGACACCAAATGATCCATAAATTACTTTACTGAGTGTTACGTTACTAGTGAAGGAGTTCATGTTTTCCCTACTAAAGGTTTTCATGTTTTCCCTACAGCCTGATGTGGAGTACAAGCATAAATGTAAAACATGTGAGAAGTCATTTCGCCTAGAAAATGCCTTAAAGTTTCACAACTGCAGAACAGGTAACACCACGGATGATACAGGTGTCATTTTACTTTAGCCCATGAATATAATTATTTTCTAGTTTTCGAGTATGACCACTCTTTCTCCCTCTTCCTGCAGACGACAAAACGTTCCAGTGTGACATCTGCTCTCGGTTCTTCTCTACTAACAGCAACCTTTCCAAGCACAAAAAGAAGCATGGCGAGA
This sequence comes from Benthosema pterotum, assembly GCA_039105355.1. Lineage (NCBI taxonomy): Eukaryota > Metazoa > Chordata > Actinopteri > Myctophiformes > Myctophidae > Benthosema > Benthosema pterotum. The sequence continues at coordinate 23,660,015 of CM076975.1, forward strand.
AGCTGTACTCCTGTGAGATCTGTAACAAGATGTTCTACCGCAAGGACGTGATGCAGGAGCATCACAGGCGGCACGGTGTGGGTGAGTTCAGCCACCACGCGCTCAGGAGATACTAGGGATGGTGCATTAAGCCTTGAAGTCTAGCAAGAACAGAGAGAGGATTTTTGCAAAGAGGTAGTACAAACTGTATAATCTCCTGAGATGATGATGATGACTGTGGGTGCACCCTTAAAAGGAAAAAGACGCTCACACAATCGTAACTTGCAAGAATTTTAAGCTTTGAATAACATAGGGTCCTTTTATTGTACATGGGTCCATTTAGGCCCGAAGCACATGAAGAAAGAGGAGTCGGAGGCCAATGGCGAGGAAGCAACCAAATACAGAAAGGAGCCCTCACCCTGTCCCATCTGTGGCAAGGTGAGGCCTTGCATTATACTATGGCATGGTGCTGACCATAATCAACTCAGCATGGATCCAGGAACAGAGACCGCTCCAAGTCTTAAGTGTGTGTGTGTGTGTGTGTGTGTGTGTGTGTGTGTGTGTGTGTGTGTGTGTGTGTGTGTGTGTGTGTGTGTGCGCGCGCAGGTGTTCTCCTGTCGCAGTAACATGAACAAGCATCTGTTGACTCATGGAGATAAGAAGTACACCTGTGAGATCTGTGGCCGCAAGTTCTTCCGTGTGGATGTGCTGAGAGACCACATTCATGTTCATTTCAAGGTGAGATCATGCGACAACCCTAATGTCCAGCCCCATAACATTTCTTCAAAGTTAATAGTGCAGGGATACATTTCCTGCGCAATTTCAATGCCTCCGTGGGGCATCCAGCTAATTTATGTATGGTGTTTAATTAATTATGAAAGACTATCTACTACCACAGTTTTCGTTTGTTTAATTATTCACACACTTAATGAAATGAAATGTGTTTGTTAAAATGTATACTGTTTTTTCAGGACATAGCCTTAATGGATGAGCACGAGAGGGAGGTTTTCATCAGGAAGATAGGCATCTCGTGTGACGACAGTGATGAAACAGACGAGGACGATTATGAAGAGGAACCCGAGCACCACAAGTATAACTGCAAGAAATGTCAAGTAAGCGCTGCAACGAATTGGGTTAATTTCTATCCACTGCATAGCATTGCAGTTTGTGTTTTTTTTAAACTACAAGATTGGGTACATGGCCTAAATCTGCCAAATGATCAGGGTCATTCATGTTAAGTCAAAATAAAGTCTCTCAAGGGCAGTAATTTCTTGGGTCAGCCTGTCCACATAGCGTTGGTTGATATCATTTTTAATGAGCCAATGGCTAAGCACATACCTCTGCTCTCCTTCTCTTGTTCCTGTCACTGCCCTAGATGTCCTTTGCGAAGGGAAAGGACTACTTGAAGCACATCATGGAGCAGCATAAAGAGAGAGGCTACGGCTGTGGAATCTGCAACCGGCGCTTTGCCCTGAAGGCCACGTATAACGCTCACCTGGTCATCCACAGAGAACAGCTTCCTGATCCGTCTGTGCAAAAGTAAGACTCAAAGAGGGCAGTAGGACAGCCTGAGGTAGATGGCACACAGGTCATTGTTGTACCCACAGTGCAAAGATGTAGATGTAGCAGTATGTTTTTGTTGAGGGTGAAAACAGCCTATTGGGTAGAATTCACTGTGGCATCAACAAAAGTACAAAATAGATATTTACATTTGGTTAACAGAATATACGTACAATATCTGGTATGAATGAGAATCTTTAAGAGAGTGCATGGCTGGCAGTGCTTTAAGGAGTTGCATTGTAAATGCCCAAAATATGAGCCTATACAATTTTATCAGTCATTTAGTACATTGTTTGTTTCATTTGTCCTGCCCTTTAACTGCCCTTGTGACTAACCCAAGCATTGGACATGAAAACACGATAGAAAAGTTTTAAATCAAACTTGCCAGCATGAAAACAAACAAAGAGTGGGCTTCAGTTGAGATCTATTTCTGTTCTTTAGTGTCTGAAATCATACAGTGTAAATAATTTTCACAAGAAGCGGTTGCAAAAATCTACTGGCATGAATTGTACAAGAATATTGGACAGTGCCTTTTCCCCCACTAGTCTACACCAACTGCTTACAATGTGTTGCAATGTGTTCCCCCCGCAAAGGGATGCTAGGGTTCAGGGGGAGGGAGCAAATAAAATATCCATAAAATATATAGCAAACTGTAATATTTCAAACCATAAATACTTATTTGACAGGGGTGTTCTCCCCAAGTCTGTACTTGGCCCCCAGCTCTACCTCTATTTCATGTAGTCACAAGCACAATGCAATGTGACATACTGTTAGCTTGTAGATCTGCTATTTTCACCAATTGTTTGCCTATTTTTGCATTATTAAGGCAGGTCCCCAATAGGGATGCATGTGATTACAGGCAGACTCCACTGGCTTATTAAACAGCCCCACCTAGTGGACACATTGGGGGTAGCCGTCGTATTGTAGAAATTTCTGAAATGGCATTGTTTGATGTTTTACAGTGTAATCAGTTTACATGATTGGTGTAAATGCAGGATTACATGCATTAATAATATTAACTTATGCTGTTGTGTACCACAGGTACATCCATCCTTGTGAAATCTGTGGACGGATCTTTAACAGCATTGGCAACTTGGAACGACACAAGATCATCCATACAGGTGAATAACTCATCTACTGGTATTTTAGTAAATTACCTGGCTGGCTGCATTCTGCTGTCTTTTACCCTGTTCTGTAAAGCCCTTAATGACCATGTCTAGAAATGTGCTATATGTTGCCACATCACAGGTTTACAGATATAAAAGAGTGAGTGGGATTAGATTTTTAAGCTCTGTCATTTTCAGTTCTATAAAAGAGAAAGAGAACAAGCAGAGGTCATTTGGTCTTGATTCTTCCATACCCAAGTACACCTCATTCAATTGAATTCAATGCTTGGTCATTGCGGTGATCCATGTCCGGATACATTTCAATCGGCCCCAAGGTAGTCCTGGGAACTGTTGGGTGATGCTCACCCAGGAAAGAGAGTATTATTTACTCTCTTGATATAGCATTTCTACTCCAACTCTAAACAACTATACTCTGAAACTCTCAGTTTAATGCAATTAATGTAAATGTTTATGGTGTTTTAGCAGTAAAACTAAAATGCACTAAACTGCGGGAAGTCGGAAAACTGGCAACTTCTCTGAACGATATGCAGCATTCACACCCAGTGGTCCCGAGTGCACATCCAGACCGGGACCATAGTGTGAATCCCTGATTAAGCTATGTATCCATTCTGATTGACACCATGACACCGGCTTTTACCTGAGAGCTTCATATCCAGAAACAAATTTTCTGTTATCCTCCTAGCAGTAGTTTCTTTTTAGGAAGGACATTATCCTTGTGTGTATCCCTGTGTGTTCATCCAGGGGTTAAGAGCCACAGCTGTGACCAGTGCGGCAAATCATTTGCCAGGAAGGACATGTTAAAGGAACACCTGAGAGTTCATGATGATATCCGAGATTTTCTGTGTGCCGAATGTGGGAAAGGTCAGTTAATTCTTCACCCTTATGATACTGTGTTTGCATTGTCATACTTATTGTCATTATGTTGCTGAATATGGATGACTCTGATCTTGTGTAGGCATGAAGACCAAGCATGCACTGAGACACCACATGAAACTCCACAAGGGCATAAAAGAATACGAGTGCAAACAGTGCAACCGCAAATTCGCTCAAAAGGTCAACATGCTGAAGCATTACAAGAGACACACTGGTGAGTCTTTGTCCTTAAATAGCCTAGGGCAGGGGTGTCCAAAATGTGGCCCTGAACAAATTGGAAAGAATCAGATGTTTGCTGGGCTGATCCCTGATAAAGTTCAATAAAATGTGAGACCTTTCTTTAGACCTTTTGATGAGCTAGGACTCATAATATTTCTGACTCATTGTACAGTCACAGTTTGCTGGCAGATCAGATGGTGGATCGACTAGCCTTATATCCCTTTTTTTTCCTTTATTTTTTTTTCTTTCCTTGTTTTTTTTCTTCTGAACGTGTATCTAATGCTTTGATTATACAGTTTCCAATTTACTTTCACTGTTTCACTTTTTGTTTTTTCTTGATTGTGGGAAAAACAAAGTGCGCCCTGGGGCACATTTTACATGGCCTGCAGCTTCAAAAGTTCAAATATGAATCGGTGGTGTGCACATGCATAAAGTAAATTGAGTGGCAAAGTGACTTTATTGTTTAATACAATCAGACTTTTCTGTGTGGATGTCTGAGCTGTCAAGGCTGGAAAGTCAGTTTTAGTAGGCTTTATCGCCCACAAATCAAGGAAGTGTGCATGACAATTCGTTGTTTACCAGGTGCACAGTCGGGGAAGTACATTCTAAACAAAGAAAAATACGAGCAGTCATGGAACTTTCCTTTAAGGCACTTTAGTGTTTCATCATAGGTATGCTATGCTGCAAAGCAGACAACACAACAACCCACGCCTTTTCATTGGTTTTCTTTTTTTTGCATTGCTCACATTTGGTCGTGCTCCTTCTATTACGTTTTCTTTTTTCTGCTTGCTACTGTGCTCGTTTGGTTACATTTGGTAATGTAAAAAAGGCTGAGTTAAACTTTTTGTTCACAGAACGCTTCACAAAACACAATTGATATTTAACTAAATGTTGATACTTAGTTAAATAGAATTGGTTAAAAGTAATGCATATCCATGTGATGCAGTTGGCCCTTGGGTGTTAAGTAACCTGATTCTACCAGATGGTGCCAAGTTCCCTCTAACCTCCCCTGAACGTACATGCCTGACATAGGCCTATTTGTTAGACATTATACTAGGCGATTGTCTCTCCCCTCCAATATTTCTTTGAAGAAGAATAAACTTAACAAATGAGTGTAAACACACCAGAAGCCATTAGGCCTATGTGAATTGTAAACCATGTCTCTTTGCTCAGGTATAAAAGACTTCATGTGTGAGCTGTGTGGAAAAACGTTTAGTGAGAGGACCACCCTGGAGACACATAAGCTCATCCATACAGGTAAGTATTTGATTGGAATAGGAAATATATTTTTTATCTTGTTTTGTTTTGTCTTCCTTGAAGGACACATGATTCATGATAACGGAATGAAAACCAGTGTTGCGTGCCTGTCGCCTCTCTCACATTCCTGCCTGCACTGTCCTTCCTATAAACATTAAACTACAACAACAAATCAGCTCATTGCTCATTACTACAACCATGTTTCAAAGAAATGTCATGAAATTTCAGGGAAATGGGTGGTTTACATTGAAGTCTGAATGAATGATTTTTTTATTAACAGCTTGTAGATTTACAGTACAAGCACAACTCATTACTGTGAGTGTGGGCAGCGCCAGTTAGGCATTACACTTGTTTACAAAAGCAGCCACCTTGTTCATTTACAAGACATTACAGATTTATTCACTTCTAAAAAGCCAGAAGTCAGCTAAATATTGGTAGGCTTTCTACTATTACTACTTCTACTAAAAGCTGAGCTTCCTGAGAATTAGCCCCGATCTCTAGGCTTCAATCCACGCTGTGAGATGAGAGCCTGGAATCACGGCAGGGCTTGACACTAACACTTGCCCGCTTGCCCGGGGCAAGTAAAAAAAATGGTGGGGCAAGTGAAGACTGCTACCTGGTTGCCCTATCGGCCAAGTGTGCAATATAGTGCACTATAACACAACACAAGATAAATTTGTCTTGAAGGCAGTCATTGCACTCTACCTTTGTGTCTTTCCCTGCTTTCTAGCTATCCACAATTTCAGGCTGGATTTGGGAAACAAAACAGGCAAATTAACATACACATCAAAATGACCTAATCTTCTACATTCTCTAGTTGTGTAGACCTGGGCTAATTAAGATGATGAATTTTACAAATGATGAAATTTACAATATATTTTTTGGGGGCAAGTGACCATGACCTGAGGGCAAGTAGAACCTGACTTGTACTTGCCCGATGGGCAAGTGCCTCGGAGACCTTAGTGTCAACCCCTGCACGGTATCCCAAAACGACTGAAAAAGTTGGGACTTCTGGTTAGTTAACTTCCACCGGATGTTCACAGCGCGGTGCTCCCGAAAATGTGTACCCCGCGGAAATATTTTATTTCTCCCTTTGTGCTCGCAAAGCTGTTGTAAATGTTTTAAAAGACGAAATCGTGTGCACTTTGCACAGTTATATAACTGCTTTGTTCGTTGGAACCATTTTTTCTGGAATCAAGAGTAAACAAGTCGAGTCGCTAGTGAGGCTGAACAGGGTTGTTACTCTGGGGACTGTAAGTACAGTAACTTCCGCAACTAACATTCACAGTCTCAAAAGCACACCGTTTGCCCAGGGTGCCTGAGAATAGTATAATATGGTTGAATTCCTCCCACTCTTTCTCCTTGGCAGTGGGTAAGACATGGATATGTGCAACCTGCGATAAAAAGTACCTGACTGAGTACATGCTGCAGAAGCATGTGCACCTGACCCATGAGAAGGTGGAGGCCCAGTCGTGTCATCTGTGTGGGACCAAGGTGTCTACCCGTGCCTCCATGAACCGTCACATACGACGCAAACACCCCGAGGTTAGGAAGGACCTTAATGGCCTTGTCCAAATACTCAAAGATCCTTTTAAACATGCACTTAAATAATTCAATCCTGTTACTATTTCCTGAACAAAATGTTGGTTTGTTAAAACCTCTGTCAAGAATATGTGGTTTGGACTTTGGATGCACAAAAACACAGAAAGAAAACATCAATGTCATCTTAATTTATCTTCAGGTGATTTCAGTGAGACTAGATGAATTTGATGATCTTCAGGAACCCACAACAATCGATGATTCATCCATCAGCATCGTAAGGACAGACTTTTGGACTTTGTAAACATCAACAGAGATCACAAATTGACTTATAGACAGATATCCAAATGGTGGAAGCTTTTTTTTTATAAACTGACATGTCAAACACCAGAATTTGTAATTCAGTAGCAGTTCAGCTGACTGTTATAATAATTCCAGTGAATAGAAGCTGTAATCACTGCTGTCTGTGAACCACGTTATTATAACCCAGTGGCTGGGTGCCATCTCATAAAATCTGTCTTCCCTTTATAGCCTACTCTGACCCTGGATAAAGACAGTTTGTCTCAGGAAAGGCCCAGCAGGCCTCCCCGACACCACAAGAAGAAACAGAAACTGGTGGCTGAACCAGAGCTGTCTGAATCCGATGAGTATGCAGACTTCACAGAGCAGAGACACGAGTCCATAACGGAGTTCACCTCCGTTATAGTAGGCGATGAGACAGAGACCAGCTCTGCTGTGCAGAGTATTCAACAGGTAGATATGATACAGGATTTACTGTCAAATGTGCTATTGTATTGTATTGTACTTTTGTCCCATGATTTGCCAAGAGTGGAATACAATGTCAATGATAGTGCTAGACAAATGATAATGACAGGATAATTATTGATGATGCATCGTTTATGAAAATGAAATGATGAAGCTGTGGTTACGTTTATGTACCTGCTTAAATTTGAAAAAACAGTTCCTGAGCACTGCTCAGAAGATACAAATACATTTCCATAAAAAAGGATGACATTTTTATTTGGATGATTGACAGTACTTAAAGGGGAATTTCACCCATTTTCAAGATTCTTCCAGACGGTGTACATATGTGGACCCTTGTGGGTTCATTTGGTTCCATTTATACACTCAGAAAAAAGGTCCTAAAAGAAAAATCATTGACATGGTGATGTGTCATGTTAATGTTTTTGTATAGGAAACACAGAATGGGTGGACTTTTTTATTTTTATTTTTTTTATTAATGTCTAAGTCATATTAATTACATAGTAAAATGGGCGTAATTCCTCTTCTAAACAAACTATTAAAATCTACATCAGCCTTTATGCATGTGTGTAGTTCTCTATTAGTGACCCAGAGTGTAACCTGTGCCGTTCCAGGTGGTGGTCCTCACAGACCCCAGCGCTGCCTCGGCCTCGTCCCCCAACAGCTCCGTGGGTCTGACCAACATCACGGTGACGCCCATCAACAGCCACGCCCCGGCCCAGTTCACCAGCCTGCAGCCGGTGGCGGTGGGCCACCTGACGGCCGGCGACCGGCCCCTCACCCTGGACAACTCCATCCTCACCGTCACCTTCGACGCGGTCAGCGGCTCGGCCATGCTCCACAACCGGCCCGCCGACCTCATCCCGGAGACGGTGGGCCCGGCGGCGGGGGGCGTCGGTGGCGCCCAGTCGGTGGCCCACTTCATCAACCTCACCACCTTCGTCAACCCCATGGGCCACCAGCTGGAGACGCCCACCCTGGCCTGGAGGCCCGTCACGGCTGCCGAGGGGACCCACGTCACGGCCGTGGTGGAGGGCGGGGGTCCCGGGGAGGGCCAGGAGGCGCAGCAGGGGGCTGAGGTGGGACATCAGGGCCAGCAGGCGGCTCCACAGCAGCAGGGCAGTCCACACAGCAGATGTTCACCTACTAGAGCAGGGGCTTTCAACCTTTTTTCATCCTAGGGCCCACCATTTATTCATGGCATTTGAGCCACGCACCACCAATTGAGGATATTTTTAGACCCACAGACCCCAAAACTAAAGATTTCTTTTGCTTCTGTCCATGGCTATTAGTCTTCTAGTTGGACTAATTTGCATGATGGATATTTTAACTCTTGAGAGTGTAAAAATGAAACCAAATGGACCCGCCAGGGTCCATTTGGTTTCATTTTTACGTTCTCAAGAGTTACATTTGGTTAAACAACTTAGCTGGGGACCACCTGGAACCCTCTCAAGGACCACTGGTGGTCCCCGGACCACCTGTTGAAAACCCCTGTACTAGAGACTGGAGGTGCTGGTCACCTCACACTACTAAGGACTGGTCTGTGGCGGAGGAGATTTTTAAAGACATTTTATGGACCATTAAATAATGTCACTGGGATGCCTATGGAGGTGGATGACGTTTCAGCAAGCTATCGTCTTGTGTCTGTGTAAAAAGAAAAAAAAAAGTTAACATATTTTTTATATGGTCACATTTAAACTAGCCTGTAATAAATGGATTAAGCATTTTTTTTAAGAAATGGGTGCATTTGGTAAAAGGAAAAAAATGGTGACTGGACAATACTATTGATTTACATTTGAAACCAAAGCAAAAATAATGAATATTTGAATGCCTTACAATCTTACATGTTTATTTTTTAGTTTTTAAATCAAGTGTAAAATAAATATGAATCAATCAGCTGGAAATATATATGTAAATATTTAGATTTCAACGGTTGCTTTTTTATTTAAAATGGTCAGTCAAGTTTAATGATACATGGACCGTTTTATGGCAGCCAATATTGACATGAAATTGTAGGTGCACAAACTAAGTAAAGAACTTTGCATAACAATGTTGTATAAATGCACCATTTACCATTTAGGTAAATTTGGAAACTCATACCTACACTTTAGCTCTGAGAAGATATCACTGCATTGGAAGAAAGTGGGTTGAACCTTCCAAAAACATTGGTGAAAACCCTTTGCGTTTGCAGTATTGTTTCCAAAAATGTGTTTCTGGCTACAGATAAACTTAGGACAGGCATGTAACATTTCCACTAAGCCTGATTTAAGCAGTTAGTACGTCTTAAAAACAGACGTTAACATGCCTGTCTTTACCTTTAGTTTACTGTGAAAAAGGTTTTTGCCATGGTTTTATTTTTATCTTTTTATTATATTATATTATATACTATGTACTATTTACAGCTCAGCCCTTCCACCTGTGCATGGATGTCATGACACAGAACCTCTTCTCTGAGCTAAAACACAGAAATGAGGTTTCAAACAGAGTTAGGATATAATACCAATACACGCTTATGTTCCATTTTGATTTAGGGTACATTTTAAGTCACAACAGCAGCACCCAGACCAGAAAGGTGTTAAATGCTCTGGTACATTATAACACCTGCATTATCAATAATTTAATGGCTGCTCTGAAAAAGATGTGTTCTTAGTTGTGCAACAAAATGTCCTGAGGAAGGGAAAAAATTTGCCATTGTGTATGTGAAGTTGTTAAAGGTATATTCAGTGATTTCACTTAAAGGGGATTTTTTCTGAGAGTGTACAAATGCAACAAATGCATGCATTTGTACTCTCTCAGAAAAAAAGAAGCATCTAAAGAAATCCATTAACATGGTGAAAATACATCTTGGTGATGTCATCAAGATGTTTCACCATGTTAATGGATTTCTTTAGATGCTTCGAGAGCTGTGTCTCTCTCTCTCTCTCAATTCAATTTTCAATTAAATTCAATGAGCTTTATTGGAATGAGAAAACATGGTTACATTGCCATAATCAATATAACACAATCAAAAGAAACTAATAATCTCCAATAAATCGATTTCCTTCCATGATCAAATATCATTCAAATGTATACAATAAGTCCTCAGGGTGGTTGTGTTCCACTTGACATCCTTTCTTATCACAGCAGATCGCAAATTTTGGTGCTGTATTTGCATATTGTTGTACTTCACCCTGCAGATATGGGAGTTTTTTGTCATTAGTCATGTTTTCAAAATCTCCGTCTGGCATTGTAATCTGTGGGAAGAGAGAGACTCGGATGGGACTCCCCCCCCCCCCCCCCCCCCCCAATTCACCCAAGTCACTGAATGCT
>CM076975.1:23671139-23865457 GCA_039105355.1 Benthosema pterotum
CATAGGCTTATAGTGGGGCGAATTTAGCTAATTGCTACAAAGAAATGTTATTAAGTAACAATGTTTTTTCATTATCTTTGTTGGAAGATGTGGAGTTAACGGAATGTTCCTTTAATAACATGATGTGTTTGGAGCATTCGACAAGCTTTGGGCTTTTTATTTTTTTTATTTTACTTTTGTAGGACTATACTTTCAGTTTGGCTCTGTAACAAAAAAGGGGACACATTGTTTACTGTACCACCATATCAGAAGGTGATTGTCTTATCGCTCAGGTTAACATGGTACGGTATGATTAACCTTGTGCCAAACTATGACTGACTGTCTGACCTTGACCTTAATACTCCCTCCCTGAACCTAAACCCCTAAATGTCTAATACTGTTGAACATTGACCCCCACAGGGCTGTTTATTCTAGTTTTACTATCCACCTTGTGGTGACTTTCGGTCACCATAAAGACTGTAATACACACACACACACACACAACACACACACACACACCACACACACACACACACACACACACACACCACACACACACACACACACACACACACACACGCACATGCACACAATTTGACCTTGACAGTTTGCTCCACTGTAGTTTGGATCAGTATCCATGTATCCAGGCAGACAGGTGCAGTTGTAGGAGCCCTCTGTGTTGGTACAAGCAGCTTGAGCTGAACAGTTACGCAGACTACTGACTGCACACTCATCCACATCTGCATTGAAAGTTAGTACTTAATCAGTGTTCTTATATAACACACTTCATGTTACTTTAGACTGATTCAGCTTTTGTTGATGATAAGTCACTTTTCGCCCTTGAGTTGTCTTACTTGTAAATAGAAAAATGGCTTGATTTGGCTTTGCAAAGCATCAATGGAATGGAAGGGGAAACACTGAAGGTGTCTAATGCCTCATGGCCAGCAGTGATAAAGCCACAACTGCTCTTGCACTATAATGGAGATTTAAAAGGGCTGAAAGTGGATCGGATGAAAAAGAGGGCAGTAAAGCCAAAATAGGTGATTGAAGAATATTCATTCAGGGACATGCTAAACACGTGTTTGTGTGTGTGTGTGTGTGTGTGTGTGTGTGTGTGTGTGTGTGTGTGTGTGTGTGTGTGTGTGTGTGTGTGTGTGTGTGTGTGTGTGTGTGTGTGTGTGTGTGTGTGTGTGTGTGTGTGTGTGTGTGTGTGTGTGTACACACACACACATACTTGTGTGGAACAATTGAAATCTCTTTGTGTGCATGTGCATGTCAATGTACATTGTGAAATGATGATTAGTTTCCACTGTTACAGGAAATGCATCACAGAGGACTGTCAAAAAAAGACATGGTGGCAGTGGGAAACTAACACTGTGGTGCGACTGAGTCATTTTTCCTGAACCCGTCTCACTGAGTCAAAAACAGCTACAAAACTAAAAAAGAAAAAAAAAGTAGCAGCTATTTACGGAAGCTACCAGCATATGGAACAATCTACAGTATATCAATCAAACCGTCACCTCACCTTCCACCAGTACAGATATAATTTCTTCTATATTCTTGAGGAGAAAACGCAGCTTTGATGTGGTGTTGGGCTGCAAAAGTGTTCCATTAGATTGAATCAGGAGTGAGGAGGCAGTTCTGAAGTGACCCACAGGCCATGAGCTGATGTAGTGAACAGAGACATCAGAAGAGTCGACTGCTCCTGTCAGCTGATGAGGAACAGCACAAGGACACATCATAATTTTCATAGCATCTGCGCCCTATTTTCATTATCGTCACCTATCATCACATAATTATTAGGTTTAATACTAGTATTCTTTAGTACTATTCGCACTGTACCATTGCATGCAGTAATCTTGAGTGGTTCAAGAGCCCTCGCTCCGCTGAAAGTTGCTGGAAGTGTCTGTCTTTGTCTTCACTATGACTGTCACATTGAAGCGCCATCCACCATTCCTCGAATAGTATGACAATCCTGAAAATCATGGAGCGCAATTAGTTTGTCCCAAAAAAGAACAAAAGACCATGATAGCCAATAGCAATGGATACTAACTTGAAGGGTCGTAACAGTGAGAGACGCCTGACTTCTGGCAACATTTCTGCCATCCTGGACAGTCTATGTCAGACTCACAGCCTTCGGAACTGGATGGCACCAGTTCAGTGTTGGAGCATGACCCTGGCTTCGTGGTGAACTCCATACTTCTGTTTAGAGCTTTATTTAGAAGACATAATGCAGGCAACAGTCATCTCACAAATGTTGGTAGGAGTACAGCCCCCTGGGGTTTCGATTTGGTATTCTTGTCACCATGACTATCACTACTGTGATTGGCTGTATATCATTCATACCATGGAATAAAAATAAAAATACACATACAAAATGGCTGTGTGTTGTACTATTGTTATTAAAACAAATATCACCACTCACATCGCGCACAATAGCTGCTGACTTGCTCGAAGCCATCACAGCATCTTATAACCTCTTCGTTGACTGTCTTGTACTCAGTCCGAGAAATCATTCTATAAAGTGTGACTTGACATGTACCCCAGGACAGCCACACACCACAAGGTCTGCTCACAGTATAGGGCTCTCTATGAGTCACTAGAGAACTCACTGTCCTTGTTTTATTGCTACTACATAGATGGTAGCCAGACCTGGACAGCTCATGTCCTATAGAACAGAACAAAATATTTTTTATGAAAGAATGTCAAGTTTTATAGGCCTATGTTCAGTCTAGCATGAAGATATTAGCTTAAGCTAAATGAATATGCGAATGAACATGAAGAGCAAAATAAGCAAAAACATCATATTCGTCAAATATTCTGATTATCCACATGTCATCTTAAATGATCATCTACCCAGAGGCCTACCTTCAAATAGAATGTTGTATCCTCTACAGAGGTCCAGAAGGACCACAGCCACAGAGAGTGTCCACCTCATTTCATTCACATTGTACAGTACATGCATATTCCTGCTTGAGGTTTTGGCAACTGTACACAGTATGTACCTGATGAATCCTCTGTGGTGTTCCCAATCTCCTCCCCTAGATACAGTATGCCAACAGCTCCACATGGACCTCTGTCTCATGGCAGCGGGGGAGGAAAGGCAATGAAGACGCCTGCATGCAGGTACTTTAGATGAATGGAAGTATAGAGCTCAACTGTTTAATAGAAAATCACACTGCTCCCGTAGCCGTAGTGCTATGTGTGTTTTGTTTTTTCCTCGGGAATATACTTTGAGCCCAATACTAGCTATATAGACCAGCACCTAGTTTCCCATCTACATCAAACCTTTTCTTTTCTGAAATAGTTGATCTATAAGTTCCACAATGCACTGTATTTTCTTTGAACATTTCATAACAGCATAGTAGTCATTATATTATAGAACAGATTGAGGGCCTACATGTTTGACAACAGGAAGTTACAATTTTAGTCATGGCTGTGTACGCGGTGGTAAACATGTTTGTGACGTGAGAGGAGGTAGGAACTGAGCAGGGATGAGATAATAACTCTCCCTGAAGACTTGGTTTCCATATGTGTAACCATGGCAGTGCTTGTTAGGATACTACTGTCTGTCTACTCTACTCTATTATCATCAGGTGCACAGTGAAACCACAAGTGTTAGTTTAACTCTGAGAGTGCACAATTACACCTTTTTGAGGTTCATCTGTACAGTATTAGTTAAATTAGCACTCAGACCTCTACTGTGTACATGACATTCTCCTCTCCACATTCTCATTATCATTATTATCTCATTGTAATTGCAGCGCAGATGAAGCCATTATGACATTTGTCTGAGGGCATATTACTTATGTTTAGCAGATCGTAAGGCACATTGTAGTGGTTTTGCATTTTACCTTTGGAAAGCATTTATATATGTGCTTTCCTTTCCATGCATGTTGGTGTATTGCATGCATTTATGTACTAGACTTTATACTGTAGTATTCCCTAGAGTTAAACTCATTTAAGTCATCTGACCCAAAGGGAAACCTGTGTGAATACTCTTTTATTCTAATGTGCTGTGAAATGAGCCTAGTTAAGTGGCTTCTGTCATCTGTGAAAGCTAATTATGTTTTGAAGCACCGAAGCATGAAGGGAGGCAGACCTAACAGATTTAGTTTCAGGCACCTTATCTGGTAATCCTACATAACAGTGTGTCGTGGGTTTGAGTCCCGATCCCGACAAACTTTGCTGTGTGTGGCATCCCCCATCTCTCTCCCTGTTTCCTGTCTACCTGCTGTTCATCTATCAATAAAGGCAAAAAGACCCAAAACATAATTACATAAAAAAAATCAGTCCCATCTCAAGTGAGTGATGCAAAAACATCATTCTCCCATCATGCACCTGTGCACAGTGTGCAGCTCAACAGCACCACCATGTCACGACCTTTTGGTACCCTAACAATAACATACACAACACAGGGACAGACATTCCTGGACATTGCAGTGGTTGCTCCATAATTGCAGCACTCAAAAAAATAAAAACAAAGTTTGGAGCCCCCTGAAGACTTTCTGATCACACTTTGCCACTTACATTGTCAATCTGCAATTAAACAAAATAACAGTGCCAAATTAAGTATTTTGGCTCAGAATAATCAGAATCAATGGTCGATGTAACAAAGTTGTAAGGTTTATGCATGTATTAACTATATTTTTTGCTATCCCTACGCCCAGCTTTGTTTCTGTGTCGTACAACATATTGATAATTTGATTGTCTGAGCTATGTGTGAGCACGGAATAAGTGCCCCTCGCTTCACACAAGTGTGATTTCTACAAACCACATGAGCATTATAAGCCATAAAACAAACACAATACAAAAGACAAAACCAAAGAGTAAAAGACTAAGGAATAAGACAAGGAATAACTGGGAAGTAGTGGCTGCCTGGACGTTGATCAATTAAAAATGGGCTACCCAAGGAGTGACCCAGCAAGGGATTTTAAATCCTGCACGGCCGTATTTCAATGCTGAATGATCAACTTTTTATCATAATATCACAATAAAAGGAGTAGCCTATATCAAATACAGTACATCAATACCAATTATTTTCTCTTTTAGTGGTGCTCTGACAGTTGAATGAGCTTCAGTCCTGCAGATATTTATTACACCTTTATTAATTGGTGCCTTTTTTCAGCTCCAATCCTGACATCTTGAAAACGTGACCCTGCCCCTTTAAATCAGAGCCTGTACGGCCCCGCCCACAGTCTGCGCGCAGCCTATCGGAGCGCGGCGCACGTGACGAGCGTTCCTTGCGATGACCTCATCCCCAGAGTGGGATGACGTCAAATTCAAGATGGATGGAATGACGACGACGACGACCAGCGCACGCTAAGCTCAATTGTGAATAAAGAGAGAAAAAAGTGTGTTCGCCGTGTTGCTCCGTGGGAACAGACAGCCGCAACACGTTCGTTGTAAGTTTGGGAGTAAGTTTCTTTCAATTAACTTCACCAGGCGGATACACAGTTGGGGGGAGTGTTTTATAGCACAAGCTTTTTTACCCTGACGTAACTCGTTGTTCTATAACGTTAGTGCCGTGTGTGTCTCTCTGTGTGTGGCTATGCCAGGCCGGAGCGGAGCGGCTAACGGGCGGCGTGTCTGTCTCACTGTCACTGTGTTGTTCGCGGAGTTTTGTGCTACAGTGTTGTTGTTTTCATTGATTCACGATGGGGACACCGATTGAGGAGACGCAGTGGCGATACAACTTTTATATTCTGTTAGTGGCACATATGATTTGTGTGGCGTTTTTGCTTCTTCCCTTTTTTCGACTATTCAGAAAGATTGTGGAGAATGCACAATAAACAAGCCACGTCTCACGGGTTGATCAAAAAGCATTCCAATCGTAAACGTACGTCCATGCTGAATGCTCTTATACTTCCTCGCCAAAGTGTGATCTCTAGGCTTTAGTTCTGTGGTGATGTATTCTTAGCGGAAGAGACAGTAATGAATGAACGGTCACTGTCTGTAGCTCCAAAGCCTGCTATTTTCGCAATACAAACATGATGTAATGCCCAGGCAGGCAGGCAGCAGTACAGTACAGTCAGTAGAACACGTACGCTGCGCATGTGCAGCCGCTATAAGCAAACCAGTTGCTATGAACCAAACAAACCAATTACCAGAGTAACGGACACCACTGAACACTAGTGTCAGTGCGTGTTGAAACCAAGGCATTGCGTGGGGATTTTTTTTCATACTGCGTGCGGTACATGGATGCCGTACCCTTTTCAAAGCAGACATCAATGATATGCTTTTTGTTTCATTATGAATTCAACTGACATTAAGTGAAAAAATATACGTATATTGGGAATGTGGTAGCCTATTGTATTCATGCAAGTTGAAATTATGTGGAGAAACTGAATCATTGTAAAATTTATTCTTCCAATACTTGATTTTGAGACGTGTTTATAACCATTGTATAAAACAGCACTGTGTACAGTAGCCTATTACTCTAGGTCTAGGGCAAGGAAATTACCCAAAAATATATACAACATATACAGTATGTATATACGAATCACCACGGAAAAGTATACAGTGTACAGAATTGTTTAAATTGAATCATGTAGGCTACATTGGTGGAATACAGAAATAGTGAAAATAGTTTTACACAGTTATATATGCTACTTTCACTGTTTTCTTCCCAATAATCATTAATTAGTTTAATCATTTGAAATAATGAAGTCATCCGCAGATCTGTCACATAGCTACTGAGTCAGTCATTTTACTCTCACACATATCCAAACAAAAAAGTAACTAGAGCGATGCAATTTGCAATTGCAAAGTGTGGTTGCCCTCGATGATGTAGGATGACATAAAACAAACTATTGGGTTACTGTGTGGGTTAGTGTGATTGCCTACGGCAACCACACTAACATTGTAAGAGCCAGGTCAGATCAACATGGAGTTCGATGAGGGCCCAGGTAGGGCCTGGGCTTATTTTTTGGGTTGAGAACGTTTGAGGCTGCCGGGCAGGCGGGCACGTGTATATATAAATAATTTGGCCGCTGGCCCGTTTAAATGGGCAGATATCAGTCAAAAGGGAGACGAAGATATGATCCCTAATTTACCATCATCCCTGATGCGTTCATAGTGATGTCACAAGACCTGGGTACAATATATGGGGATTTTTCGTGACTATTCCTGGTGATGTCATATTAGTTATGGCACAATATATGGGGTCTTTCTCCATGTATCAGGATTTTGAGTGCAAGGAAAAAAAAGCAAGATTTCATAGTGGAGTTGCCCAGGCAGGCAGCAGTAGAACACGTCACGTATGGTGCACATGTGCAGGCATAACTCAAACTGTGACCTTCGGTGGCAAAAAAAAGACTGACGCCTATTGATGCTCCCAAATGAAAACATCTCACATACACACCGATACACAGACAGATTGCCTGGAATGTATTGATAAACTTTTAAGGTTTCAGATACTTGTGGGCCAGTCTATATCACCAAGAATTCTATGATGTCATCATGTACTATAATGATCACGTTAAGAAGACACATCATTACGTACACTGTTATCTGTACTCTGTGTCGTCTGGGTTCTTTGTAAAGGGTGCAAAATGCACTCAGTCAATGATGTCAGTCTCAGTCATCGATGACCTCAGTTGAGATGTTGTCAAGTTTAACATCCGCGATCCGGACCCCAGTCTCCTGTGTGGAATGTCAACATCTTAGTCGCAACCACTAGCCTAAAGGGGAATTCCCCTCTTGGCAGAAGCCTGAGCTACACAAGCATGCGTCCAAATTTGAGTATAATCCATTGCTTGCAGGCTAGTCTGGAGCTGAGACAGATTTGTGAAATGCACTAACTGTTGTCAGGCTACTTAGTGGCAGTAATACAAGGCCATTTATGACAGTTATCAGAGTACTTGGCTGTCATACATAACTGATGTAATACCTAACTGTAATGTCATGTAAATGACTGGCAGGTCTATTATGACTGATGTAATGGAGCAGACTACCCAGATTCCAGTCTATTACTCAGTCATGTATGTCACACTAACTTGGGAGAGTTGTGGGTTCTCCATATTTGGGAAAAAGTGGACACAAATGCACGCACGCACGCACGCACTCACCACACACACACACACACACACACACACAACACACACACACACACACACACACACACACACACAACACACACACACACACACACAACACACACACACACACACACACACACACTCTCTCTCTCTCTTTATACAGGGTATTTATGGCTCTTTAAAAATATTAGGAAATCAAACTTTGTCTAGGCCTTATTACTTCTGAATACATTCTGGAATTCTAATTTGTATAAACTATTAATTCCCCCAAAGTAAAAATAGTTATACTGTATATACATTGTATATATTTTTGTTTTTATATGTTAACTGTGAGCCACAAGTTGTGTCTATTTACGTTATGTCTGCCAATATCAAAATCAAGAACAAGCAAAGATTTTGTGTGGTTTAATTTGATCTTATACTGTATTCTCACATATATATCATGTTATTCAAATTTTCATACATATCTCTTCTCTTCCCTTCCAGGCACGATGGAGAGCCTTGTGCATTTTAGCAATCCCTCCCATGCCCCCTCTGTATTGGGAGTTCTCAATGAGCAGCGCCTCAGAGGCCAGATGTGTGATACAGTCGTGGTTGTGGGAGACCAGAGATATCAGGCACACCGGAGTGTTCTGTCTGCCAGTAGTGAGTACTTCCTGTCTCTGTTCACACGGATGGATTCCAGCTCCCTCAACGTTGTCCACTTGGACTTCTGTGAGCCTGACACCTTTGAAATAATGCTGAATTACATTTATACCTCCTCACTCTTCGTGGACAAAGGCAGCCTTGCAGCAATCCAAGAGCTTGGCTACAGCCTTGGGATCCCCTACCTAACCAACATTGTGTCAACAAGGCCTCACGTGTCCTACTGTGTGTCCAGAAAAAGGCTGTCCTTCTCAGAGGAGGATGAGAGTGATAGCCAGACAAGGAGTGTTATTGTGCGCCAGGAAAGGAAAACATCTGAGGGGTTGTCATCACCCTGTTCGACCAGAGAGGTGACCCAGTCCCCCTTGGAATACAACTCGCATAAGGCAGTGAGGAACAACTCTCAGTCCATTGTCAGAAATCCAGGTGAAACAAGGGAAGATTCTGAAATGAGCTCCAGCAACTATCCACCCACCTCCATATTAAAAGACACATCACATAACACGTCGTTGAGGCCACAGCTCACATCATCAGTGTCTTTCAGTGATGCTGAAGTACAGCACACCAGGTTAAAGGTAGACACTAAAGAGGAGGAGGAGGACACACCGCTCCACACCAAAACACCTTTTCAGGGCCACACAGGTGAACGGAGGCAATCCATTGACAGGAGCGGTCCACTCGTAAAAAGCCTTCTCCGCAGATCATTGTCCATGGACAGCCCTGTTCCAGTCTTCTCACCAACACTGGAGCTCAAGGAACTCCAAAACCGTGAGCAGTCTGTTGTGAAAATGGCATCAAAGTCACCTGTGTCAAAATCCACAGAGCACAATTGCAGTTCCAAAAAAACACCCCCACTCGTCCTCAGGGCAAAGTACCCCAGCAGGTATGATGAAGACGACACTCAGGTAGAAGGGGCCGTTTGTGTGAAAACCGAGCCTTGCAGCCCTCTTGCTGATCCATTGGAGATTGTTCGAGTTACGGTTGGAGAAAATTTGCCTGTCAATCTTAATGACTTTCAAACAAACTATGACCCAGGCCCCAGGCCAGAATTCAGTCACCTTGGGAAGAGAAAGGGCCGGAAGGACAACAGAAGATTCCCATTGAAAAAGGCCAAGGGGTTTACTGAACAGCATCTCCCACTTGATCACGACATGTCAAACTCAGTACCTCAGAATGCCAGCATGGACAATGATGATAATGGTTGGGGGCCAAGACTGAGCCAAATTTTTAAATGCTGGAATTGTTTGAAAGTATTTAAAACCAGCACCGGACTGCATCGCCATGTGAACATGTATCACCATCCTGACAAGCCATATGCTTGCAACATCTGCCACAAGCGCTTTCATACAAACTTTAAAGTGTGGACACACTGCCAAACCCAACATGGTGTGCTACAGAATCCAGCCTCATCCTCTAGCTCCTCTGTGCTGGATGAAAAGTTTCAGAAGAAGATGATTGATATTGTACGAGAGAGAGAAATAAAGAAAGCCTTGCTCTGGAAACTCAAGAGGAATAAACAGGGTTTGCAATCTCCTACACTCGCCAGGAAGAGGTCAAGGTCCAATTACATATGTCCTTACTGTGGGAAAGGATTTTTGTTCCAGTCTCAATACAAACAGCATTTGAGGACACACCCGACTGAACAAGATGAGCAGGAGACAGAAAGAGAGAGTACCCTCTTTCAGGAACAGGATGAGGTCATTCAACAGAAGAACAACACAGATACTGATGTTTACTCTTGTAGGCTTTGCAACGTCAAGGTGTCCTCACTCTTTGAGCAGGGCAACCATGAGAGGGGCTGTCGACACGCAACGGTATGCCCATACTGTGATTTGCGTTTCTCAAGCCCGACAGTCAAGAAAGACCATGAAGCACACTGCAAAATATAAGAAACTGACATGTCTGGAGTGTATGCGGACCTTCAAGACCTCCTTTAGCATCTGGCGTCACCAGGTAGAGGTCCACAACCATAATGTGATGACTGTTGAAGAGATGAATCTTCATCAACAGGAGAACAATGGAGAGGCATCTGACATGCTCAGAGAGGGGCGGTACAACAATGAGCCCATGGGAACAGAAAGGTCTAGAGATGAAATTAACTACAGTGATTCATTAGGGCAGCCCATGTTCGATTCAGAAGACTCTTCATCCTATGTGCCTGACGACCTAAGCATGGAGCGTCTTGGCAAACTCGTTGTCAAGGAGGAACTGATGGAGGAGCCTGTGTGCGAGACTGACAACACAGAGGCTGCCATAATCGAACATGATGAACCAGGCATGGAGTGGCCATGTGGAAAATGTGGAAACATTTTCACTTCTCACAAAGACCTGGAGCGCCATCAGGAACTGCTCTGCCACGTCAAATCATTCATCTGTCGAATTTGCCACAAAGCCTTCAGGACCAATTTCCGCCTTTGGAGCCATTTCCAGTCTCACATGACAGTTGCTGATGAAGCCGCGGCCAGAGAATTGGACAACCATCCAAGCTCTCCATCTCCATCACCACCACTGACCACACCAATATCTGCACATTCTACCCCACAAATATCTGCACATACTGCCCCACAAATATCTGCGCATACTAGCCCAATGACCACACAAATATCCACACATGCTACCCCAATGACCACACAAATAGCACCACATGCTGCCCCAATGACCACACAAATATCTGCACATACTACCCCAATGACCACACAAATATCTACACACACAACCCCAAAGACCACACATATACCTCCACACACTACCCCACTGACCACACAGGTATCTGCCTATCCTGGCCCACTGTCCACACATCATGCCCCACAAACCCCTGTGCATCTTAAACCAGCCCAGGCAGGGCCAGTGGCTGCAGCATTGGCTAAACCGCCTAACCGCACAGAGCTCAGCAGCTCATCAGTAACCCAGATAAAGAGGGCTGAAGTAGAAAGGCAACACAGCAGCCCCGGACCTCTATCAAGTTCGAACAGCGTAGAGAACCCTGCCCCTCCTCAGGAACCAGAAGGCTTCTTTATTTACCATGCCTCTCCTGCATATCCTCTCTCCGCCTTGACATTTAAGAGGCAGTACATGTGTAAGCAGTGTCACCGGACTTTCAAGACAGCCTTCAGTCTCTGGAGCCACGAACAGAGTCATACCCACTAAGCTACATCAAACTGAGCATCACACACACTATTTGTGCTGCTCTGAGTGACAATGCTTGATGTTACACACATAACACACCTCAGCCTACAAAAGAAAGACTTTGAATGTATATCCTATTTGCTTGCTTCTGTCATAACCAGTGGCCACGTGCATTAGAAGTGTGAATGTGTGCAAGTTTCCAGTTCATTAGATCATTATAAATGGTTTGAATCTTTGCCTTTTGCTCTATTAGGCAGCCTTTAGTTGTTTTTGTCTAAGATTTAAGAGAAACCAAGTGCTTTTTTGTCTTTTTATAAGACCTGTTTAGGACTGTTGACATCACAAACGCTGGTATAAAGTAAGTGCCCTCAACAACTGTCATCAAATATGCCATGCTATGGGGGGTGTATCAAATCCTTTCATTTTTGAGGGTGGTCTGCTTATTCAGTTAATAGTGTAGATTTTCCTCCTAAGCAAACATTAAATTCCTATTGACAACGAAAGGAGAATTTATAGTATGTTATGCAGACAAGCAAATAGGCTTTGTCCTACAAATACAAATTAAATTTCATTGATAATGAATGCATCATGTAGAGTGCCCCTCACTTCACACAGGTATGATTACTTTAAATAGAATTATGCTATAGATCTCAAAGATACATACGTGTTTAATTGTGAATAATAGTATGCCTTTTACTTCTTCAGACGTAACATTCCATTTCTTTCAAATATATTAGTTTGCGTTCCAGTGATGCTTACATTGACCTTTTAGTATATTGTTGCCTTTATGCAATGTCAAGCGTTGGTGATATTAAAAGTTGCATAGATCACAATAGAAAACATCTTGCATACATTTCCATTATAATTGACAGAGCTGTAAACTTTAAATCGAATTGATTTAACCAAAAACAGGCTAATTGACTTGCAAGTAGATAGGGAGTGTACTAGCTACAAAGTGTAAAGAATAGTTTTATTTGTGAGCTTCAGTTTAGTAGCATTTAGGCCTACTTCCACATTTTCTTGTGGGTTATACAGTATTTGTATATTTAGCCATGTTTTTCATGTCAAACTTAAAGGACAACTACGTCCATTTTCAACCTACCTTCATACAAAGATGTGACATCTCAAGGGGTTATCTTTTCAATAAAGGTCCATACATATAGAACTGGTTCTCACTGATGCTCATGATGTGGTATCCATTCCTCACCCTCCGCTATATGTGTCTCATAGGAGGGATGTGTGGACACGTCAAAAAACGCTTAGTGACATTGTTTTTATTAACACAAGCATCATGCTAATTTTACAGACATCTAAAACCTGCAGTTCTACTGGCTTGGATTCCCTGTCGATGTCAGTGGTGGTTTTCTGAACTGTCCACAGCCCTAGGCTGATTTTGAAACTGCCTCCTCACCACTCATCCTACACACTTGCACTCGGTATGTGCATTCACACGAGGCTGTGCCATATTAAGCACAATACCAAGCCGCCATGAGTGGAAGTGGCTTATAAAGCCCTCATGGGCATGTCTATTACAGATGTAAATGCCACCACAAATACTGTAAATGACATTTGTGTTGTGGAACTGCTACTGCTGCGCAGAATAGCAACACTGCAACTGGCATTCACAAGTGCTCTATTTACCCAATGTAACCCTTTTATCACAATGATTTATAAAGACCATGGATTCATTGAACGTGTGTTTTTTTTATGTCATGCTCTCCTTTAAGCCTGCTTTTACAACGTAATTGTCCATATTAATAAATCCACACATCACACAAATAAATACATGATGCACTGCAACTGTACAATCAAAATAACAGTTAACATAATGGCATGAGAGTACCCATGGCAATGTTTCCCATTTATACACAAGGAGGCACAGCAATGAGGGCAAGTGTGTTCAAATGTTTTTCTAAACTCGATTGGATGAAGAGGGCAGAAGAGCAGCACTTGATGCAGGACACTATCTGATGAGGGAGCCTCCCATAACACTTCAACTCTGAGATAGAAACTGACATATAGTGAAATATAAATATTCAGATAATTCATATTTATATAGATGGGTTGAAAATGGATGTAGTCGTGCTTTAATTATGGTGCACATATAAGTGCAAGTATCAGACTGACAATTTGTTTGAATGTTGCTAATGGCACTATGTTTTACTTCATAATAATATCGATTTGAACAAATAAAAATGTTTGAAAAAACATCTTTGAAACTTTTGAATATAGCAACATAATTATCAGATAAGATAATCTTGTTTAATGTACTGTAATATCAATTTTATTTTAATCATTGAGAGTGCTTGTGTATTGATCTCAGAAAACAATGGCCTTAAAGCAACATTCAAATATTTTTTCAGTGTTCTCTAAACATAGAAGCACAATTTGGAGGACAGGAGATGAAGTCAAGAATTGACTGAGAGATTTCCTAGCTGTTACTAAATTGCCTAACTAATTGCCTTTTATTATTCAAGGTTTTGTTTCATTGTTTTCCAATTGTATACAGTTGCATTGTTGCTGTGGATGTTCATTTATGAATATAACCTAGAGAGATGATTACATTATAAAACATAGTTGCTTGATAACCTGGGAAATATTACATTGATGTAATGCTCCCCGGTCTCATTATTATACGCTTTCATTTTCAACAAAGTTAGCAGAAGAAGCTGAATTGTGAAGTACTTTGCAAAGTTAAGTAATAATTATTTACTTTTTGTGAGAAAAGAAATATGAAAGAGATACGTCAAAGAAAAATACAGAATATTATTTTGTGTATATTTCAGTGTTTGTATTCAATTTTGTACCCACTTTGTTAGTATACAAATATTTTATCTTTTTAGTATTACTATGCTATAACTGCAATAATGAATATTTGTATTAAAATTGGTTGCATTATTGTTGCTTTTATAGTCTTGCAGAAGTTTTGTTTCGTTTTTTTATGTTCAAATTCTGTAATAAAGAGTAATATTGGATGACATGACTATTTACATAGTCCTAAATGTATCTGCTATATTGCCACTTCCCACTTAAAGGTTGTGTAGTGTTTAGTAAGCTGGAGTTGCATTGGAAGTCCTTTTTTTTTCCTTCTTCTTTCTAGCTTTTTTAAACAATCACTTCAACCACAACACCCCTTACATCTGGTCCCACTGGGCTGGTGATATTGTAAAAAATATAAATTATTTATTTAATCAAATACCTATTAACCAATATAGTGAACATAGCATGCTGCACTCATCAAACCATGATTGCTGAAGCTGTTGGAAATTAACATTAGTGTTAATATTGTAATAACAATATTAACAATGTCATCACTATTTTGGTCAAATATATCTTTTAACAAATATATATTTACAATTTTGTGTAAACAAAGGAGAAAAGGTTAAAAATCACTTTGAAGTATGGTATATACAGAATTGTATTGATTTTCATCTATTCCCAATTAAATTGTATATTGTTTAGAATTTGCTGTGACCTTTGAGAATAGTCAAGGAATTGCTGAAGTGGGATACACATAAAATACCCAAACCATCATACTTCAAAGCAGTTTCAAGAGGAATCATCTTAATTTTAAAGTTTTGCCCTGCCATATAAAGTTCTGAGTACGTCCCACAGATGACCCAGGGGTTTGAGTCCAACCTGGGGCAATCTCCCTCACTTTCCTGTCTCTGTGCTCAGTCAGTGTTAAAATAAAGCAAAACTGTACAGTAGGAAAAACAATAAACATCAATCAACCTCACAAGTTTGTTATGGGATATTTTGAAAATAAATACAGTCAAACTGATTCTCTACATTAAGTGAGCCATGAGTTTTTTTTTATTCATTCATGACCATTTTCTGCCTGGAAAAAGGGGAGTGAACTTGGAGAATGACTCTTAACTGGAAATCCTGTTCACTTCATGTCAGGTCACAATGCACATGCAGATAGTTAGTTTCCCATAAAGGAAATCTGTTCACATACCAACAGTTGTGCCCCCCCCCCACACACACACTCCCAATGAAGCTATGAATTCATGGGGACTTTTTGCTGGTCATCAAATTTGCTTCAGGATATCGTGTGTAATTGTTTTTTTTTAACCAAATTACTTTACATTTGACATAATCACGTAATCTTTCCAGGCCGTTTCTGGCTATGAGTCATGACTCCATAAACCACAAACAAAAAGGTCCTGTCAAATTATGTCTTTATTTACAAGAAACACTAACTATCAATGTTGATCAATAATTATTTTCAGAAATGTACACAATGATTTGTTTTGTGGCCAATAAAATATTCCTGTATATGCCATCACACAGAAACCTTGTATCTCCATTCGCCATACATAAAAGCTTAGTTTTTGTTTTTCATAAATTAATCGATGCCCTACTTTGTGGCAAAAATAATTAAATATTTCAAGTAGAAACATAAAATTGTACCAACAACCATATATTTTTTTTACAATTTTGGAAATGGTCTGAAAGTGGGTAAAATCTGCCGAAGACGTTTAATTTACGCAATTGAATAACATTGGATCCTTTGAACACACATTAATCTTTCCATTTTCTTTCAGCTTTGGACACACAGTATGGTTTCTATCCAGCAGCTGTGACATAGTTTGTGTAGGCCAGCTTTATACCATACCTTAAATAAAAATGTATTCTTTATGTATTACATGATGTTTCTATTTTCCTGGAATCAAACATGGAAGTGGCAAAGTTATGTATATTGTTTTAGTACTGAGAAAAATGTTATTCTGAGATACAGCCAGTAGTGCTACTACTACCACTAAAGCCTGTGAATGTAGAAACTGTAGATCTCCTATTTCCATAAGACGTACAGTATAAGCATGAAGACACCAAAACACAAGCAAGTCTCAGCCTGCATCAGTTATTTTTCCCCAGACAGTCAATATAATGTAACTCTCATTGTATCCATGATGCAGAAATAACCAGCAGACTAGGCTTTAGACACAACTGTCCAACAGTTCAGTTGGCATATCCTCACAGTGCCAATGTATCTTTAATCAGCCTTCTCATCGTAGTGCTCACAGAGGTACCCAGCGAGTCTGTGATTTGGTATGTGATTTTGTAAAGATAGGGCTGCACATCTTTAAGATTGGTGTCAAACACATTGTCCACTTCTGACTGAGTAGGCATCTTCGGGAGGTACTCATGGCGGTTTATGACCTCAACAACATTGATCACCTTCTCCCCCAGCTTCTCGCCCACTTTTTCCCGGCAGATCTGTCTCTCCTGCTCATTGGCCAGGCTGACAACGTTAACCTTGATGCTCCACACCTCCCAGGGAATGCATTCGTCGGAGAAAGGCCATCGAGACTTCTTCTTCTGGTAGAATTCTAGCGAGATTTGTCCCATACCATCACTGACACTGCCCGATATGTTCAAAGCATCCTGTAACAAAAGCATTAAGTTAGACCGCAGTAAAATGTGCAATGTATTGTATCCATTTGTAACTCTGAAAATAAAGAAACTGGCCTAGAATAGGCATGGCAGTTACAAACACATAGACATTCCAAAAGCACAGCAAAAAATAAATAAACTCTCACTCTGAAATGTGAGCTCTGATCACCCACAACTCTGGGGTGAGAAAAAAAAATCACACTGAGTGCCAGACCTGTGACAGATCTGCTTTACAGGCTATTAATTAATGTGCTGGTTTAAACACTTAAAAGGCAATATATCATAGCAGTGGTTTTCAATCAGTGGTCTGGGGACCACCAGTTGTCCCTGAGAGGGTTCCAGGGTGTCCCCAGCTAAATGATGTAAAGTTGGTTAACCAGGTGTAACTCTTTGAGAGCATAAACATGAAGCCAAAGGGACCCTTGCAGGTCCATTTGGTTTCGTGTTCCCTTTGGCTTCATGTTTACACTCTCAAGAGTTAAAATATCCATCATCATTGGCCCAAGTCTACACAACTATATAATGTGGAAGATTAATGGTCATTTTGGTCTGTATGTTTGACTGCTGTTTTGTATCTAGACAAGAGCAAAAATAAATCTTTAGTTTTGGCGTCTGTGGGGCTAAAATGTCCTCAAATGGTGGTTCGTGGCTGAAATGCTGAATAAATAGTGGGCCCTGGCATCAAAAAGGTTGAAAGCCACTGTACTATAGGCATTTTTGTTGGTTTGTTTCCCCTAGCCCCCTCTCCGTCCAAGAGCAAGTGGCCTTGCCTCTAGTCAGCCGAGAGAGCCATAGCCTTGTCTGTTGTGCAATCACGTCTTTATACAGAATTACCTTGAACTCGGTCACCGCTTTCCTGATCATTCTATCCAGCTCGTCCGAGGAAACCCTCACAAATGTGAAGTCAATGAAGTCGCAGTCGATGTCCTGTGTACCAACGGTGCCGATGGAGTACGTGCCCTCCTTCTTGTAGTGGAACTTGCCCGTGCTGCGGTGCAGCAGGATGGTGTGGAGAATGGCCAGCATGGCCTCATCCACCTGTCTGGTCTCCACCGTTAGCTCGAGAACCTCCGAACGACAGTTCATCTTGTTGTTGTTTTTATCAGCTATGTGATGTCGTTGTGTTTACATGAAGCTGGGCGATGGATACAGCTGGCGTTGCGTTGTGCAACACTTCACTGTAGCTGACTGTAAATAAATGGCCACCGTCGTTCTCGCTGGTAGCGTTGCCATATTTTGTGTGAGAAACAAGCAACTAGGTCCACGAAAAGAAGCCAGACTGACAGTGGTTTTCAACCATTTTGTTACCAGGGTGTCCAAATACCGATCAAAATGACCATTAGTCTTATTATTATTCTCTAGTTATGTAGACTTCAGATGATGATGGATATTTATATATTTCTTTTAACTCTTTAGAGTGTATGCACTCAAAGAGTTACATCTAGTTAACCAACTCTCCATTTAGCTGGGGACCACTTGGAACCCTCTCAAGGGCCAACGGTGGTCCCCGGACCACTGGTTGAAAACCACTGATTTAGAGGTATTTCCAAAACTATAATGGGAAACAAAATGTGTAATCTTATGTTATGAAATCTTTTAACAAAACAAATCTTGTATGGGGACCACTGGGATAATATGTGTCGGTGGGACCCCTTGGACAAACCTAGATTCACATGGAGGCCGTTGACATGAAAATATGTGAGAATCACTGACACTGACTGACAGGAAAACAAGCCCAAAATACGCGATTACATTTTGAAAACAACAACAAAAAACCTCAATGTACTACCAAGTTTACAGAAAGACTCTCAAGGCCGCTTATAATAAACGGAATTGGCAACACTGCTCACTAGCGGAAGTACCGTTTGTTTACCTTTGAGGGGATCTGGAATGCGCTGTGTTGTGTTTCTTACGTTCATACATAACTGTTGTAATCAATTTCACCTCTTTATCGTGCAAATTGCAATTGAATTACATGTACACGCTGTTTTTTTTTAAATTTTAATAATAATACAATATTAGAGGGATGACTAGACTACTGTTATATAATTCGTAATAGTTGTATGATGGTGATTGGGATCCAACAACCAGTGTTGCCAACTCTTGTGAGAGAACTAAGCCAAAACAAGCCAACTCGGCGAGAGAACTAAGGCAAATCTCCCATCGAAAAACTAGCCAAGAACATACCAGTAAATACATATTTTATTGATCCATCTATCATTATAAAATATGTGTGTATAATCTCTTCAGATGTATGAAGAGATTATACACATACATATTATACTGTGAGAAATCTCATTTCTCACAGAAATGCTGGATTGTTTAATATTAAAACCAAGCCGTCGATTATTATTTTTAAGTAAACAAGAAAAAAAAAACAACAAACAAGCCAACCTGGCAACACTGACAACGTTACCGCAGTTGAAGAGCTCGCGCGGCATTGTGGGAGTTATAGTTTGTGTTTGTGCCACATCTTCCAGCAGGATCACTTTCAAACAGGACAGGACACACTTTACCATTCTGATATCCCTACAACACTACAGCCAGGCACGGGATTCGGGAACCGCAGAGCTGCTGCGCGCGTAACCCGGTTAGTTGGGACGGTCGAGCTCCCGAAGAGTCTTACATACCATACGACTGGATGTCTAAACTACTGGTGGATATATCGGAAACATTTCATTTGTGGTGGAACTTTGATGTGTGATCATGGCATTTAGCCAACACACAGGACCATAGCAGCAGCACAGCAGTCGGGTTAGCCCACTGTAGCTAAAGCTAGCTGATACATTCTGGGGCAATTGGAAATTTTTGCTTGCAGTTTTCCTGGAAAATCTCCCCCTGTGTAACCAGTGAGTTTTTTTTAAACAGCGCTGTAAAGTACTGCAACATGGGCAGCACCGATAATAATATTACTAACTTCTGTTCTGGGTTGGATGTGTGCAAACCTGTCACTAAACAGCCGAGTAGAGTGGTTGAGAAGATTGGCTTCACGGACTTCATCAAAGCTTAATTAGAGAGAGAGAGGGCCAGGTAAATACTGTGAGAATGTCAGATACGATCCTACAAGAGAAATCCTAGGTGTGTGTGTGTGTGTTTGACTTTTTTCAAGACAGCGTTCGTCGTCATTTTTTGTTTTCGTCTTGCCGAAGGAGGATGACGGATCCTGCTCCTGTGGAGGAGGAAAGCTCCAATTCATACGTCGGCGCGGCGGTGGGGGACCCGCAGTGGCTGTGCATGGTCACACTGTTCATAGCGTCCGTGGTGACACTACTGTTGTACTTGGTTCAGTATTTCCAACAACAACAACAAGGTTCAGGAACTCGGCAGAGAGCTCATCATCAGAACAATGCGGCGGTGAAGGAGGAAGCGGACGCTCTGCTGGTCTGGGCGCTGTCGCTGAAGAGCTGGAGGAGTCAATGGAGAGGAGCCTGGTGCAGAGCTCTGAATGACGAGGCGAGGAAGTCTGGAGTAAGTCTCATGACCATGCATGATGATGATGATGATTCTATAACTCTGTCTGGTGCCCCATTACATAACACTTCCGTGCAGGTATTGTCAGTAGCACACTGCAACTTTTGTCCTCCTGACTGTCAGGGCTGGATTTAGGCATGGGTATGGGAGGGCCTCTTAAATGCCCTGACTGCTCCACCAAACATGATGGCATACTAAACAACCCAATTAAACTGCTTATATTTAAAATGATTTGACACACTATGTTACTAACTACAATTGTGGCTCCACTACACCAACACCATTTCAACCTTCCATGCAGAAACCTCTCAGAGTCAGACCTTTAGGTTTATGCATGCTGCTTGGCTTTGCAACTTCAACAACAACTGATGTTATTATTGATGCTTTACTTACCTAATAAAAGTCCTGTAACTGAAAATGGTATGCGGGCGGCTTCATCGCCCGTGGCGTGAAGCGACAAGGGCGATGAAGCCGTCCCCATATCATTTTCTCCTGCCCCCCCAATTGGGACCTTGTTACATCTGGGCCTGCTGACTATCCATGATGGTTTTAGCTTTATGGTAAGAACATTAAACTGGCCAGTGTATTGTGTGGCATCTCATCATATTTTAATTAGGAGCAAACTTGGCAGTAAAGCAAGGTGAGGTTTCTAAAGTGGAACTCAGTCTCTCTACACAGTGCCTTTTCTGATAAATGGTGCATGCACTTTAAATCAAGCCTTTCTATAAATAGCTTTACTCTGTGTATTACATTCACACACAGATAGCAGAGGCAACCATGCAAGGCACCAAATGAACGTGCTGCTCATCAGAAATGTTTAGGGGTTTCATCCTTGCTCGAGACATTTCGACATCAACAAGGAGGAGCTGCTGTTGATCCCATTCCAACATCCATGACAGCCACTTTATCTCTTTTGAGCCCCTTTCCATCTGTCATAACACATGATATTTCTTAAGCCTAATGTTTTTGCTCGTACACCTGTGTTATGCTATGCAGTGGTATGTTTTTCAGTTTAAAAAATCGTATTTTCCATGAGCGGCACTGTTATGACCAAATTAGGCTTTACTCCTCTTGACATACTAGGCCTGGCTTATCCTTGTTTTGTGTGTCTCTTATTTATTACCATTTACCACCCAGGGACCCTTTCGGCTTACATTTGAGGAGGATGGTCTTCAGTCATCCGAGCTGGTGGTCAGTCAAGTGTCCAGCTTCCAGAAGACTGCGAGAAACAAGGTGCACTATGAATCTTATGTCATATTATTTCATGTTTGTCATTCAGCCACTTTGTTATGGCGTTGTTGTTTTTGACAAATACCCCAACTTGCAGATTGGTTCTCCCCCTTTTTGGTTTCTGCAAATGCTTCCAGCCAGACAGGTCTGCAGAGGAAGCATGACAATAATCCGCTTCCATTGGTGCTTTTCATATGCTAATATGCACTGGGAAGTTGGCACGATACCAGTCAGCAACACCCTGTTTTGTAAACATTTTGTGATGTGGTACCCAATACCCATGGTTTAGTTTCAGCTTGGGAATTCTTATCAGGAGGAATCGGATGTTGTGTTGTTTGACTGGTTACCCTGGTTATGACACGCTCAATGTTGGCATATGTTGGCATGCTGTGTTTGAACCTTACAACATGTATATAACATATGTTAGTGCTAAATCTTTTCAGCTCAAGATCTATTATATGATGTAGCTTAGTGACATGAATGCAGCCGTTGAACTGTCTATTTTCCCAACAGGCAGCTTCCTGCAGGGTGGTTGGGGAAAAACTTCAGTTCACCTTTGCTGCAGAATCAACAACCAAGTCTACAGCTGAGACCTGTAGATACTCTGTCACGATAGCTCCACTGGATCTGCAGGTAAACAAGCTATACTTGATCCTTGCATATTTGTTAAGTCCACAGGCATACCAATGAAAGGCAGCATAATAAGTCTAAAGAATGAGCTTGCCGAGTCTCTTGGGTTGTGATTCGGAGACAATTTTAATATAGAATGGTTGATGCAACTCACTGTGTGCATGATAAAGCACTCAATGGCCTTGCTTAAATCACTGTCAGACCCTTGACCAAGACTTTCCCTCTTGATTGTTTGGCCCACTTCTCTGACATCGATGAATGATGAAGTAAGTGAACCTAGCTTGAAACAAAACAAAACTGATGAGTGTAATTCAGTGATGTTTAACATTACTCACAGTTGTTCTGCGTAGGCAACACCTTCCTAAATATACTGTCATGCCAAAATACCGGTTATCTGTGAGACAATGTGAATACATTTTCTGCATTCATATCCATTAACCCGTTATCCTGTTTTGGGTTTTTTGTTAATTCCTCACAAATGTCTGGATAACAAGCTAACCCAATTGAATTAAGGCTATTTTAAGCCTATAAGTTGCTTGACACCACTCTTTGGGCTTGAGCTCATGTTGCTCTAAATACAACTTCAGGGAGAGTTGGAAGGATAAAGTCAGGATTAGAGGCAATTCAAGCAAGGGGGCATTTTTGTTTTGATGGTGGATTGTGGTAGTTTTAATATATGAAAGGAACCTTACTGTGTATATTTTGCCTTTTCTGTGTAGGTCTGGTCTGGAAAAGTCACAGGGCCTTTTGAAATGTCTTCTTTTATCTGCTGTAGTCCGACAGAGTATTTGTTAACCTCTGACTCAGACTAGAGCTAGAATGATCCTGGCTGATGTTTTGAATGGCAGGTGTAGCCTACCTAGAGCAGTCCAGCCCAGGGTGTTTATTTGGAATAGATTACACACAATAGCATGATGAGTCACTCTATGCACTACTGTTTATTTAAAACACTACCTCTGGTGGGGTGTGTTATGACATATTAACAAGTTATCATTTTGCTGCCCTGTTTCCAAAGGAAGTGCTAGGTGAGATGTTGGCAGACTTTGCATATTACCTTACTAAAAACTAAAATGAAATGTATTTTCACTGTAAGGTACAAAATGTAACTTATTTGGATCATATTTTAAACGGTAAACATCCCCTTGTTGTGAACTGTTTGTATGAAAGTGATTGGGCCTCTCATTAATTCGGGTCACGGTGTTGTGCTGCTGGATCCATCCATGCATTCTCCACTGCTATCTGATAAGGCCTTTGTTTGGTATCACAGAGGCGGCTGTACACATTCACAGTGGAATCCAGGCATGCTGGAACAGGATGGCCTAGTCTGCCCCCCTCATCTCTCTGCCTCTCTTCTCTTTTGTGGGCCTAATAAATAGTGTTGCTAGACTGCTAATTTAGAGCAAAATCATTGTTGGCATAATCTTCTACAGGCTTTTTTTCCTGCCTTGACTTTGTTGTAAGTGTTGCTGTTGCTTGTGATTAATCAATTACTAAATTTTTGATTCGATAAATTGTTTCACCCATAGATCTTACTATTGGCTGTTTGCATGCCGTAAATAGCCTGTATAATTATTACTAGTATAGTTATTGGTTTGTAATGAAGATTACCTCCACATAGAGCTACCAGACAAGAAGACAGAAGCCCTATTCTTAACAGGGCTAATTTTAGGAGGGGATGAGGATAATGTAATTACTACCAGAGCATCTCCGTAATAACAACTGTCATGCTTACTAGGGCTGACGCTGACCCAAAACATTTGAATATTCAAAGCTTTGTTCGATGGCACAAAAGTTGAACAGGAATAAAGAATATAGATTTCATATTATTTTTTCAGTTTTTATTTTATTTTTAACAAGATGGTAGACTGGTAGACATCTCACCATGAGACAATTCACTTTTTGGTCTTTAGTTAGTTATTAGTGTTAATGCTAGTATTTGGCATATTTAACAAATACTCTTAAGTATTTGCTAAACCATATGAAAAATGTCAATTAATTTGTGACAATCTCTTTTATTCAACCAAGTATATTAAGTGTTGTACCAAATATAAAACTGTGGCAATATGTGCCAGTGACCATGTATAGTGAGTACAGTATATTATACAGTCATGGTGCCATTTTCCCCTTCTGTTTTCCAGCTTCATCTGCAGATGCGTGAAGCTGATGACGAGATTAAGGTGAGCTGGGCAGTTTCCCGTCTGGAGACATGGGACCTACAACTCAGTCCCAGCTACACCCAGGTAATGTTGGGGCCTAGGGCAGTGTTATTCCTCAATAATGGTTCACTACTATTTATTTATTTATTTTTTTAATGTAGATCAGATATTTTCAATGACATTTCCACTAAAAGATCTTTGATTCCGAATCTAGAACTGGTTCCTATCTAGATTCTTAGAACATTGGTGAATTGGTGGATCATTTTTTGTTCTGAATCAACTTTTTGCGTTCTGAACTATTTTTTTTTCTGTACGACTTCAATATTAGGCGGGGAAGCCGATCCAACTCCAATGTAAAAGGCCTTGTTGTGCCGATGGCATGGCACACACATTGCAGGCAAACACTCTGTTTGTCTCGCTGCTCAGTTAAGATGCCTGAAGGTCAAAATTCAATTTCTACCCTGAGCAAATAGACAAGCTCTATTTAGCTCAATGACAAACATTTCAGCACTTGCACAGTGTATCTTTAAGGCATTATTTATACATTTACTAGTTGTGTGTGCATGTAAGTTTGTTTTTGTTTTGTTACCACTTGTGCATGCATGTGAGTTTGTTTGTGAGTTTCTTTTTGTCATTAATTTATTCATGGCTGTAAACTGTGTGACCACTGAAAAGATATAAGCATTGACAATTGACATGCAGTTAAAGCAACAAACTGTTAAATACTGTTTATTTGATTCTCAAAATGTGTCTACCAGTAAACTAAATATAGATTTTGAGCCAGTATCAATGAAATAAAGATCTTGGTTGTAACTTTAGACAGTCATTAATGTAGATTACACTTTTGTTCATTTTGCACCATTCTTTTCTTACCCTGTCAGAGCAACACCATGGGATGCACCGTGGCAGCAGTGAAGGAGAAGCTAAAGCAACTGCTATGTACAGTAAAACCCTCCGTGTTGCTGAGCTGCAGGCCTGCTCAGACCACAGAGGTCACGGTGAGCAGACCACTCATAGGGGTGTATACACCCCACTAGCTTGGGATGAGTAGTAACCTATTTTAATGCAAATTCTGATGTCACTACCTGGGAATTAATTTAATTTGACAGTCATCCAAGACTGCCTCTTTAATTTAGAGGTCTGATTTAATTTATAGTCAGGTGATTATGCACTATTAGCATTAGATGGTCTTGATCTCTGTTGTTGTCTCCATTAGGCAGCCCGCAACAAGGCATTATCACCCCCAAAGCCCCCACGTGCTCATGACTGGAAGCTGCTGGTGAAGAATTTCCGAGTCACACTAAACCAGGAGGACGATGCTGCAGGTGGGAGGGGTGCTGGTTTATCATCACAATACATAAATCTGTGGTATAAGCCTGGCTTTATATTAATGTTTTCATGTACTTGTCCTTCGGACAACAAACTGTAAGTTGTTTTTGCCGAATATGTTTTTGAATATTAGATGATATTCTCAGTTTACTAGTCAACGGCCCTATAATGCCTGTGATCTTATCTTACATACATTTCGTGTATTATTTACAAATAGACGTTCTGTTGTCGCAGACAACAGAACAAGCCTTAAAGGGATACGTTACCCTTTTGCAAGCGATATATGTTAATGATGATTACAAGATTTGGGTACACACACGTGTGTCTGTGTAATATGTGGTTTTAGATATTTTAGAATTTAGAAATGAGCCCAGTGTCCTGATCAACACTGGGCTCACTTACTTCTCTTTAATACAGCTATAACTATTTTACACATGCTGCCCATGGTTTTCATGTCCCATATCCTGCTGCTATCCATATACTGTATTCTTCTAAATGGCTCTGTGTACTCCATGTAGAAGGTGGAATGGAATGCTGCTGACTTCATAGCGTTCAAGACCAGGCCAATCTGGGTTGCCTCAACCACTCAGAGAGAGACAGATTTAAAACAAACCCTTTTTAACTCAAAGCGTTTTTGGGAGGGTCCCTGCAACAATGTTGAATTGGTTGTCAGTTTGCAGCCAAATACATATCATTGTAGGAATACTACAACAATATACAGTATTAGTCTATGGTGCTTTTAATGATACTGTTCTTGGGTCACAATACATGCAAACATGAGCAACTACTACTTCTAACAGACAATGTACTTGGTGGTGTGGGTTCTCACTGGAAGTAAATTCATCATTTTAGTTGATGCATGCAAGAGAGTGAAAGAAATGTCAGAGGACCTTTTTGAAGGTGTGACTAATTCGAATAATTTCCCAAAGTCTTCATCGTTAATGACAACATACAATTCTGATTTACTTGGTGCAGTCAATGATGAGTGACTTTTCTTAATTCGGTCTCACCATCTGCAGAGGTTGCTATTGCTGACAGATCCTCTTCTCACATTTACCCATGATGAATGAGGTGGGATTCAGCACTTTTCATCTCTCTCTTGATGCACTTTCATTTAAGAGAAGAACACAATTATCCTGATGGGCTCATTGATGGAATTTTCTTGTGGGCTGGATGCCAAGCCTAAATCATTTTGGAAGTGGATTCTGAATCTCTAAGATTGTAATGGACTACATTTTATCTTTCTGAATCGTGGAACGGCACACTAAGCCAGAGCTTTAGGTGTCCACTGTAGGCCATGCATTATTTAACGTCAGAGATATGATACTGTAGGTTGTTTTCTGGACAATGTTGAAGAGGCAGGCCTAGTAGTTATTGGTGAGAATGTTCTCTAAGGGGGAAGTTCACAAAACAGAACAAGACACTGAAGGTCACTCTGAGTCAGCTTTTTTGGGACACTGCTGGATGGTTTAAGGTAGAAAGGCAATGACGGATGAAATTGTCTCACAGATTAATTGGTACATACTAGACTACAAATTAACTATGAAATGAGTCTTGTGTTTTCTGTAATATAAATTAAGTTGCAAACCCATAACAGCTAGAATACAGGCTTTTAGAATAATGTCTGTTCTTCGTCACAGAACGAAGAACAGCCTGCATGTAAAATCCCAACAAACAAAGGAGTCAATAACCTCCATCACAAAACAATCAATGACAGTCATTGGCCATGTGTCCAGTGTCCACATACTGCATCCCTCAGCACACACCTTAGCTCTCCCACAAGATCTATAGTTTGAGACCAGGCCACTTAGTGGGTGTAATGTTGGGTTTCACCTAGAGCTCCATGTATGGAGACAACAAGATGTCTAGTGCTGACATCAGCTCAATGCCCCATATGTGGGTTTCATTGTGAGGGAAAGGTTAGGAGTATTTGCTACGCTCCTTGTGAAAGGATATTTGACCTTAAAATCCGGAGATCTTGCTGTCGAGATTGGTGTTATGCAATGTTCGGGTTTACACTATAATGTAAAATTGTCCTTTCATTGTCAGTGGGAATTTCATGCATGTTTACTTTGCACCCTAGCGAGGACGGAAAAAGTGATGCCAATTGTAAATGGTGGGAATCATGTGAAAATCATGTGAAAAATGTTTTTCTGACTAATTGTTTCAGGCAAGTGTTAAATCAAACGGATCCACCCAACTATATTTTCTGTTAAGAATCGATTGCAGCCAGTCTATTAGTTGACAGTAGCCTGTGTTTATCATAATCTGGTGCTGGCCAGGCCATTTGAGAATCACACTAGGCCTGAGGCCATGATCTGTCATCCTATAAAGTGTTCCTTTTAAGCATTTAAATGGAACAGTAGTAGTACCAATATAAAATGCTGGTAGTTACTTGCGTGAGTGTAGTGAGCATAGTGGGCGCAAGTAAGGCAGTGGGTGCACTGTGTTCGGCGGTCAGCGGTTCCTTGGGGAACTCCAATTGGCCGTTTTATAACTAATGTCATGAGTATTAGCTTGCTCTGCTTACGCATGAGTAGGCCATGGCCTACTTGTGTGCAACATGCAGGTTTGCACTCTACCGAGTGCTGATCCAGTTACCATGGTATTCTCTGCTTTTGTTTGCAGGCAGTATCAATCCCTACTGTGTGCTGTGTTTGGATGACCCTCCACAGAAGTTCTCCACTTCAGTCCTAAAAAACACAACTATGCCTTCCTGGGACCTGCCCTTTATCTTGTAAGCTGTTGTATTCTGTGTTTTTCTACAATGTCAAAGAGAAAATCTGCCCGGCTATGTTTCTCCGTCAATAGCATTATAGCCATAGAGTGAAATATAAAGTGTTAAATCTTCCAGATTTTATTTGCACTTTATTTGCACTCGACTCTCATAACGGATTTCTTGTCTCTCTCAGTGAGCTGAATGGACGATCTAAAGAGCTCAACATCCAGCTGCTGAATGATGGACAACCTCAAGAGAGTAAGTCTGTTTTGAAATTATGGGCATTTTTCACGCTAGGTTACATCTAGTAATAATAAAAACAAATGGAGTTCGCTTTCCATATATGGAGTTCTTCATATTTCATGCATTCCCAAATATAGGTGTTATGCACACACAAACGTGTTAATTTCTGCCTAGTTTAAATGGTAATCTTGCACACTGTGTTTCAATAATGCTACAAGAAATGCCAGGTACTTGTCTTTTTTGGCAGTTCATAAAAAATAGCTACAATATGCTCAGGTATCAAATTGTCTGTCTGATGTTTAGGGATGTTGTTCCTTTATCAGGTTCCTCACTAGGTCAGGTGTCGGTGCCTTTTGATCTTGTAAAGAAGCAACCCAAAGGACAACAAACATTTGCACTCATGACCAACGACCTGGTGACTGGGTCACTTACTACTGAGGTAACCCGACAACATTTACATGTCATTAGCCTTTTAGGGTTTATTCGCATTCAGTGATTTGGGTACTTTTGGAGAAGAAATGGCCGCTCTGGTAACAAGATGTGCAGTGCACATGCAGCAGAAGTGCAACAGGCCCACAATATGTGCAGTTGTGCGCCAAGGAAACTAGGGCTTTTTGATCCCAGTGTCTCAGTGGGGACAGGAAGGAACTCCTTATGGTCAACAAATTATAGTAGGGAAGATTAACCAATTAGGTGACATCACTGAATATACTGTACCTTTTAAAAGACATATGGGTGTGCAAACTCCTAGCAAGGTAATCACAGCGATCAAATGAATGTAAAAATGTGTAAAGCGGTCAACCACCATGCAGTCGAGTTGAGAGACAGTCAAGTGCATAAATCAACCATATAACATGAAAACAATAAATAAAATAAACATCAAGACAACAACAAGACGCTGTGCATCTTACTTGTGCAGGGGAAGTTCTAAGAGACTGTCTCTCTTTAATCTTAATTCTCCAGATTATATTGCAATAGACCTATATATGTGAGACAATATTCAAACACACTCATCCAAAACCCCAAGGACAAGTGTTTTCAATTAATCTAACATGGTTAAAATTGTTTTTTAAGTTGCAATGGCTTTATATAGGAAGAATTTGTGTCGGGTATAATCTAAAATATCTAAATATTGAATCACGCAATTAGAAAACTGACGCACTGCGCACACACACGCCAGAGTGAAATGACCTCAGAAGTGAAGCGCCCTTTTCATGTGTTGTGCTACTGTGTGCTTTCAGTTTCAAACATTTCCTGTTTTCTACCAATGCAAAGCTAATGTGTCCTCCCCTTAGTTTACCTACCTGGAGCCCAGTGAGGTACGGACATGGCAGGCACCCACCCCAGCCCCTACCAAGAGGGTAGAGATGGACCGCACCGTCATGCCCTGTGGCACAGTGGTCACCACCATCACTGCTGTGAAGAGCAAGCCGGGTCGAGCACTCCCTCCCAGTCTCACCATAGGTACAGTAGTCAACTGATTTTTACCCTCTGTGCCACCACGTAACATAATAAAGATGTGCAGTTTAGATTGCAGTCCTGCTGTATCTTACAGTAGGTGCAGTTTCATTTTCTTTTTTCAATAATTTTTTATCCCACAATTTTGTAACCCATTTTTTCACCCAGTGCCAATTCCTAATGTGATCCTGGGCTCTACACACCCTCCACCAACCTGGGGAGGCAGCGGACTGGCCTCATGCTTCCTTCAATGCATGAGGAGTCCAAGCTGCCTTCTTTTCACCTGACAGGGGGGAGTTTCCCTGGTTGGACGTAGCGCGTGGAAGGAACACGTTATTCCAACAAGTTCCTGTCCCCTCCATCAGGCGCCCCGGCTGGGCGCCCCGGCTGGGGGAGGCAGTTTAGAGTCCAGGATTACAGCATGTTTTTGTGAGGGTATCTACCCTAGGGGACATGGGGAAAGGCCCTTTTGCCAACCCCACCTCGGGTATGGGCACTGATGACGCGGAGGAGCAGACACGCCGCCAGCACCCACAGCAGCGCCCCTAGCGGGAATCGAACCCAGGACCTTCTAGCTGTGAGGCGACAGCACTAACCACTGTGCCACCGTGCCCCCGCAGTTTCATTTTCAAATACAGCACAAGCAGGTCCACGAGGAAATGGTACAATTAAACAACACAAAGTGATGGAAAGAGAAAAGGAAGAAACCTCTGGAACAATCACAACACAAGGCTCATGCAAATAGGAAACGTAACTGCTTAAATAGGCTTGATTGCCCATGTCATGTTGTTGCAATCTCCATTATTATGTTAGAAATAGTACAATTAAATCCAGAATTTGCAGAATGAGGAAGCTTTCTCCCCTGATTAGTCACTAATGCTATGTTTACAGGAAATGTTTAATCGGTCAATCTTTCTTCTTCAGAACCGTGTCAGAAGGCCCCGCCCAGCAAGTCCAAGCTGTCTGAGAGGCGGGTGTCAGAGCAGACTTCCCTCTCCGTTGCCACAGTCAACAAAGTCCTGTCCTCGTCCGACACAGAGCTGCTGATGCTCAATGGCACTGACCCTGTGGCTGAAGCTGCTATCCGACAGCTCCACCAGTCTGCTAAGCAGAAGCTGAAGTCCCCTGTGAAGAAGAGCACCATCATTATCTCTGGCATAGCCAAGGTAAAGCCAACAGTTGCACACCAACAACCCAACTAGCTCTGCTAGAGTCTGCATGCATTATTTTAATTGATTTAATTACATTATCAACCCCCTTTACGGACAGTACTAGTTGCATATGAAGACCTTCTTTTAAGTTGTACTTCAGATGTCACATTTTCCTTTCAATCCCCAGGCCCCCTTATCTCAGGATGATGAGCTGACCCTAATGGCTGACTATGCTGCGGCGATGGATGCTTCCATGTCAGCGGGCAACTCGACTCAGGACATGACTGCTGCAATAGAGTCTGGGCCCAGTAGTCATCCGGATGAGTCGTCGGAGCCTCAAGAGGGTCCCAGTGGGGTGGGCCGGCCCCCAGACGACTGGGAGAGTCAAGCAGGAGAGGAGATGGACAGTACCTCTTTGTCCCTCTGTGTGTCTGAGGCCAGTTGCAAGAAAAGACGAGGTGAGAGCTCACAGAAATTACTATTACTGTGTTTATGTTGGACAGTATATTGATGAATAACTTGCTTTATTCGATAACAAACCATTGCAGAAACGTACCGGTAAGTACAAATGATGTGTTAGATGCTATATACATTGTCTTAAAAGACAATGTTTTCTTCTCAACTATTTTCTGTGATACTGCTTGCATTCATGGTTTTGTTTTCTCTTCTGTTCATTCTGTTTCATTTTTTTGTGCCATCCAAGAGTATGTGAATTCTAAGCAGACATTAAATGTGGATCAGTAAGTTTCATTTTTCACTAGTCATTTGATAGCAGTAACAATGACTAGCTTGTAGCTAGTTCAATTGTGTTGTCAAAGTGACGTTGTGTTGATGTTGAGTCGTTAAATATTTAGCAGTAGCTCTGTTATACCTGTTTTATCACTCTGGGAATGTAGAAGGACTGCACAATATTGACAGCACACTGTAAAATTATCTGCATGAATTTGAGAGTATAAAACTGAAGCTGACGAATTTAAGCCTTCATCAATTGATTTTATTTTATATTGTGCAGGCCTTAAATGTTGTTGTACAAATGTTGTAGTCAAGTATTGTAGTACACATTGAGCTCATCTTTCATTTAGCAATACAATAATAATTAATTTAGGGTTGCAACTAACAATTATTTTAATATTTTAAATTGAATAACCGTCCAATTATTTAAACAATTTATCGTTTCATCAGAATGTATGTTGCTTACGGTATTTGGCTATCACTTTAAAAATATATATTTTAGGTTATTTGAAACATGTTTTAACTAACAAAAAAAGATAATTTGTTCAAAAATAAATTTGATTGGCTGCTGATTATCTGCTGATCAAATAAAAGACCAAGCCATACTGTATGGTTTGTTCTTGAAACTATAATCATTTGTGCATGTGCAACTGTCAGCAGATTGTAAGGGAAGAGAGATGGATCACTCCTCTTTAGTTTAGTTAACTACGATGATTAAGTGGGGAAAAACTCCAGTTATTATTTTATGGTCTGCTGAATGCCTAAACTGTAAATCATGTAATCATACTACAGTGTCGAACAAATGGCAAAAGTGGCCGATCCATATTCACAAACATCCTTCTACCACTCATTTTCATTTTTGAACTATGAACTTCACATTGAACTATCTCATGAATTTAAGTTAGTGTTGCTGTATAAAAGTGAAAACATTTTCCGTCATCATTTAAGTCAACGAAATCAATACTGCTCTGATGATGACACAAAATTCCAACATCTACAGTGTTCCTCGTGGTGTGTATTCCAAAGCACATGATGC
The DNA here is from genome assembly GCA_039105355.1 of Benthosema pterotum. Classification (NCBI taxonomy): domain Eukaryota; kingdom Metazoa; phylum Chordata; class Actinopteri; order Myctophiformes; family Myctophidae; genus Benthosema; species Benthosema pterotum. The sequence continues at coordinate 23,704,484 of CM076975.1, forward strand.
ATTCGTGGAACAGCACACCGTCTTGCGTATTTGACCAGGCAATTCCGCTTAAGCTCAGCCTCCTTCCAGGACAAAGTCCCTTCTGTTTAGACTGGTACTGAAGGTCATGTGATCAGTGTCATCACAATGTCTATTCTGCAGGCCAAATCATAGACGTATGAAGGTAGACACCTCTTCTGGCTCTGGGGGCGACCTTGCGAGGCATAGCAGAAGTCTCCTTTTGATGGCATTTGTGGCTTTTTTATATAGCAATATAGCATCACATAGCTCTGATGGTCATTAACTTGGTTCATAACATCTTCCTTCCCCTGTCTTCTCTGTGTACAGGCAGCTTCCTTCAAAAGAGCGCCAAGCTGTTTTTCCGACGGCGGCACCAGCGAAAGGACCCGGGGATGAGCCAATCGCACAATGACCTGGTTTACCTGGAGCCTCCAGCAGCTGTGGATCGGGCCAGTCGAACAGCCACACTCAGCCGCATGCTCAACCGCAAACTTTTGCCCAAGAAGAGCAAGGCCAACGGCTCTACCTCTGTGGGGGAGCCTCATGCATGACCCAAATCTCCCCATACACACATACGCCTCAACCACCTCTATTCCATCACCTCCTGACCTAGCCCCACTACTATCTATCTACCCAATACTCTTGAGACTTGACCACATTCGGTGTCTTTGCCTCCATTGTGAACAGGAAAGCTGTGCAGATGGGGAAGCTAATTTTTATTGGCCATGCTCCTGTTCAGGTATCCTGCCTAATAGGGAACATAGATATTCCATTGGAACGAATGCATGTGTAAACTACAAAGAGGTGCTCCATGGATTACATCTCCATTGGCTGTGTGGCCTATCAGTGCTGTGGAAGTTTTGCATTGCCACCATCAGGACTTGAGGAAGCCGTGGAGAACTAGTGTTTCTACAACATATGGTTGTATTCAAGCCAAAATGTAAAGCCAGCACGTATAGCATCACCATAAGGCTGATTTGGAAAAAGAAGGAAAAAAAACGACAAAAGGAAAAAATATATACCTTGACCTACTGTTAACATGCATGAGAAATGTGGCACTAATCGGGTTCATTCATTTGCAAGATTAGTGTTGGACTCACAATCACAGATGGGGTGAAAACATAATCTCCGTCCCAGCCTTTAGCCTCTTGGAATTAAGGCAATCCTAATATTGATTCTTCACATCCATGCTATTACAGAGGACCTTATTTAGCTAATTTCCTTTTTGACTTTATGCAATATTTGGATGATTTCTTTCTATTCGTGTGTATGTTTCTGTAACACGTATGTGCAACCACAGAGTCTACTTGGGGTGGCCTTTCTATCTGCCCTAAGGAAATGTATTTCTAATAGTGTCCTTTGGTGACCTGATGTGGAACAAGGATGAAACGAAGAGTGGCGTTTGGTATGATTTGCACATTTAAAAAAAATAACCTAACATAGGTTTACATGAACTTGACTAGCTGTGCAATGACAAAATCTACTCTTGTCAAGGCTTGAGCTACCTTTCTGCAGACTTGATTTGTGTTTAATGATTGATAAAGGGAGATGATCTTTTCACTGTGATGCTAATGCAAGTGGGAGGTAGAAACTGTTTTCACATCAGCATGTTGACTTGGGAGCAAAATACTATTTATGGTCAAATGGCCCGTGCTTTTTAAATCCTCCAAATTGGCAAGTACCTGTTGCTGCTTACAAATCACCATAATTAGACCAAGAACAGGATGGGGTCTAATAACGGTGGCGCTCGTGTGTGGATCTCTAACTTTGTGTGGCCACTCTATGATGTCAGAAAAAAGACCATCTACAGTGTGTCTGAAATGTCAGACATAATGGGCTTTTCATCCACCCCTTATCTCTTCCTTTGCTTTTACTACTTGCATGAGCGGAAACGGGCACAAGTTAAGCTATCAGTTCGCGGACGACGGCCATCGAAAGGCGACCATCCCTCGAAGTACTCCGATTGGCTGGTTTAGGTGATGGCGTAATGGTGACGTACGGTAATTAATAGATCTTATTAAGTATTGTCGAGAGTGTTATCCTGCAGGTGTCAGAGTACTTGCTCTCTGCTCATGCACAAGTAGACAATGGCCTACTTCTGCACAATGCGCAAGCTTGCACTCTACTGAGTGCGAGTGCTGATCTAGTTTGTGAATAACCTCTGCAAGGCGGACGGACCATAGAAAGCTTGCTTCCATCAGAGCCACGTCATAAAAACAAGGTCAATGTCTTACAATAATTTCTAATGAAGATATTATTTCATAAACAAAACATATCAAAATAATGTTTACCATTACTCCTGGTATTTGACCTCCATGTAAAAAAAAGTTACTACAAGCCAGCTTTACATCATTTCCCCATTGTAATTTATACCAAGCAGAAAGCTGATCACAAATACCCAAAACAGTTTATCGGCACTAGCTAATGTGAGTATTTCAAATTGCATGATATTAACATTTTAGGATGTTTACTCCTATTCGTTGTTTTTTTTTTTTTTTTTTTTTTTCCCTGCATATGCAACTTATTTGTCTTCCTTCTACAATGTTGTATTATACATGGGGTTGGGTAGAAAAGGGAACCAAATGAATCATGCTGCCCAAGCCATAATGTTGCAGTGCTCACTAATGAAGGTTTTGAGAGGTCATTTCACTGAATAAATGCTCATTCTTTTTTTGAATGTGTAATTGCTCTTACAAGATGTATCATATTTGGACACATAGTAGAACAAAAGTGTGAGAAACTTTTAGAGACACCAAATGGTTTTGTTTTTCTTTTATAATCCAGCTAATGATTGTATTTTTCACGTAAAGAGCTATTGATGAAATGCTTCCAAATATTGGCTCCCTCATGTTAACTACTGTAAACCTTTTTTTTTTTTTTTTTTTTAGAAAACTAAACATATGGGTGATGCAGTACACTGATATCATGTAAATATCTTATGCTCTTTGCTTATATTGAGGATGTTACCTTTTCATGTGTGGCTCACTGACTGAACCTGGGGCAGTGCTGGTCTACAATCAGACTGAAAGACTGTGGCAAGTGCTGTGAATCAATGACTGGCTGTTTTGCCTTACCACCAGTTGTCTCAGTTCAATAATCAAACTATCCACATATTCCACACAAGAGGATATGAATCCTAGTGGGCTATTTGAGGGAGAAATGTCGATGTCATTGTATGCCATTCTTGATTATTTTATATACAGTGCTGGGTGGGTACTTTTCTTCTTTTATTTTAATTGAAATGACACCTCCCACTCCTTACATACCAAATGTATAGGCCTACTGTATAAGTGACTACACTACATTGTTCATGGGAGGCCGTTTAGAGCTCTCCCAGGTTGAAGAATAATGAAAAAAGCTATTTAACATAGGGAATGACCGTTTAAGGTAAACCATATGGCCCCCTGCTCCCCCTCCCTTTATTCATGGCAGGCTGAATTCTGACTATTATGCATTCAGTAAGCAGTGAGCCTTATGCAATTAATAAACTGCTTCCTGGTGTTTTTTGTTGGCATATCTGCTCTGTGCACAGAATTTCTGTCTGCTGCTAATGCAGAATAGCAGTGTCTTGCAGGGATTATTACTGATTAATGTGTTGGTTTATCTCTCCAGCAATAAATATTAAGTGAGTAACCGACTGTGTGTGTGCTACTTTTTAATAACCTTGTATACTTTTATTGACTGAAATGTATTATTAAAATGCATTTGTATGTGGCATATTGTGTGTTAATAATATAACTACATTTCTGCTTTTGCTAACAACGTTTGGTCATTGCCATTCATTGGTGTTTTGTTGTAATATTATTTATAATAAATTTCACATTATTTACTACAGTGGTTTTCAACCAGTGGTCTGGGGTCCTTGAGAACATTCCAGGTGATCCCCAGACTAAATGATGGAAAGTTGGTTAACCAGGTGTAAGAGAGTTAAAATATTCATCATCTGAATCTACTCAACTTGAGAATGTAGAAGATTAATGGTCATTTTGATCTGTATGTTTGACTGTTTTGTTTCCCAAATCTAGCCTGGAATTGTGGACAAAAGGAAAATAAATCTTTAGTTTTGGGTCTGTGGGACTAAAATGTCATCATCAATCGTCCGTGGCTCAAACTCTGAACTGAAGGAATAGTGGGCCCTGGTATCAAAAAAGGTTATTTATTTACTATAACTTCACAATTTGTCAAGACTTCAATCCCCATAATGCATTTGGCGCACCTTGTTTCCGGTCCTGCGCCGTTTCTGGAGCGGATTGGAACCCGGAGTCAGGATTCGATAAATGAGTATTCTTTTGCACGAGAGGTAACATGTTTATCAAGCATTTGTGCCGTTTTTCGTGACAATAATGGTACAGGTTTGTAGAAAATGTGCAGCTACGTTGAAACGTTCACTTTAAATCGCCTAAAGACGTACTATTCCCCCCACGTATTGACGTTGAAGTGTACAGGCTCCAGTTGAGGGTTTGCGTCTCCGTCCGTTCCATCCGCCATGCCGATTGTTCTTTGTTACATAGTGGAGAGACGGAGCCGTCAGATCGGAGTTAAAACCCGGCTAGAGTTTGGAATCCAGTGAAATCCTGGATCCCATGTCTACCCACCACCGGCTCGCATATGTTATGCTGCATATATCCATGCACAAGATGCAGCATACATTGTGGTAGCCTTAAAAATGATCACATTAAAGCGCCAGCTTTTAGCTAGAGGGACTGATGTCGAGAAATGCCAAGTGAAGTGTCTCTGATGAAATAAAAAATAAAGGCATGCTGAATTGGAAGACCGGCATATATAAATATGTTCAAAAGTTATAATTCTGATCAGGCCAATATACTTTACAAAGGGGTCATGTCATGTCAACATTGCCGTGTAATGGCTAGCTGTCACTCAGTAGTGGTAGATGTGCCCCTACTTCTTGTAGTGTTTTCAATTCATCAGTACTAATGTGTAACAACAATCTTCTAAATATACATTTGTAGGTTGGTATAATGGCTGAGCAGGCGCCAGATGAGTATATCTGTAAGTATGAAGTATACATGTGTGATTGAACAATAACAAAACATAATAATGAACTATATACTGTATCTGATAGCTGTAATGTGTGAAGTATTGATGTGTCTTCTCTGTGCTGTAGGGTGTGAGGACTGTGGTCAGTATCATAACTCTGAGTGTCCTGAACTGGGACCCCTGGTGACTGTACAGGACTCCTTCGTGCTTAGCAGAGCTAGGTGGGTCAATGCATTCATACCAAACCTTTTATTTACGATTAGCCTGCATGGAAGTCTTTCTGTCAAAACTCAGTGTGCAGCAGTGAACAATGCATATTAAAAGTTAATGCCATGTAGGCGAGTACATATGTGTTATATGTATCCTGAAGAAAATGAAAGTGTCCCGCCGACTGAGGTTAGATTTCATGGAAGTAGCTCAGCTTTGTAACTTAGTCTTGTCTGAGTATTGACAATTGGTCTCTGGACGGTTTTCCCAGTATTACCAAGCTCCAACTTCACTTTGCTACCAATGGCTTTATAATAATTTCTGTCATCATCACACATATAAGGTTAATATAATACGGTCATATCATTGTTTTTTCAGGTCCTCCCTACCAAATAGTCTGGAAATCAGACTGGTGGATGAGGGTCAAGAGGGGGTTTTCGTCCTTCGACGACTGGTCAGAAGGACCCGATTTGGGCCATTTGAGGCTAAGAGGGTACCGCACCTCGAGAAAGAAGGACCGTTTCCTTTGAAGGTAATGAATCATGATTGAATTTGCGTGAAAACCTTGAAACTATCTGTAATTGAAACTGAAACAACTATATTTCTCCTCAGGATTACACGTTTTTGCCTGTAATTTCTAGCTGAGAATCATTTTAGTTTTTTTTTTCCTTCCTGGATATACTAAATAACTATGCCGAGTGTTGTCGTGTGCATTCTTTGGTCTTTACTGTTTGTTTATCCCTGGGTAGATCTTTCAGAAAGATGGGGTGGTGGAGTGCTTTGACTCTTCCAATGAAGAAGACTGTAATTGGATGATGCTGGTGCGGCCGGCCACGGATCACCGACACCAAAATCTAACTGCTTATCAACAGGACGATGAGGTGTACTTCAACACCTCACAGGTACGTGTGTGTGTTTGCACTGTACGCGCGCGCGCGCGCGTGCGTGCGTGTGTATTTCCCTTTTCAACTATTTGGGAATGAACGTTAAGAGAAATCCTTGGTTCCTTTAACCCTCTCAAGGACCACTGGTTCAGAACCACTGATGTACAGTATTTACAATAAAATATTGCCTTTTGCTTGTCCAGGATGTCCTACCAGGAGCTGAGTTGAGGGTTTGGTATGGGGCCTTTTATGCCAAAAGGATGGAAAGGCCTATGCTGAAGCTACTGAGTCAACCTCCACCACCACCAGGTGGGTCTTATTATACCAATGACAATGTAACTTATGTCAGGGCAGATCTGGAATCTGGACGCTAACCTTTTCATAGTAAAAGAGAGACAACCAATGAATAGAACTTGGTGCACCCTAGAATAGCTCTGGGCCTGTGCTCAACAAAAAAGGCTGATGATCAATGTATTTGTACTATAATATACATTGTGCACACATTATCCAGTATTTGGCTTTCTATCATGGCAGCCCAAGTTAACTTATCACAATTAACCCACCATAACGTTAATCATGATTAATTGCATATTTCTTTATTTCTTACATTTGGCCTACTTGTAGTTTAAGACAGTCGTTCTCAATGTGTGGATCACCAAGTTATTTCTGGGAGTTCCCCAGATTATTATCTTATTTTTTTATTTTTAATACCTTTAAAATAAAAATGTCAAAAGTGTCAAAAAAAGCATAACAGTGGACACTATGGGGAAAAAACAACTTATTTGAGATTAATCATGCAATTAATCACAAATGAATAAATATATTTTATTTAACAGCACTATTGTTTTGCCTGTTACTCTGTCCCAATCAGATATGATGTCTCCTAAAACTAAGCCAGATGTTCAAGGGGAAGGTGCAGACCCCCTGGCACAAGTGGTTAAAGAGAACGATACAGGTCTGTCCACACACAACACAGTCATGGACCACTTTATTTATTTTCAGTTACTGTACATTTTGGTTGAGTATTCCTTCATGGTAATGTTAACCTATTTGTTATTTCCAAGTACCAGTTTTTTGTGGTTCTGTTGTGTGTGTTAATCTGTCATAGGCCACCTGCTGAGTCACTTTCAGGAGGTGAAGACTGTAGCACCAATTCCAGAGGAGCAGCTTCTGCCTCAGGAAGAGTATCTGGTAACACCTGAGGATGAGGAGGTCCCTGTAGCTCAGTCTGCCCCTAAGAGAGGACATGGTAGAGGAAGGAGACTGAAGGGACGCAGGACCTCTGCCACTACTACCTCAAGGAAACACAAACGTGAGAAATGAAGAAGACCTTATTTAGCAACCGCCTCATGTAACCGCTCTGTTATAGCGGGGGTTTTCAACCTTTTTGACACCAGGGACCACCATTTATTCAGCATTTGAGCCACGGACCACCATTTGTTCACAATTCCAGGCAGGATTTTGCAAACAAAACAGTGTAGACTTCTGAATATTTTAATTCTTGAGAGTGTGAAAATGAACCAAATGGACCCTTGCGGGTCCATTTGGTTTCATTTTTGCATTCTCAAGAGTTAAATCTGGTTAACCAACTTTCCATCATTTAGCCTGGGGACCACCTGGAACCCTCTCAAGGACCACTGGTGGTCCACCTGTTAAAAACCCCTGTGTTATAGGGTATAGGCCACTGCAAAAACACTTGTCTAAGCACCCTACAACTAACTTATAGTATGTCTGTACAACTCCTCAACAAATCAGAAATCTCAATCTTCAACATACCTATTCTCATTTCTGCACCCTTCATTCTCTCCCTGTTCGGGTTCCCTTTATTTTCTGGTGTAAAACAAAGGCTTGTCTTTTTTTCAGTCCCACCCTCATCTTGACAATAACCAACAAGGTCTTGTCTATAAGCTTGGGTTCATACTTTGTTTTTTAATCCAACTTTTTTGTTATTATAGTGAAGAGGGATCCTCTTGATTCCATTCCTGATTATAATGTCCTGGTATCCTACAAAAATACTGTTTAATACCCTCCTCACATTGTGCATTCTAAAACTGACAGAATAATGTAGTTTGTTGTTTGTTAGAACTTGGCTCAACAGCTGGCTCTTAACAATTGGCCCTCCCTCCATTTCCTTTTCTCCAGATGTGAAACTCTCAGCAGAAAGCACAGCAACAGCTGGAGGAGAATCCACTCCCAGTAGCAGCAATCTGCTGATTGGCTCAGACGGCGTGGCCATCATGAAGAGACACAAGACAAGAGAACACAAGAGAGTCTACCGATGCAGCCTATGCAGCAAGGTCTTCCAGAACAGCAGTAACCTCAACAGGCACATAAGATCCCATGGTAATTTGTTTATATCATCAAGTTGTAGTTGTTTTTCCTCCTAGAGATCCTAGAAGATATATGTAAACAGAAAAACAATTGTGTCAAAGGCATTTATTTGAGTCATGCTTTAGCCTAATCTTTCAAGCATCAGTTCATATCAACACTTACCTTGTGCAGTACACAAGTCATTGGCATTAATTGTGCTAAGACCTATGAAAGTTTTAAGAAAACAAGTCATTATCAAAAATCTCACAACTATACATTTAGCTTGAAAAGGTTAAACACAGCTTGAAGTCAAATGTGTGTAAACATTCTTGCTGCTTTGATTGTGGTCTTTATCCCACCTTAATCACAGCTACGTGAAAAGCAGATTTCTTTATTAAGACTGAAGTTCATGAATCAATGTGGTTGAGCATTAATTTAAGGCCAAGATGGGCCCAAATATCAGATAGTTGTTCAAATGGATGTATTTATGGGGTAGCTCAGTTGGTACTACGAAGTGCTCTCGCATTTGGACCACAAGTTCACAGGTTTGATCCTGGGCATCACCAACTCTGCATAGCACAGCTTGGGTGCAGCAAGTTGTACGGTAAACAGTGAGAGCTGATGGTAGTCGGTGTACTCTTCATCTCCCAGTGGTCTAGTGCATTGTAACAGGGATGGATTCACTCACATTACTGGCTGATTCTGACAATAGGCCACTCCTTTGGATGAACCCATTGATTTGATTTTCAGGTGATAAGCTTTTCAAATGTGATGAATGCGACAAGCTGTTCAGCCGTAAGGAGAGTCTCAAGCAACACATTTCTTACAAGCACAGCAAGAATATGGTGGGTACCTTTACTCTCTTTTAACTACAACGTATTTTAACCTGGAATCTGATTGGGAACAAACATGCAGGAAACTCTGTCCACGGCAATGTATAGAAAAAAGATATTGAGAATTGCATCGTGAGCCATGCTCACTGTGCAATTCTCAATATTTTCCGTTTCCACATTGTCTTTGAGTGACACCAAATGATCCATAAATTACTTTACTGAGTGTTACGTTACTAGTGAAGGAGTTCATGTTTTCCCTACTAAAGGTTTTCATGTTTTCCCTACAGCCTGATGTGGAGTACAAGCATAAATGTAAAACATGTGAGAAGTCATTTCGCCTAGAAAATGCCTTAAAGTTTCACAACTGCAGAACAGGTAACACCACGGATGATACAGGTGTCATTTTACTTTAGCCCATGAATATAATTATTTTCTAGTTTTCGAGTATGACCACTCTTTCTCCCTCTTCCTGCAGACGACAAAACGTTCCAGTGTGACATCTGCTCTCGGTTCTTCTCTACTAACAGCAACCTTTCCAAGCACAAAAAGAAGCATGGCGAGAAGCTGTACTCCTGTGAGATCTGTAACAAGATGTTCTACCGCAAGGACGTGATGCAGGAGCATCACAGGCGGCACGGTGTGGGTGAGTTCAGCCACCACGCGCTCAGGAGATACTAGGGATGGTGCATTAAGCCTTGAAGTCTAGCAAGAACAGAGAGAGGATTTTTGCAAAGAGGTAGTACAAACTGTATAATCTCCTGAGATGATGATGATGACTGTGGGTGCACCCTTAAAAGGAAAAAGACGCTCACACAATCGTAACTTGCAAGAATTTTAAGCTTTGAATAACATAGGGTCCTTTTATTGTACATGGGTCCATTTAGGCCCGAAGCACATGAAGAAAGAGGAGTCGGAGGCCAATGGCGAGGAAGCAACCAAATACAGAAAGGAGCCCTCACCCTGTCCCATCTGTGGCAAGGTGAGGCCTTGCATTATACTATGGCATGGTGCTGACCATAATCAACTCAGCATGGATCCAGGAACAGAGACCGCTCCAAGTCTTAAGTGTGTGTGTGTGTGTGTGTGTGTGTGTGTGTGTGTGTGTGTGTGTGTGTGTGTGTGTGTGTGTGTGTGTGTGTGTGTGTGTGTGTGTGTGTGTGTGTGTGTGTGTGTGTGTGTGTGTGTGTGTGTGTGTGTGTGCGCGCGCAGGTGTTCTCCTGTCGCAGTAACATGAACAAGCATCTGTTGACTCATGGAGATAAGAAGTACACCTGCGAGATCTGTGGCCGCAAGTTCTTCCGTGTGGATGTGCTGAGAGACCACATTCATGTTCATTTCAAGGTGAGATCATGCGACAACCCTAATGTCCAGCCCCATAACATTTCTTCAAAGTTAATAGTGCAGGGATACATTTCCTGCGCAATTTCAATGCCTCCGTGGGGCATCCGGCTAATTTATGTATGGTGTTTAATTAATTATGAAAGACTATCTACTACCACAGTTTTCGTTTGTTTAATTATTCACACACTTAATGAAATGAAATGTGTTTGTTAAAATGTATACTGTTTTTTCAGGACATAGCCTTAATGGATGAGCACGAGAGGGAGGTTTTCATCAGGAAGATAGGCATCTCGTGTGACGACAGTGATGAAACAGACGAGGACGATTATGAAGAGGAACCCGAGCACCACAAGTATAACTGCAAGAAATGTCAAGTAAGCGCTGCAACGAATTGGGTTAATTTCTATCCACTGCATAGCATTGCAGTTTGTGTTTTTTTAAACTACAAGATTGGGTACATGGCCTAAATCTGCCAAATGATCAGGGTCATTCATGTTAAGTCAAAATAAAGTCTCTCAAGGGCAGTAATTTCTTGGGTCAGCCTGTCCACATAGCGTTGGTTGATATCATTTTTAATGAGCCAATGGCTAAGCACATACCTCTGCTCTCCTTCTCTTGTTCCTGTCACTGCCCTAGATGTCCTTTGCGAAGGGAAAGGACTACTTGAAGCACATCATGGAGCAGCATAAAGAGAGAGGCTACGGCTGTGGAATCTGCAACCGGCGCTTTGCCCTGAAGGCCACGTATAACGCTCACCTGGTCATCCACAGAGAACAGCTTCCTGATCCGTCTGTGCAAAAGTAAGACTCAAAGAGGGCAGTAGGACAGCCTGAGGTAGATGGCACACAGGTCATTGTTGTACCCACAGTGCAAAGATGTAGATGTAGCAGTATGTTTTTGTTGAGGGTGAAAACAGCCTATTGGGTAGAATTCACTGTGGCATCAACAAAAGTACAAAATAGATATTTACATTTGGTTAACAGAATATACGTACAATATCTGGTATGAATGAGAATCTTTAAGAGAGTGCATGGCTGGCAGTGCTTTAAGGAGTTGCATTGTAAATGCCCAAAATATGAGCCTATACAATTTTATCAGTCATTTAGTACATTGTTTGTTTCATTTGTCCTGCCCTTTAACTGCCCTTGTGACTAACCCAAGCATTGGACATGAAAACACGATAGAAAAGTTTTAAATCAAACTTGCCAGCATGAAAACAAACAAAGAGTGGGCTTCAGTTGAGATCTATTTCTGTTCTTTAGTGTCTGAAATCATACAGTGTAAATAATTTTCACAAGAAGCGGTTGCAAAAATCTACTGGCATGAATTGTATATTGAATAAGAATATTGTACAAGAATATTGGACAGTGCCTTTTCCCCCACTAGTCTACACCAACTGCTTACAATGTGTTGCAATGTGTTCCCCCCGCAAAGGGATGCTAGGGTTCAGGGGGAGGGAGCAAATAAAATATCCATAAAATATATAGCAAACTGTAATATTTCAAACCATAAATACTTATTTGACAGGGGTGTTCTCCCCAAGTCTGTACTTGGCCCCCAGCTCTACCTCTATTTCATGTAGTCACAAGCACAATGCAATGTGACATACTGTTAGCTTGTAGATCTGCTATTTTCACCAATTGTTTGCCTATTTTTGCATTATTAAGGCAGGTCCCCAATAGGGATGCATGTGATTACAGGCAGACTCCACTGGCTTATTAAACAGCCCCACCTAGTGGACACATTGGGGGTAGCCGTCGTATTGTAGAAATTTCTGAAATGGCATTGTTTGATGCTTTACAGTGTAATCAGTTTACATGATTGGTGTAAATGCAGGATTACATGCATTGTGTACCACAGGTACATCCATCCTTGTGAAATCTGTGGACGGATCTTTAACAGCATTGGCAACTTGGAACGACACAAGATCATCCATACAGGTGAATAACTCATCTACTGGTATTTTAGTAAATTACCTGGCTGCATTCTGCTGTCTTTTACCCTGTTCTGTAAAGCCCTTAATGACCATGTCTAGAAATGTGCTATATGTTGCCACATCACAGGTTTACAGATATAAAAGAGTGAGTGGGATTAGATTTTTAAGCTCTGTCATTTTCAGTTCTATAAAAGAGAAAGAGAACAAGCAGAGGTCATTTGGTCTTGATTCTTCCATACCCAAGTACACCTCATTCAATTGAATTCAATGCTTGGTCATTGCGGTGATCCATGTCCGGATACATTTCAATCGGCCCCAAGGTAGTCCTGGGAACTGTTGGGTGATGCTCACCCAGGAAAGAGAGTATTATTTACTCTCTTGATATAGCATTTCTACTCCAACTCTAAACAACTATACTCTGAAACTCTCAGTTTAATGCAATTAATGTAAATGTTTATGGTGTTTTAGCAGTAAAACTAAAATGCACTAAACTGCGGGAAGTCGGAAAACTGGCAACTTCTCTGAACGATATGCAGCATTCACACTATCTGCCCAGTGGTCCCGAGTGCACATCCAGACCGGGACCATAGTGTGAATCCCTGATTAAGCTATGTATCCATTCTGATTGACACCATGACACCGGCTTTTACCTGAGAGCTTCATATCCAGAAACAAATTTTCTGTTATCCTCCTAGCAGTAGTTTCTTTTTAGGAAGGACATTATCCTTGTGTGTATCCCTGTGTGTTCATCCAGGGGTTAAGAGCCACAGCTGTGACCAGTGCGGCAAATCATTTGCCAGGAAGGACATGTTAAAGGAACACCTGAGAGTTCATGATGATATCCGAGATTTTCTGTGTGCCGAATGTGGGAAAGGTCAGTTAATTCTTCACCCTTATGATACTGTGTTTGCATTGTCATACTTATTGTCATTATGTTGCTGAATATGGATGACTCTGATCTTGTGTAGGCATGAAGACCAAGCATGCACTGAGACACCACATGAAACTCCACAAGGGTATAAAAGAATACGAGTGCAAACAGTGCAACCGCAAATTCGCTCAAAAGGTCAACATGCTGAAGCATTACAAGAGACACACTGGTGAGTCTTTGTCCTTAAATAGCCTAGGGCAGGGGTGTCCAAAATGTGGCCCTGAACAAATTGGAAAGAATCAGATGTTTGCTGGGCTGATCCCTGATAAAGTTCAATAAAATGTGAGACCTTTCTTTAGACCTTTTGATGAGCTCGGACTCATAATATTTCTGACTCATTGTACAGTCACAGTTTGCTGGCAGATCAGATGGTGGATCGACTAGCCTTATATCCCTTTTTTTTCCTTTATTTTTTTTTCTTTATTTTTTTTTCTTTCCTTGTTTTTTTTCTTCTGAACGTGTATCTAATGCTTTGATTATACAGTTTCCAATTTACTTTCACTGTTTCACTTTTTGTTTTTTCTTGATTGTGGGAAAAACAAAGTGCGGCCCTGGGGCACATTTTACATGGCCTGCAGCTTCAAAAGTTCAAATATGAATCGGTGGTGTGCACATGCATAAAGTAAATTGAGTGGCAAAGTGACTTTATTGTTTAATACAATCAGACTTTTCTGTGTGGATGTCTGAGCTGTCAAGGCTGGAAAGTCAGTTTTAGTAGGCTTTATCGCCCACAAATCAAGGAAGTGTGCATGACAATTCGTTGTTTACCAGGTGCACAGTCGGGGAAGTACGTTCTAAACAAAGAAAAATACGAGCAGTCATGGAACTTTCCTTTAAGGCACCTTAGTGTTTCATCATAGGTATGCTATGCTGCAAAGCAGACAACACAACAACCCACGCCTTTTCATTGGTTTTCTTTTTTTTGCATTGCTCACATTTGGTCGTGCTCCTTCTATTACGTTTTCTTTTTTCTGCTTGCTACTGTGCTCGTTTGGTTACATTTGGTAATGTAAAAAAGGCTGAGTTAAACTTTTTGTTCACAGAACGCTTCACAAAACACAATTGATATTTAACTAAATGTTGATACTTAGTTAAATAGAATTGGTTAAAAGTAATGCATATCCATGTGATGCAGTTGGCCCTTGGGTGTTAAGTAACCTGATTCTACCAGATGGTGCCAAGTTCCCTCTAACCTCCCCTGAACGTACATGCCTGACATAGGCCTATTTGTTAGACATTATACTAGGCGATTGTCTCTCCCCTCCAATATTTCTTTGAAGAAGAATAAACTTAACAAATGAGTGTAAACACACCAGAAGCCATTAGGCCTATGTGAATTGTAAACCATGTCTCTTTGCTCAGGTATAAAAGACTTCATGTGTGAGCTGTGTGGAAAAACGTTTAGTGAGAGGACCACCCTGGAGACACATAAGCTCATCCATACAGGTAAGTATTTGATTGGAATAGGAAATATATTTTTTATCTTGTTTTGTTTTGTCTTCCTTGAAGGACACATGATTCATGATAACGGAATGAAAACCAGTGTTGCGTGCCTGTCGCCTCTCTCACATTCCTGCCTGCACTGTCCTTCCTATAAACATTAAACTACAACAACAAATCAGCTCATTGCTCATTACTACAACCATGTTTCAAAGAAATGTCATGAAATTTCAGGGAAATGGGTGGTTTACATTGAAGTCTGAATGAATGATTTTTTTATTAACAGCTTGTAGATTTACAGTACAAGCACAACTCATTACTGTGAGTGTGGGCAGCGCCAGTTAGGCATTACACTTGTTTACAAAAGCAGCCACCTCGTTCATTTACAAGACATTACAGATTTATTCACTTCTAAAAAGCCAAAAGTCAGATAAATATTGCTAGGCTTTCTACTATTACTACTTCTACTAAAAGCTGAGCTTCCTGAGAATTAGCCCCGATCTCTAGGCTTCAATCCACGCTGTGAGATGAGAGCCTGGAATCACGGCAGGGCTTGACACTAACACTTGCCCGCTTGCCCGGGGCAAGTAAAAAAAATGGTGGGGCAAGTGAAGACTGCTACCTGGTTGCCCTATCGGCCAAGTGTGCAATATAGTGCACTATAACACAACACAAGATAAATTTGTCTTGAAGGCAGTCATTGCACTCTACCTTTGTGTCTTTCCCTGCTTTCTAGCTATCCACAATTTCAGGCTGGATTTGGGAAACAAAACAGGCAAATTAACATACACATCAAAATGACCTAATCTTCTACATTCTCTAGTTGTGTAGACCTGGGCTAATTAAGATGATGAATTTTACAAATGATGAAATTTACAATATATTTTTTGGGGGCAAGTGACCATGACCTGAGGGCAAGTAGAACCTGACTTATCGGGCAAGTGCCTCGGAGACCTTAGTGTCAACCCCTGCACGGTATCCCAAAACGACTGAAAAAGTTGGGACTTCTGGTTAGTTAACTTCCACCGGATGTTCACAGCGCGGTGCTCCCGAAAATGTGTACCCCGCGGAAATATTTTATTTCTCCCTTTGTGCTCGCAAAGCTGTTGTAAATGTTTTAAAAGACGAAATCGTGTGCACTTTGCACAGTTATATAACTGCTTTGTTCGTTGGAACCATTTTTTCTGGAATCAAGAGTAAACAAGTCGAGTCGCTAGTGAGGCTGAACAGGGTTGTTACTCTGGGGACTGTAAGTACAGTAACTTCCGCAACTAACATTCACAGTCTCAAAAGCACACCGTTTGCCCAGGGTGCCTGAGAATAGTATAATATGGTTGAATTCCTCCCACTCTTTCTCCTTGGCAGTGGGTAAGACATGGATATGTGCAACCTGCGATAAAAAGTACCTGACTGAGTACATGCTGCAGAAGCATGTGCACCTGACCCATGAGAAGGTGGAGGCCCAGTCGTGTCATCTGTGTGGGACCAAGGTGTCTACCCGTGCCTCCATGAACCGTCACATACGACGCAAACACCCCGAGGTTAGGAAGGACCTTAATGGCCTTGTCCAGATACTCAAGATCCTTTTAAACATGCACTTAAATAATTCAATCCTGTTACTATTTCCTGAACAAAATGTTGGTTTGTTAAAACCTCTGTCAAGAATATGTGGTTTGGACTTTGGATGCACAAAAACACAGAAAGAAAACATCAATGTCATCTTAATTTATCTTCAGGTGATTTCAGTGAGACTAGATGAATTTGATGATCTTCAGGAACCCACAACAATCGATGATTCATCCATCAGCATCGTAAGGACAGACTTTTGGACTTTGTAAACATCAACAGAGATCACAAATTGACTTATAGACAGATATCCAAATGGTGGAAGCTTTTTTTTTATAAACTGACATGTCAAACACCAGAATTTGTAATTCAGTAGCAGTTCAGCTGACTGTTATAATAATTCCAGTGAATAGAAGCTGTAATCACTGCTGTCTGTGAACCACGTTATTATAACCCAGTGGCTGGGTGCCATCTCATAAAATCTGTCTTCCCTTTATAGCCTACTCTGACCCTGGATAAAGACAGTTTGTCTCAGGAAAGGCCCAGCAGGCCTCCCCGACACCACAAGAAGAAACAGAAACTGGTGGCTGAACCAGAGCTGTCTGAATCCGATGAGTATGCAGACTTCACAGAGCAGAGACACGAGTCCATAACGGAGTTCACCTCCGTTATAGTAGGCGATGAGACAGAGACCAGCTCTGCTGTGCAGAGTATTCAACAGGTAGATATGATACAGGATTTACTGTCAAATGTGCTATTGTATTGTATTGTACTTTTGTCCCATGATGCAAAACTCATTTGGATTTGGAACAACTGGCATGGATGAAAAAGGAAATGGGCTTTTTTTTTTTTTTTTTTTTTTTTCGATTTGAAGAGTGGAATACAATGTCAATGATAGTGCTAGACAAATGATAATGACAGGATAATTATTGATGATGCATCGTTTATGAAAATGAAATGATGAAGCTGTGGTTACGTTTATGTACCTGCTTAAATTTGGAAAAAACAGTTCCTGAGCACTGCTCAGAAGATACAAATACATTTCCATAAAAAAGGATGACATTTTTATTTGGATGATTGACAGTACTTAAAGGGGAATTTCACCCATTTTCAAGATTCTTCCAGACGGTGTACATATGTGGACCCTTGTGGGTTCATTTGGTTCCATTTATACACTCAGAAAAAAAGGTCCTAAAAGAAAAATCATTGACATGGTGATGTGTCATGTTAATGTTTTTGTATAGGAAACACAGAATGGGTGGACTTTTTTATTTTATTTTTTTTATTATGTCCACACAACATGTCTAAGTCATATTAATTACATAGTAAAATGGGCGTAATTCCTCTTCTAAACAAACTATTAAAATCTACATCAGCCTTTATGCATGTGTGTAGTTCTCTATTAGTGACCCAGAGTGTAACCTGTGCCGTTCCAGGTGGTGGTCCTCACAGACCCCAGCGCTGCCTCGGCCTCGTCCCCCAACAGCTCCGTGGGTCTGACCAACATCACGGTGACGCCCATCAACAGCCACGCCCCGGCCCAGTTCACCAGCCTGCAGCCGGTGGCGGTGGGCCACCTGACGGCCGGCGACCGGCCCCTCACCCTGGACAACTCCATCCTCACCGTCACCTTCGACGCGGTCAGCGGCTCGGCCATGCTCCACAACCGGCCCGCCGACCTCATCCCGGAGACGGTGGGTCCCGGCGGCGGGGGCGTCGGTGGCGCCCAGTCGGTGGCCCACTTCATCAACCTCACCACCTTCGTCAACCCCATGGGCCACCAGCTGGAGACGCCCACCCTGGCCTGGAGGCCCGTCACGGCGGCCGAGGGGACCCACGTCACGGCCGTGGTGGAGGGCGGGGGTCCCGGGGAGGGCCAGGAGGCGCAGCAGGGGGCTGAGGTGGGACATCAGGGCCAGCAGGCGGCTCCACAGCAGCAGGGCAGCGCCACACAGCAGATGTTCACCTACTAGAGCAGGGGCTTTCAACCTCTTTTCATCCTAGGGCCCACCATTTATTCATGGCATTTGAGCCACGCACCACCAATTGAGGATATTTTTAGACCCACAGACCCCAAAACTAAAGATTTCTTTTGCTTCTGTCCATGGCTATTAGTCTTCTAGTTGGACTAATTTGCATGATGGATATTTTAACTCTTGAGAGTGTAAAAATGAAACCAAATGGACCCGCCAGGGTCCATTTGGTTTCATTTTTACGTTCCCAAGAGTTACATTTGGTTAAACAACTTAGCTGGGGACCACCTGGAACCCTCTCAAGGACAACTGGTGGTCCCCGGACCACCTGTTGAAAACCCCTGTACTAGAGACTGGAGGTGCTGGTCACCTCACACTACTAAGGACTGGTCTGTGGCGGAGGAGATTTTTAAAGACATTTTATGGACCATTAAATAATGTCACTGGGATGCCTATGGAGGTGGATGACGTTTCAGCAAGCTATCGTCTTGTGTCTGTGTAAAAAAGAAAAAAAAAAGTTAACATATTTTTTATATGGTCACATTTAAACTAGCCTGTAATAAATGGATTAAGCATTTTTTTTAAGAAATGGGTGCATTTGGTAAAAAGGAAAAAAATGGTGACTGGACAATACTATTGATTTACATTTGAAACCAAAGCAAAAATAATGAATATTTGAATGCCTTACAATCTTACATGTTTATTTTTTAGTTTTTAAATCAAGTGTAAAATAAATATGAATCAATCAGCTGGAAATATATATGTAAATATTTAGATTTCAACGGTTGCTTTTTTATTTAAAATGGTCAGTCAAGTTTAATGATACATGGA
This sequence comes from Benthosema pterotum, assembly GCA_039105355.1. Classification (NCBI taxonomy): domain Eukaryota; kingdom Metazoa; phylum Chordata; class Actinopteri; order Myctophiformes; family Myctophidae; genus Benthosema; species Benthosema pterotum. The sequence continues at coordinate 23,723,734 of CM076975.1, forward strand.
CCGTTTTATGGCAGCCAATATTGACATGAAATTGTAGGTGCACAAACTAAGTAAAGAACTTTGCATAACAATGTTGTATAAATGCACCATTTACCATTTAGGTAAATTTGGAAACTCATACCTACACTTTAGCTCTGAGAAGATATCACTGCATTGGAAGAAAGTGGGTTGAACCTTCCAAAAACATTGGTGAAAACCCTTTGCGTTTGCAGTATTGTTTCCAAAAATGTGTTTCTGGCTACAGATAAACTTAGGACAGGCATGTAACATTTCCACTAAGCCTGATTTAAGCAGTTAGTACGTCTTAAAACAGACGTTAACATGCCTGTCTTTAGTCAGTTATGTTACCTTTAGTTTACTGTGAAAAAGGTTTTTGCCATGGTTTTATTTTTATCTTTTTATTATATTATATTATATACTATGTACTATTTACAGCTCAGCCCTTCCACCTGTGCATGGATGTCATGACACAGAACCTCTTCTCTGAGCTAAAACACAGAAATGAGGTTTCAAACAGAGTTAGGATATAATACCAATACACGCTTATGTTCCATTTTGATTTAGGGTACATTTTAAGTCACAACAGCAGCACCCAGACCAGAAAGGTGTTAAAATGCTCTGGTACATTATAACACCTGCATTATCAATAATTTAATGGCTGCTCTGAAAAAGATGTGTTCTTAGTTGTGCAACAAAATGTCCTGAGGAAGGGGAAAAATTTGCCATTGTGTATGTGAAGGTGTTAAAGGTATATTCAGTGATTTCACTTAAAGGGGAATTTTTCTGAGAGTGTACAAATGCAACAAATGCATGCATTTGTACTCTCTCAGAAAAAAAGAAGCATCTAAAGAAATCCATTAACATGGTGAAAATACATCTTGGTGATGTCATCAAGATGTTTCACCATGTTAATGGATTTCTTTAGATGCTTCGAGAGCTGTCTCTCTCTCTCTCTCTCTCTCTCTCAATTCAATTTTCAATTAAATTCAATGAGCTTTATTGGAATGAGAAAACATGGTTACATTGCCATAATCAATATAACACAATCAAAAGAAACTAATAATCTCCAATAAATCAATTTCCTTCCATGATCAAATATCATTCAAATGTATACAATAAGTCCTCAGGGCGGTTGTGTTCCACTTGACATCCTTTCTTATCACAGCAGATCGCAAATCTTGGTGCTGTATTTGCATATTGTTGTACTTCACCCTGCAGATATGGGAGTTTTTTGTCATTAGTCATGTTTTCAAAATCTCCGTCTGGCATTGTAATCTGTGGGAAGAGAGAGACTCGGATGGGACTGTTTTTTTCCCCCCAATTCACCCAAGTCACTGAATGCTCCTTTAAATGATTGCATTGATCATGGTAGCATTTAACACTTTGATATGATTAACAGAGAAATACTCCAGTGTTCTCATGTCTGGAGGCTTCACCCGACAACACAGCCCTGCCTACACACACTTCGGCGTGCTAAGAAGAAAAAGTGTTCAGCAGAAGCTCGGACCTGAATGCCCTCCCAGAAGATTGTAGGCTGTTTGCACTGGAGCCTGGGGAAGGAGAAAGAAGACCATTTCATTCAACAAGAAGACAGTTTGTATGTATTTTGCATCCCTACCACAAACACCCCGAGTGTAATTTGTATGTTTTGTAAAAATTAGCAAAATACCAACCAACCACCAACTAAAATAGCTAAAACCAACACAGGCATTTAATCTGCTACAACTCAACTAATTGATGGCTATAATGATTATTGATGGATTACAATAGTAATCTAGACAAACCAAAGAGCAAGCAATGGAACAGAGTCAAATTGTCTTTAGAGAAATTGACTTTATAAATGGATGACTTTCAAGAAATATGGGGACAGTTCATGCGGTTTATGAAAAGCAATCCTTTAGGATCTGTATTAGGCTAGTCATTGGCATACAGGAACACTGTTCTCTATATTTGGACAGACTTTTCTGCCTGGTTTACATACTAATCTCACTCACTGCGTTCATAATTATTTTTGATAATTCTGTTTAACAGTAATGGGGGGGGGGGGGGGGGGGGGGTTGAGGTTTGTTTGTGATTGTGATTTCGACACCACCACACCCCTCAGCTATGGGTAGCCTAGCTGTAGCAGGACATTACACATTACTGGTAGGTGTGTGCAGTCCCTCAAACATCAAAAGGCTCATTGACATTCACACTATCACAGTGGCAAGAGCAGTGTTATGGCAACTACCTTTTGTGACAGATAAGATCCAAAGGCCTGGGGACACAAACAATGACCTCTGCTTGTAAAGAACGAGAAGCACGTCCCCTGAGTCTATCTTTCACTGTAGTATAGTATATAGTGTTGTTATTGCACTGATTGTAGTGGCATTTTATTAGTTATTATGACTCCTCTACACCTTGTTGATCCAGTTTCTGGAAGGCAGGGTGGTACAAAGATAATTTTATATTGGATGTGAGAGTCAATGATGATGTGTGATGTGTAATTTATCCATCTAAACTCAGACTGTAATTACAGAGCTCTCATATTTGCAGAAATTGTTTGACAGAGATGGATGGTTTAAGCCTATAAATGATAAAGACCTAGTGGAATTAAATTGGCGGTATGATTTTAGTGTGCAATAAATTATCCCTCTGAACAGAAAAGGGATCCACATACTGCAAGTATTGTTAAAATTGGACACGCACACACACATACACACACACACAACACACACACACACACACACACACACACACACACACACACACACACACACACACAGAGGTAGCCTATAGATCAGGCACGCCAAGTCATGGCTTTCGGAGTTTGTCCTTCCCCTGCTGCTGTATGACAGTTAGATTAATGATCTTCTCCAGACGAATGTGTGTGTGCCGGTGGAGATGAATCCTCACATTCCAAAGCGGAACCATCTGGACAATATCACATAACCAGCACATTGTTGATGGATATTCATCAGTCATTCCTTAAGGGGCTTTTAGTTGGATAATGGTCTGCAGAGGAAGAAAGATGTGTGCTTATGATATTGATATGATACATTCCTGGGTTTTGAATTCTAGCCCTAATACCCATAATACCCATATTAAGCTCCCCCTTTTTCAGGGGAGAAATGTGAGAGTTTGGGTCTCGGGGCATTTAGGGGGGGAAATAGGACTCATAGCGGTACACTGAACCCATGCACTGAACAGTGCACCTTGCTATTATGTTTCTCCCCTGTATGACAAACCCAGACAGGATGTGATGTCAGCACCTCAAGCCCATCCCTGTTTTTCACCTGAAGAGGAGGGGCCACCCAGAGTTAGACCAGAGGAAAAAACAAGGAAGAGCTCACATTAGGCAGGTTAGTGTTCTGTGTGTGTGTGGGTGTTTCATTTCTAGGTAGTGTGTTGGAGACAACTAAAAGGAACTTGAGCGGGGCTGAGGCTTTGAACAACAGGACTGATCGTTTTCCAAACAGGGATATGGATGTTCAGGACTCCCCCCATGTTAACTTGAAAAACATGGGGCTATTGAGGACTTTTGAATCCTCTGAGTTTGGCAGCTGGGAAAAGATTGGCTCTGGTGGCTTTGGACAAGTATACAAAGTCCGGCATGTACAGTGGAAAACATGGCTGGCTATCAAGTGCCCTCCCTGCCTTCATGTGGATGACAAGTAAGTAATACAGCTGTTAATCTGCAGCTTTGGCTACACTACAGAATTTTAGAGAATGCTTTTTCTTGTGCTTTTTGTGAAGGCTTATGTGTGACTCAGACTATTAGGCCTAAGATTAAACTTACACAGTCACACTTAAATGTACTTAGTTATGTGTGCTCTGTGAATGGCATCAACTTTTCCACCATCTCGGACTTATTATTTGATCACCTGTTTTATGGAAAACACAGACAAAAGTTTTGTTTGTGATGGTAAAGATTTTTTTGTGGGGTGAAAAGTAATCCACTCTTACTGTGTCCTTGAACGCTACATGACTCATACTCATTTCTAGTCAGAACACATACTGCTAGTGCAGCAGTAAAGTTGACAAGCAAACAAACTAGGTATGCTTCTAGGTATGTTGTTGTTATTTTCCCGTTGTTTCCTTTGTTGTTGGAATGATTGAGAGCATTCTCGTTTCTGTTTGAAGAGAAAGTCTGCATTGCTTGGGGTGATCTATTTACAAATTACCATTTTCAATGGACCTAAACAAGTGTGGTTCAAAGGAGCTTCTCTTATCTACAAAGATCTTGGCCCCGGGAGGGGCTCCCTTAAATTAGGGATTTAAATCAAGGAGCAAGCCATTCTTTATCTTTAGTCAACACTAAACATTGCACAGCACTGTTGTATGCTAGTGTATCATGCTGCAATGGATGAAGTGGAATATCATTTTGAGGAGCATGGAAAACATTGATCCTATAAGTTTGGAATTGTAGTGAAACGGAAGCTTTCTTTCCTTGTATGTGTATGTGTGTGTATGGTTGACCTGCTACGTCATGTCACATGTATGTGAACATGTTACAAATATCAGGAACTTGCAGGGAATGTCAGCGGATAAGTGGCTGCTATTTCTAAAGGGGCACTTTTGTGAAAAATGGCAAACATTTCAGCTTGAAGATTGGCTTTTTTGGTAAGCTACCATGCTTATAATCAAGCCTTCACAGGAGATGCGGCAACATGGATTTCTGCAGAGATATTTACAACATAAAATGCTGTAATCAAGTTCAGGAGAGTTGGGGGTAAAAGGCAATTACCTCAACTGGTGCCTTCGGGTGCGGCATGCCACAGGGACATTTGCATTTCTTGCACCGTAGTAAAAGGTAAAATGCATGCTTCTGCTGACCTAGCGGTCCAGGTGCATACCACACAACACGGTAACAAGGCCTGGCAGCATGCCGTGGGTTTGAATCCCAGTCCCAAGGACGTCACTCTCTGTCTCTCTCTTCCTGTTTCCTGTCAACCTCCACTGTGTACTATCAATAAAGACGGAACAGCTCCCAAACATTCTAATAAATATATATTCATTAACAAAGAAAAAAAGCTGCCTTCAGTCTGGATAGAGGGCACTTTTTATGGATTGGTGAAGACAGAGGGGCAGAAGTACGGTGTACACCTTATAAGTTTCCATTCGTGACAAAATGTGGAATGTTCATTTAACCATGGCATTTTTTACTGTTTAATTGTAGAATGTGGTATACATCTTTACAAAACATCATCTCAATAATTCAGTGATCTATTACCAGCAGTGTTGGGCAGTACTGAATATTACAAAATACTGTAATATTATTACCTTTTCTAGCAAAGTGTAATGATATTACAAAATGGGTAATGGCCTATGTAACACTGTGGCAAAACACACTTCATTACTTATTACAAATGAGCTTGATGTGAAAATAGAACACATTTACAAGCTATCAACAGTAGCAGCAGTAATTTGTATATCCTAATCCGCCACACCACTCTGCACACATGATGTACACTAAAAACAGATTGTGTTGTACATTTCTTATTCTTTTGCACGTTGGAGGAGGAACTTGGCAATGTAATATGTAACCGGTACTATTTAATTCAAGTAATAAGTAATATAATATAATATTACTTTTTCTAAGGCGCCAGAAGTAAAGATATTACTTTAAAGTAAAGCTATCATAATTATTATAAGAATATTATTGCCCAACACTGATTACCAGTATAATTACCTTGACATGAACTAACTGATGGCAGAATGCCCACTTTTAACAATGTCCATCAGCATAGTTTATCTTTTTTCCCTACCAGGTTCTATTTCCCTTTAGGTGAAAACATATGCCCATGGGAAGACTGTGCACTTTATCGCCATTGACAGATATTTGAGATCTTTTGCAGCATTGAAAACATTTAGGTAGATCAGGTTTCTTTTAACCCTCCTTGCACCTCGCTTCATTACGTATTAAAGTAGAATCGTGTCTTTGCCTTTTCTCGAAAATGATTTGTTTCTTGAAGTTGTTTGTTTTGATGTTGCTTATCTTACAACAAAACAATGGTGAAATTCAGCTATTTGACTGTCTGAACTTTGCAGGCAGATTTAATCTTCCTCTAAAGAGGTTTGACATCCTTCCCTAACCTGTGGCTCCACTCTTCGCATCCACTGAACCTGAACCAGAGATTTTATCATCCCCAAACATCTGCAAAGTACATAGTCAGTACACTGCCCCCTGGACACACTCACTCACTCATGCACGCGTGTGCATACACACACACACACACACACACACACACACACACACACACACACACACACACACACACACACACACACACACACACACACACACACACACACACACACACACACACACACACACACACACACACACACACCAACCACAGTGACTCAAAGCAACCTTTGTCTGCCTGGGTTGGAGACAGCCGCTGTGTCACAGAGACAATGAGTGAAGTTGTAAAACCGGTCTTACCGGGCCTCTCTGCTAAAGACGGGGCATTGTTTGGTACGGAGCAGTGCTTTGGGTAAAGCAGGGGATTTAGCAAAACAGTGCCTGCCCACTGTCCTTAATCCGCACCTTTTGGTTATTCGTGGCTGCTGGATGTAAATGACATGCGCTTCGTTTGGGTTTTGTAGAATTTGAGGAACTAATATGACAATTGACGTGCCACGAGTGAGAAGTCTGACACAAAGTGCAGGGTGCACATTGTGAACGTGTGAGCTTTCTTTATCGTGTTTTACTTCTCCGGAATGGTGCCATGGTTGCCCATGTTTATTGCAAAGCATACTGACTTCAGTCTCATTGTAAAGTACTCCCGTGTGCATACAATCATTATTGCTTATAATCCGTCTTGGCCCAGTCTAGGTGAGACACATACTTGTGTGTGTTTGTGTTACCTCTGTCGTACGCTATGGGCTGTGTGCATGGCCGTCTGGGAGCCTGATAAAGGGAATTGTGCAAAGGTTGTGCAAGAGGCCTGAGAACAAGAGGCCTGTTCAACTTTACGGCGTTCTCCTGGTGCATTCCAGGCATGGCTTGGGGATATAATTAAGACCTTGTTTTTAACAAGCAGTCATACCTGTACAGTTATGCTTATGGCCTGCATATTTGGGGAAGCACGGGTCAGGCCTTTATTCATGTTGACAAGGGCCACTTCCTGCCACCTGTAACATTCCCTGTAGCCAACACTTTGTGGTTCACATGTGGTTTGAAACCCGCCACTAAAGAAGAGGGGTGGGTGGGTGTGCGTGCACGTGCATGAGCCAAATTAAGTTTATTATTGGTTCTGATATATTTTGTGTTAAATGTAAGATCCTCCTCTGGAACTACTTTTGTGACTTGGACCCTTGCGGGTCCATTTGGTATCATTTTACACTCTCAAGAGTTAAATTATATTTAAAATATGCACTCAAGAATGTACACATTTAGAAAATGTAGGAAAATTGTTATGGTCGCTGGCTAAAATGCAGAACAAATAGCGGGCCCTGGTATGAAATCTTTTGAAAACCACTGGCCTAATGCTTCGCAGCGTCTTGGCCCTGAACTAACATTTGGTTTCCATGGCAGGGAGCGAGCAGAGCTGCTAGAGGAGGCCAGGAAGATGGAGGCCGCTAAGTTCCGCTATATCCTGCCTGTCTATGGGATCTGTGGAGACCCACAGGGCCTGGTGATGGAGTACATGGAGACCGGCTCTCTGGAGACCCTGCTGGCCACGGAGCCGCTGCCCTGGGAGCTCCGCTTCCGCATCATCCATGAGACGGCCGTGGGGATGAACTTCCTGCACTGCATGAACCCACCGCTGCTGCACCTGGACCTGAAGCCAGCCAACATCTTACTGGATGCTCACTATCATGTTAAGGTACAGTTGTTTTGTTCTGAATAATTTTACAGAACAGTTATAAGTAGATTTTCAATGTGCAAGGTGCTGGTAAATGACTGGATAGTGTGTCAACCACATTCTTGCAACAATTTGCTGGCCCTGTTCTGGAGACCTGTATGATGCATGTCATTCCATTCCATCTCTCCCCAGCTTCCGGTCTCTACTCACCCTCACATCTAAACACAGTAGAAAAATGGGTTTCTTTGAGTACAGGTTTCCGCCAGGAAAGGCCTCCTGATGGCGTTATAATAGGCCAATACGAAAAGGGTGTCATTACATCCCTAAGTCTTTCACGGCAATCAGACTCCGCATGCATGATTTGAAGCATTTTGTTCCGAAATTAATAATGGTAATATAACTCAATATATTTTGCAAAAAACATTAAGGGCTTCATTTTTGTTACACTCTAAGGGATCCATTTTCGTTACCACCTAAACCCCTTATCCTAAGCCCCTTATGATTTTTTTTACTATTTTGAAAAACTTTTTGGATAGTTCAACATGCCAATCTATTGACACATTGTGAGCTTGTAGACTGGCCATTTAAACTATTGAAAAATGTTCTTTTTTAATAGTTTAAAAAGGCAAAGAAGCTAAGGGATAAGGGGTTTAGCGGTGACGAAAATGGAGCCCTAAACGCCTTATCCCTTTTTTACTATTTTGATAAATGTTTTGGAATAGTTCAACGTGCCAATCTATTGACACATTGTGAGCTTGTAGACTGGCTATTTTCTAAATACCGGTAGTTTAAAAAGGCAAAGAAGTTAAGGGGTTTAGCGGTGGCAAAATCTAGTCCTGAATCTTAATGAAAACATCGGGAGAGAGATTCTGCTCTGGCACCCAGGGAGTGTGTTTACGGGGTTTCGCAGGTACCGGGAAAACCGTGCCGAATAATGATAGTTCCTCACAGACAGACGGCACATGAATGGACAGACAGACAAGTCTGCAAATCAAAGTCTTAGCTGTGCCTTTGACCTGGCCGAGTTAATCAATAAAATAAGTCAAGACATCAATAAAATAAGTGGATTTTTATCTCTCTGGGTTCTTGCGTAGGGTTCAAGTTGTTAGGAGGAAATTTAGCGACAAGCAGAGGAGACACCTGTGAATGAATTGTCTCAGAGGTGGATTACCTCATACTTTATACTGTGTTGAGTCATGCTCTTGTGAAAATGTAACGCTTACGAAATGGGAGGAACATTGAGTGTGTCTGTGTTTTCAAAATGACTTTAGACTTCAGGTTCCAGCTCTACTTGATCCTGTTGTTGTAATGACTTGCGTGATTTGGACTGATTTTAACATTTAGCTTTGCTTTGATTTTATTTAAGTCCTTAAACCAGTCGAATTTCCAAAGGTGAATAGAGGGTCAAATAGAGAAGGGGCGGTATCCTGTGAGTGCAACAACTGACACAAAACATAATACATTTCTAGTAAAGTTAATATTGGGTAGGGTTTTACAACCACATCTCTAAACACAGGAGTGTTTAGTGTCTTTAAGCCCATGTTAGACTGCCTTGCTCTACACTGGCTTAGAATCTGTTGTTAGAGCTCCTTTTTTAAAGGGAATCTCAGCTGTGAGGTGGTTTGTTAAGCCTGCACATGCTCTGGGCAGAAAGGTGTCTCCTAGCCTCCCTCCAACCTCTAAATAGCTAGAAGGTGCTGTAGGGAGAGCAAAGAGGGTGGGAACCATCATTTCTCTACTTTAATTCCTGAATGTAAACACCTCACTGGGACCTGTTCTGACAGGACTCATACAGGCCCTGTCAATTCTCCCTCTCTATGGCTATGTGCGCACATGCACGTGTGCAATGTGCACGCCTACGCACAAGCTTGGAAGGCCTCTCCTTTCAACAAGAGGAACGCATCTACAGGCTAGGACATGGCTGGGTTGCCCTCATGTCACTGAGTGCATAAAATGAGGGCTGCTCACAGAATGTGCGGAATTAGTCATCGTCTCCTATGCTTTTATGGGTAAGCCAGGATGTGTTTGAAGATCTTATCTCATCTGCTCCCACACAGATATCAGATTTTGGCCTGGCACGGTGGAATGGTCTGTCGCGAGCTGATGACATCAGTAGAGATGGGTTCTGTGGCACCATCGCCTACCTCCCCCCGGAGCGCATCATCGAGAAGGACAGGGTTTCTGACACCAAGCACGATGTCTACAGGTTGGTCTCAGCAGTACATGTACTGTATGGAAGTGCGTTTGCATGTGTGCCTGATAGTGTGTTGTGTAGATGTGTGGGCGAATATGAAATGTGTATCAATGCCATGTTGATGTTCCAGCAATAATTTAAAAGTTGTGTGAATAACACAATCTCCCACTTATTGCAGCTTCTCCATTGTCATCTGGGGCATCCTCACACAGAAGAAACCTTACCAGGGTAAGAAGCAAAATAATTTATTCTAGTTAGAATTTTGTCATTATTTTCATTATTTCTTGCTTCTGTTTTTGTTATAGTGTTTTTTGTATTTCTGTTATGAATTCCTCTCACTTGACGTGACATTGTCCTTGAAAGGGGTTTTACAAAGATTTAGTAGATTAGTAGTATCATTAAGAACGAAAGTGCATGTACAGTATTTGACAATGCATGCGTGTGTGTGTACAGCTGCTGTATAAGTGTTTATCCAGTAAATTCCAGGGGCGCCAGGTGGACAGTCAGGCATAATAGGCGGGCAAATGGAGTGGCTTGTTTCCCAGGGTTATCAGGTGGCATTACAGTTAGAGGAATTTTCTTCCTTTTGTGAGGCACAAGCTGTGGATCGTTTCAGGTAGGGTAGCCGGGGTGGCATTGGTAACACTAATGCTGCTCTAGATTCAGCGATAAGAGAAAAGGGCTTCTTGGTGTCCGGGTGGCACAGGGGGTCAAGTTCCTGCCCAGTGCCCACCATAGTGGTTTGAATCCTACCAACGGTTCACCCGGCTTGGCCAGGTGTCTCCAACAAACACAACAAGCCCTTCTCAAAACTCCACCATTTGGGGTGGAGTTTAGTCATTGTCCAATGCCAGTGCAAATAGTTTAGCAACTGTTGCTATGCAGGTCAACGGATTGAGGGGGGAGGGGCTCATTAACAGGTGGAAAGCTAAGTGGGTGGACAGTTGTCGGAGGTGCCTGTTATAACATGGAGCGAAAGAGGAATAGTGTGAATGCAGTAAAAAGAAGTGGGAGGCAAAGTCATGTGTATTGGAAACATGTCAGGGGGAAACTGGCATGACAACCAAACTGGGAGGAAAAGGAGAAAACTAAGGAAAAAAGAAACATTCCTTGATATGTTGTCTTCTACAAAAGGCTACAACTATAGAATGAGCTGATTTTGCTTTTTATTAAAAGGGGAATTCCACTTATTTTCAAGATTTTTTTTCTGAGAGTGTACAAATGGAACCAAATGGACCCATTAGGGTTCATTTGGTTCCATTTGTACACTCTCAGAAAAATCATTAACATGGTCAAACACAACTTAATGATGTCATAAAGTTGTGCTTCACCATAATGATTTTTTTCAGACCTCCTTTTCTAGGAAACACAGAATGAGGGAAGTTTTTTTTTTATCATGTCCACACAACATCTCTAAGGTATACAGGTCCTTCTCAAAAAATTAGCATATTGTGTAAAAGTTCATTTTCTTCCACAATATAATACAAAAAGTGAAACTTTCATATATTCTCAATCAATTGTGCATTAAGTGAAGTATTTAAAAACTTGTTTTGTTTTAAACCTGATGATTATGGTGTACAGCTCATGAAAACCCCAAAATCCTATCTCAATGAATTAGCATATTTTGGCGAGAACACTAAAAAAATATGTTTTAAACAAGAAATGTTGACCTTCTGAAAAGTATGTTAATGTATGCAGTTAATACTTGGTCTGGACTACGTTTGAACAAATTATTTCATCAATGGGGCGTGGCATAGAGGTGATCAACCTGTGGCACTGTTGAGGAGTTATGGAAGACCAGTTTTGCTTTGATAACGGTCGTAAATTAATTTGTATTGTTTAGTCTTATGTCTCACACCTTCCTCTTGACAATACAATCCTGATTCTCTGTGGGGTTAAAGTCAGGGCAGTTGCCTGGTCAGTTAAGCGCAGTAATACCATGGTCAGGACAGCAGCTACTGGTAGTTTTAGCTCTGTGGGCAGGTGCCAAATCGAGCTGGAAAGGAAAATTTGCATCTCTATGAAGCTTATCAACATACCAAAGCACAAGGTACTCTAGAAGGATGGCTGTGTTTTCAGTTTTCAGCCAATAACATGGCCTAAACCATGTGTTATGCCATGTCCAGACTCCACGCCATGTTATCGGCTGGTGTTGATCCACTAACAGTGAAAACAGTCAGTGGTTTCAACACAGCCATCCGTTTAGAGTACCTTGTGCTTTATTATGTTGATAACCTTCATGGAGAAGCTTATTTCACCTTCCAGCTCGATTTGGCACCTGCCCACAGAGCCCAAATTACTAGTAACTGCTGTACTGACCATGGTATTACTGCACTTAACTGCCAGCCAACTGTCCTGATTCTAACCCAACAGAGAATCTGGGTTGTATTGTCAAGAGGAAGGTGTGAGACACAAGGCTGAACAATACAAATTCATTTATGGCCGTTATCAAAGCAAAACTGGTCTTCCATAACTCCTCAACAGTGGCACAGGTTGATCACCTCTATGCCCCGCCCCATTCATGAAATAATGTGTTCAAAAGTAGTCCAGACGAAGTATTAACTGCACACATTAACATACTTTTCAGATAGTCAACATTTCTTGTTTAAAAGATATATATTTTTGTGGTTTTGTAAAAATATGCTAATTCATTGAGACGGCATTTTGGGGTTTTCCTGAGCTGTACACCATAATCATCAGGATTAAATCAAAAAAAGTTTTTAAATAGTTCAGTTAATGCACAATTGATTGAGAATATATGAAATCTTCACTTTTTGTATTATATTATAGAAGAAAATGAACTTTTACACAATATGCTAATTTTTTGAGAAGGACCACACAACATGTCTAAGGTATATTAATGGATGGAATTCCCCTTTAAGCACTGCTTGAATGAGTGACGCGGCTGATCATGCAGCCTGATACAGACTGAGGAGACGGACGGCTCCCGTGGGAAACAACATACAGCCTTATCTGAACTCTCAGGACGAGGGTGATAAAGCTAAGCCAGATGGATGGTCAATATTGATCCAGGACCCTCCCAAGCCCTGGTTTATGTTGTCCCTCCTTGATGCCAATAGAATTCACATATTATTTGCCTTTGTACACCCACACACTGTATAGTGCGATTCATATAGCATTGCTGTCGGGCAGAAACAATTTGTCTCTCCAGATTTGACCTTTGAATGTGTTCTCGTAAATGAATGAATGCCCTACTTACTTACCCCAAGGGACGGGCGACCATGGACCACACAGCGATCGCTTAACTTGTGACCTACAAGTTGAAAACGCATTACTATTTTCACTATATTATACTATGCTTGTGACTAAAGTTTAGTCGTGATTTAATATTAGCTGCCTATGGAACACAGGGTTAGTAAAGTAACGGATTTGTACATAAAGATTATCACCCAAGAGCGACAATACATGTTAATTATTTCTAAAGCAATAACATGATGTGATCTTTTTGTCTTAGGAGAGAACAACATCCTTCAGATCATGGTGAAGGTGGTGAAAGGGGTGCGGCCGGACCTGGGTTTGGTCCCGCGATGTCGACCTCTGACCTGCACTGGCTTCCTGGGTCTCATGCAGCGCTGTTGGGCGACCTCCCCTGATGCAAGACCCAGCTTCCAAGGTGAGAAACACCTCAGACCTCTCCCCACACTGGAAGATCAGGAGTGTCCATTTAATGGAGGCATTCTCAAACCTCTTAAAGTGGAACTCCACCCATTTTCAACATTTTAATATGTCATTAATATACCTTAGCGATGTTGTGTGGACTCAACTCCCTCAATACTGTATTTCCTAACCATGTTGATGATTTTTCTGTCGGACCCCTTTTTCCTGAGAGGGTACAAATGGACCCGCTAGGGTCCATTTGGTTCCATTTCTACCCTCTCATTTGTACATTTGTACATTTGTATCCTCTCAGGAAATTTTTGAAAATGGGTGGAATTCCCCTTTAATTTCATGGATAGCCACCCCTTTGTTTCCAATTGTACATTGTTGCAGTTTCAAACCTGTGTGTCCATTTTGGTTTAAAAATGTGAATAGTTTTGCTAGGGACCCCCCAGAAACCCTTTTAAGGACTACTGGTCCCCAGACCCCACATTGTAAACCACTGATTTAACCAGTAAATCCCCAATCCTATGACAAATGAAAATAGCGGATCGACAAGCTCACAATGCAACACAGCATCGATTTGTTGTGAGCTTGTAGAAGAGCTAATTGTGGCATTTTGAGAAATGTTATATAATATTTTTGAAAATTCCTCCTATATCCCCAAAATGGAGACACCAGGTTGAACTCTGTGAAAATGGACCAGAATGGACAGTTTAAAGTTAGATAAAGAGTTCATGTTTTTATTATGAATCAATCACAATTGGCAAATAGGTCAAATTAACTCACTTTCACTTTTTTAACTAATGAGTTGCTACTGTTTATCTCCCTACAGAGATCACGTCTGAAGCAGAGGAGCTCTGCTCCAAACCTCAAGAGGAGCCCAAGACTCCAACCCCAGAGACGGAGCCTAATCTATACAATGGACTCACTAATGATCAGGTATGGCTCTTCTCCAATATGAAGCTTCCCAGAACCTGTGATGTGATAACCTGAGCCAGCACTGAAGGGGCAGGTACATAAAAACAAAATGATTACAAAAATGATCTACTTATACATCTAATGGTTGAGCTATTTTTAGAAGAAAGACAAAGAGGGTTGTAAAGTTACCACCCCCCTGAGCAGGGCCCTCCCTCTCCAACAGTGTTGTAGAGGGAGTGCCAATGGCCTTGTGTTTCAGATACTGTAATACTGGCTACTTACTGTAAGTGGTTATCATCATTAGGCCATATCATACAATCTTGAAATCATAAAAACTGCTTGGTGTACACACTGTTGTACACTTACATGTTGCTCATATGACGGCAGCAACATCTTAGTTGTTTTTCCCCCCTTTTGGCTGAATACTCCTTTATTTTCATACATTCATAGCAGCATGTCTGTGCTCTCATCAACATCATATAACTATGCAAACTTGCGGTATATTTTGTCTGCTTGCTTATCTCATATGTCATAGTCATATGGTAAATGTTTGATCCTGACAAACAGTTACATCAGACCTGAAGAATGCAGACTGGCGGGATCAACCTGTGCTCTTTGCTTTGCCGTATCCGGCGTGTTTGTACAACGTAGTACGTGACTAGAAATGGACATGTTTCCAAGAAATGGCAAGTGTTACTTGAAGGACACAAATCTGTGGAAGGATGTTAAGCTATTTTGAAATGCAGTACTACTTCTGATTTAAAGTAACCAAGACTGAATTTCAGTAAGTCAGTTCACAGACAGTTAATAGTTAATCTTCATTTTGACTTCATAGATGATTTATCTGAATATCATCATTGAACAAACACCCATTGGAAGTTATCCTCAATCATGCCAGTTACATTGGGTGAACAGATCGTACAAATGCCTGAAATGGTAACATGGTTATTTGTTTAGACGAGGGGATTGCATGATATACAGTATCTAGAATAACTTAATGGAGTACTTCACTCAAAAGATTATCAATTACACTACACAAAGCTGTGAGTTCATGGAGATTGTTTTGTATTTGTGGCATTCCTGAGCCACTAATTAGATGACAACAGATTCCCTAGTAGGACTCCTAATCACTGATGGCTCGGTCATCAAATGATTGCTCCGTCCATGGAATCACAATACATTTCAAACAAAAACAACTGTTTGAAGAAGCTGCTGTATTCCTGAGACCTTTCATTACGTTTGCTATATAATTGATGTAAAAAAGCTATTGTCCTAATGTAAATGTATGCTCTACAGGTTCAAGATAACAGACCAGTGAGGCCCAAGTCAGCCATGTTGCCAGAAAAAGACTACAGTCTATCGGAGCTGTTGAGCCAGGTGGATTCTGGGATCTCCAGGAGCTTCGACCGTGTGAAGGAGGACTGCTGTCATAGCAAAGAAAACACCTCCAAGAGGCTGTCGGGAATCTCCTCAGTAGATTCAGCCTTCTCCTCCCAAGACTCCATTACTCTTTCCTTTGAGAAAGAAAGCACATATGGTAAATGCTGCCATTATACAAGTCCAATATGAGATGAATGTCTATCTTAAAATTGAACCTAGTACTTGGAACAATTCTTTGACCCATTCTCATTGTACGTGGAAGACAGTCTAGGATATCATTTCTATGTAGGCTATATTACTAGTTTCCGTAGGATATTCTGACTGCCTTTTCACCCGGCAAAGCTTGTCTCATCAGCAGTGACGATACACACAGCATATTTATTTAAATTTGTCCAATGGTTATCTGACACACAGGAGTACACACAGATTCTGTGCAATTATAGAAAATCCTCTCTTGATTCACTGAAAATCTATCAGGCGTGAAATGCGGTGTTCCGATTAAAAAAACATTCCATGCCGTTGTGAAGAGGGGAAGCTAACCTGCAGGTTATGGCGCATGTCCAACAAGTAAATACTTGTACACTGCCATCAGGAGCACGAGACAAATTAGAATGATAGATAGAACAGAAATTGGAATGGAGAGCAGGCTAAACATTTTTGTGGTTATTGCAGGCTGACACATTATTTGCGTATTTAATTTATGAGTTATAGTTTAATTTAATTTGATTGCTGTTTGCAACCTTTGCAAAACGGTTTTATTTGTAAATTCAAAGACAACTAACATTGCATTTCATATTACCATTCATATGGAAGTAACTTTTGTACAGATAATTGTTGAGTTTCAGAGTTTGAAAGTTTTGGGTCAAGTTTCTGGTAAACATTTTGATTGGCCTAATAGGTGCCAATCAAAGCCATCGTTTCCATACTAAACTGACAGACACAGACAGAAACATAGGAGCGGCTAGTACCACTCAAAATAGCACTATTGCCATTGTGTACATCACACTGTAATTGCACTGCATCCTCAAAAACTAGGATGCAGTGCAGATTAGCATCTGCAACGTTTGCCTTTAATCTCTCCCCTCTCCTCACCTTTGTCTAGACTCTACTGAGGTACAGAAACGTAAACTGTGTGAGGCCATCAGGACCAAAGACATTACCAAGCTGATGAAGATCCTGCAGCCTCAGGACGTTGACCTGCTACTGGACGGAGGAGGCAGCCTGCTCCACCACGCCGTCACCCTGTCCAACGAAGAGGCGGTCAAATTTCTGCTCATGAACAACGCCAACCCCAACCTGGCCAACGACCGCGGCTCCACTCCGCTCCACCTGGCCACAGAGAAGCAGCTGAAGCCCCTGGCCGAGCTCCTGCTGGGCAAACGCAGCACCAACGTCAACGCCAAGGACGAGGACCAGTACACGGCCCTGCACTGGGCCGCCCAGAACGGGGACGAGGCCATCACACGCCTGCTGCTGGACCGCGGCGCCGCCATCAACGAGACGGACGGCCAGGGCCGCACGTCGGCCCACGTCGCCTGCCAACACGGCCAGGAGAACGTGGTGCGGGTGCTGCTGAGCCGCGGCGCCGACGTCCGAGTCAAGGGCAAGGACAACTGGACGGCGCTCCACCTGGCCGCCTGGCAGGGTCACCTCGGCATCGTCAAGCTCCTCATCAAGCAGGCCGGCGCCGACGTGGACGCGCAGACAACGGACGGGCGCACGCCTCTACACCTGGCGTCCCAGAGGGGGCAGTACCGCGTGGCGCGCATCCTCATCGAGCTCGGGGCGACCGTCCACGTGACGTCGGCGGGGCTGAACACGCCCCTGCACGTGGCGGCCGAGACGGGACACACGAGCACCTCCCGTCTGTTGGTCAAGCACCGGGCTGACATCCAGGCTCGGAACTCCCACGGCCTCACGGCACTCCACCTAGCGTCCCAGCGAGGCCACCTGCCCACGGTCAAGATGCTGATCGAGGAAGGGGCGGACGTCTACAGCACCAACCAGGCCGCGCGTACACCCTGCCACCTGGCGGCAGAGGGCGGGCACTGCGACGTTGTCAAGGAGCTCCTCCTGCACTGTCCCGACGGCGGGAGTGGAGCGGACGAACAGGGCCTCACGCCTTTACACCTGGCAGTACAAAGTGGCTACACGGACATTATAACGCTGCTGCTGGCGCAGGGAGTGGAGCTGCCAGGGGACTCCCAGGAGGAGGACTCTGATGCTACGGAGGGCAGCAGAGTGGTGGAGCCGCCGCTGGACTCCCAGGAGGACTCTGCTACAGAGAGTATGATGGAGCCACCCGTAGTGGCCGCCGACCCCAAGCCACCGGCAGCCAAGCCGCTCCAGCGGAAAGTTGTTATTCTCAAACTGACGGAGCGCGAGAGCAAACCCAGCTCACTGTATGCCTCGGCCCCATGCTGAGGACATAGAACGTTGTACAGAACTTGCACAATAAGATCCTGAGTGTTGAACTCAACTTTTGAGTGTGTACAAATGTAACCGAACAGACCCGTAAGGGTACATTTTTGCACACTGTCAGAGTTACCAACATATACCTGTAACATGGAGGATTTTACTGATTGTATTTTTTATTTTTTTACTTTTTTATTTGATGTCCCATTTGTGATATTCGGGATGTGTTCCAGACTAGAAAAATAAATCTGCTGTTGTTTAGCTTTCTGTAAATATTTTTATTGTGCTATCACAGCAGATCTCTAGCAATCATTAATCGGTAAAATGGTATGATTCAACTGGACTCCAAATGCCAGGTTAGCCAGGCCTTTCCCCACTAGTGTTATGGGATGCATGTAAATATGTACACTGTAAATTCAGCATATATTATATATAGAGAGAGATCACAGTAGCGTCTTTTCTTCTGGTACAATGTAGATATGTTTTGCTTTTACTTTACAAGCACAATTGTGGTTACCAGAGTTGTCCAGGACCTGTTTTCCACATGTAATCCTTTTTTTTAAATGTACAGTATTGTTCATAAATTATATTTAACCAAACGGAGAAAGAAAAAAAGATTTGATTGTAGGCATGAGCCATACTAGTGTTTAATATCTGTTACACAGCAGTGTTACAGAGGGCTGCAAATATATATATTTTTAACCATTCGTTGTCTTTAAAGTTCTTGTTTTCAAACATTCATGTATGCTGACAGGAATTGACAAGAAATATTTGCTAGGTACAGTAACAGAAACATGGTACAAATGTACAAATGATTTTTTTTTTCGTCCTGTTGAAATAACTACTGGATGACAATAAAATGTTCATTTAATAATTTGTGCATTGTGTCATACCACTATATCCCTATCATCCATTGTGATTGCTTTTGATTAAACTAACCCGTTGAAACAGTATTTTCAACCTTTTTCGGACCAGGGCCGACTATTTAACTGCATTTAGCCACGGACCACCATTTGATATTGAGTTTTCAAGTTTCAAGGATTTTAAAGTTTATGCCCACAGTTTAGGGGAGATAAACAGAGATAATTAACGTTCAAAATAACAATTCTTCTACATTTTCTAATTGTGTAGATTCTTGAAAATTAAGTAATTCAGATGTTTAAATGTAATTTAGCTCTTGAGAGTGTAAAATGAAACCAAATGGAGCCGTAATGGTCCATTTGATTTCATTTTACAATCTCAAGAGTTACAGATCTACAAGGGTAATTTTGGTTACCAACTGTCCATCATTTAGTAGGGGACCTCCTGGAATCCTCTCAAGGACCACGGGTGGTCCCCGGACCACTGGTTGAAAACCACTGGAAAACCACATGGAAAGAATCTACAGTATGTACTTCAGTGTTTCAAAAACGGCTAATGCACAAGCTGAGTGCTCACTGCAAGTTCTAGGAAATCTTGCACATTTTTGCAAATCTTTGAATACATTTATTTTTTTTATCATTATTGCCTCTGGGGATCCATGGCACAAAATATTTTGAGATGTGCTCGGCTGTCAAATACATGTCATTTTGGTTCTTCTACAAGACGTTTGAGACTGAATATGAACACGTTTTTTAGAAAACCGTTTAGAATGTAGAATTGGCCTCAGGTCTTAATGGGTGCATTCGGGCGTTTTGTCAACTTATAGCTAGTGTAAGAATGTTGCAAGTCAGTGTGCCCGACGCTACAGTGAACAAAATGAGTACTTGCATTCATGTACAGTATGCATTGTGCATGTACATGCATGCAGACATTGAATATGACATGCGGATTTAGGCCTAGGCAATAGACATGGATTATCATTGTACCTGTTTGAGCTTATGGCTAGGTACAGCTATAGTTTGCTTGTTTTAACTGTAAATGGAGCTTTGCTATAAATAGAACAATTACTGCGTATGATTGTGTAGCAGGAAGAATGGTTCAAATATATTGGTGTGTTTATAAGCCATAACCTTTTTAGATTCTTCTTTTAAACTATAGAACACTGAACACGGGGGGATCTCACCAAGACAATTACATTTTTTGCAATATTCATAACACTGCTCCAGGCAGGTGTTTTCACCTGTGTTCAGTGATAGTGTGATGAAAAACACTACATTCACCCATTGTGGGTGAATGAGATTTTTATTTATTTTTATTTTTTATTTTTTGTCTTCAATGGTCTATCCCATGCCGTAGGAATGTTTGGACTAAAGGAGTTCTCAACTTAATTCCTCTTTTTTATTAGGTATATTTTTAAAATGTTCACGTTTTCATGTGCACGTTTTTCACCGATTTTGCCCCACATAGTAGCCCCCCGTGATTCTCAAGAGTAGCTTAAGTTGCCATGTATTGACATACTTCAATATATTTTGATGAGAAATATTTTGTATGAAATATTTTACATTGGGCGAAATATACCTGTGATTAGTGATTTGGTAAGAAAAAGGGGAAGGGGGGTGAGGAGGGTTGAGGTTTTCTCAAATTCTGTAGTAGGACATTTGCCTGTCACTGATATACCTGCATGTCTTTGATATCTTGCCTGGCCTGTTGCCAGGCAGAATCGGCATGTCTGCATCTGTAACATTGCTTTTTAAATGTTATTGTTATGTCTCTGCCCCAGACCCCAGTGAGCACGCTCAGATTGGCACAGTCCATGGGAACTGCCCTCAAGGGGGATCGCAGGCTGGAGGATGATGGGCGTGGAGAAAGGGGCTGATGTTCTACCTGCATTTCCAGCCTGTTGGCTAATTCCTCAGACCACTTTAGCTTTTCATCACTCTCTAAACCAACACGCCATTCTTGACGCCTGAAGGGCTCGGCTCTTAGTAACCCGAGAATGGAGCCCTCTGAACTGAGTGCTGGTGGTACTTGTAATCACCCTGTTTTCATAGGTAATGTTTGCAGGGACCCACAAGATGATTGCCAAAATCTCTGTAATCAGAGACCTGTGTGTTTGAATGCAAAGTGCATCTCACTTCTTAGTGCCTGATCCTTCGTCAGTAAGATAATATGCTGCTGTTGCCCAATCTCGCTTGTCAAGGCTGATGTATTCGACTCAATAGGTTGGCAAGGGAACTATGCTTAATATATGCCCTGGTCTGCTTTCATCATCTCTCAGCGAGCTTGTTAGATGCACTCAATGCAATCAATTTATTAAACTTGTATTAACCCAACAAGCCGAAGGATCTCCTATGCACTGAAGCCAGCAACAGTTTCTCCCTTCAGGAACAGGATCTACGTCACTCATTTCCCCAGTCTCGTGAGACCCTCCCAACAGATCCTCTCATTGGCAGAAGCTATAGGCAGTGTATGTTAAAATATTTGTTATTGACAACAACACATATCTAAATATTACAACCTGACGTAACTGAAGCTCTTTGTTGCCTACAGCCAGGCCATGCCAACTGATAAGGGTCATCCTACAACTGGGCTGTCTAATCTCAAGGACAAAAATGAGTCGCTCCCAAATGCTATCTCCACACAATACACCTGATGCAGCACCAGTGCTTTCATATATGCTCAAGCCTGAGTTAAGCACACTGGTGTCATGCACTGTAGATATCCAATTGCATGCCCTCTAGCGTGGCACTGCAATGCCCTGGGCTTCTATTTTAGTTGTGTATGCAATAAAACAGTCATCCCGTTGCTTAATGGTCATTAAGTGTTCCATAAAATATAGGCAGTATGACTCTACAGGACACTGTATTGGCCAGAGAAACGTGTTTATGATGAACACTGCTTTTTCAGCATACTTCTGACTATAAAGCTATGATAAAGCCCCAGGTTCCTGCTTGTTGTCCTGTTTTTTTAAACGTTATTGCACACAATAGACCTTTATTGCTTCATACAGGCTCACCACCTCTGGGAAGATGTTATATTTTCAACGATCTTAGAGGGACCTAGTGACGTTTGTTGATGACGCTGTAGAGCGATAAATTCCTCATTGTTTATTTAACAACGGGAGTGTAAATGGACCAGCTATACAGTCTGAGATTTAAATGAACAGTGGATCTTACTGTGTAGAAGCCAGGTGCTACTGAAGGGCCCTATATGCCTCCAGGGTGCTGATGAGTTGCCACACAGGTGCAGGTAAGGAATTCGGTTGCAAGTTGCCTGTGGCTTCAGCCGGATTTGGTTGCGAACGCAGTGAGCCAGATAACTCTGTAAGCCAGGCAGAAATGTGTGTGTGTGTGTGTGTGTGTGTGTGTGTGTGTGTGTGTGTGTGTGTGTGTGTGTGTGTGTGTGTGTGTGTGTGTGTGTGTGTGTGTGTGTGTGTGTGTGTGTGTGTGTGTGTGTGTGTGCGTGCGTGTGTGCCTGTCTGTCTGTGCGTCACCCACATATCCTACTATCCATTTACTGTGAACCCACTTGTACAAGGTGGATTTTGTGAGTAATATGTCACACTAGAAGCCTCTGGCTGTTGTATAACCTGCTGTCCTACTGTTGGTGCAGTGGTGGTAAAGTAGTCTTAGTGATTGGCATGCCATGCCATATAGGCCTACTACCGTGTGTCACACACATTGTCTTTGCCTCAGTGGGGCAGTGAGTCAGCATGCGACCATGAATTTCAGCGAAATGTGCCTATAGTATTGGCATAATGTGGATTGCATTGCATTAAGGTGCAGAGTGAGGTGCTTAGTGCAACTTAAGAGGCTGTTCTTCATTCTGTCATTCTCTAGACTAAAAGCTGGTCTAATAAAAAATATTGCACATCAAGTACTGGTACATCAAGCTGCCTCACGAGATAGGCTACTGCCCTATGGGCCTATGGCTTGGCAAGGCTTACTTACTTACATTTTAGACAATTACAATGAGCAACACTAATATTACTCATACCCAATAATATCCATATTAGCAGGTAGCTAGCCTAATGCAAATTGCAATATGTTTCATCTGATAGGTAGTGTTGAATACATTTAGAATGTTCTGGAAAAATATTAAGGACATGTTTAGTGTTTTTTTTCAAAACAAAATGTTTCACTTTAACAAAACATCTTTAACGCATATGACCATTCAAGTGCATAGGAGAAAATTGCTACAGATTAGATATTCATCAGATATCATTGTGCGTCGCTATCTGGTGAGGTCATAGTTTATGATTGTTTCAAAGGATAGAAGACTTCCTTGTTAGTAGAAAGGAAGTCTGGTAGCTCCTGTGTACCTAACAGGGACTTTTCCGTGCACTGAGTCATACCTATCTCACAGCTGAGTGATCAGACACGAAGCCCATCAAGTTGAAAGACTGGTGATATGAATCAAACCCCTTGTCATCGTTACATCAAACACGGTTACACATGGAGTGGTTAACTGTCCACTGACAGAAGTGTTTTTAGTTAAATCAATCATTTCTGGCCTTCATGGTCAGAACAGCGACAGGCAAACACTTACAACATCTGCTCTATAGTCATTTACTGGTTGCTTGCAGCACAAATATCATGATCACAAAATGCTGCAGGCTGTTTTTCCCTCCACAGTTTTTCCCCCTCTTGCTCTCCTTTTTAACCTCACAGAACTAGTCAAACGAGATCCAAGCGTGTATCTGAGTGCAAGAGGCAAGCTGCAACCTGTGGATACAGGCCCTAAAAGCTAACATGTGGATGTGGGCATACTAAAGTCAGACTTGACTTCTTAGATTGATGACCAGTTATTTACTGAATAAACACACCATGGAAGGTTACTCATCCAGACTTCAATGATGGGGTTGTGAGGAGGATGTTTAGTGCCCCCCTCTCAGCTTGTCATTTAGCCTACTATATCTAAACAAAGTAAAATAAATATAGTTATTTGCTCCGGTTCTTATCAGTTTAATGTCTCTGAATGTTCAAGGAAATAAGCTTATTACAATTTATTTCCATGGGCTTTGAGACTAAAATGGTCAAATGATCTACAAGCTTACAACGTGTCAACCGAGAATCAGAAATAAGTTAAAAACTCAAAAACTCATTTTTACTATTATTCTGATACAGTATATAGACCAAGAATATATATACAGTAGAACAAGAATATGAACGTTGGTTGAAAATGGATAAAGTCAAACCTAACTGTCAACAAACTCAAAATAACACTATGATTTTCGTGCGTATCTGAAATAATGAAATAATGAAATAAATAAATGTGAACTCTTGAAAGTGACACCTTTCATATAAAAGAATATAGTTAATATAAGATCCATAGTATTTCTTTGTAAAGTGAATATATATATAAAACATATTTAATTTTGTGGTTAATATACATGACATTAAAAAATATAAGATCCATAGTATTTTTTTTTTGTAAAGTGAAACATATCATTTTGTAATTTATAAGAATAATATATGACATGCAAAACAGATAAGATCTATATTATTTTTCTTGTAAAATGGCTTGTATGAACGGTGCCACTTTCAAGAGTTTGCATATGGGGGCGGTCAGACCCCTCTGATGTCAGTGAACCATACTCAGAGTGTGAATACGGTTCACTTCTAACCCACATCACTTAACCTGTGCATTTTGAACACAAACCCCTCCAGGTTCACTTCTCCCTGTGTCATTGTGTGTTTGTCCTCTTTAAGTGGACCAAGAATGTTGTATCTACAAGCATTCAATGCTGACTGATTGACTGACTGACTGACTGACTGACTGACTGACTGATTCAACTTTCTTCCTCTTTAGCTGCAGTACCACAATGCCCTGAGGTGGTGGGGGTGCTGATATGCAGATTATGTAATATTTGAGTCATTATAATACTAATGGTAGATAAAACCAGTCTTATTTCCATTCCATACCAGCTTGGAAAATCAACAATGTTGGACATTGTAAACAAAGTGTAAATGCAAATTTGGAGCTGAAGACTGAAGAAGAGGAGGAATTATACAGTAGAGTGCATTGATGACGTCAGCATGAGGCCAAAAACGAGCTGTGCCTGAGAGCAACTTCCATTAAAACTCCTATATGATATGATATGAAACATGATATAAAACTTGGTTATTTGTGAGGATATAAAACACATGGGAGCACCAAACACACACACACACACACACACACACACACACACACACACACACACACACACACACACACACACACACACACACGCACACACGCACACACGCACACACGCACACACGCACACACACATACACTGGATTTTTATGTTATTTCCGTAATAGATACATGGTTATGGTACAACTCTTTATTTTTAGGCATTGAAATTGTCTTACCTGTCACATATCCTGAAACCAGAAGGCCACATCAACTATGAGTTCCTCCATGTCAAATTTGGATCTCTGCAATGAACCAGACCACGAACATCATGTTATAGCATGCATGATTCTGTAAGCACACAACTATAGTGTTGCAGTTGGCTCATATTGTGACAAAGGTAAAGTGTTGAATGTAATATTATATTACATGAAAGGAATCTAGAACGAACAAAAAACAGCTAATGTGCCTTAGAGATAAATATCAGTGTGTAAGCAATGTGAAATATACAGAAACCACCTGGACGATCAATAATTTGAGACAAAGCTATTTATAGCTGGACACCATCCCCAGGTGCAGTGTTGTAGTGGTACTTTTAGAAGTGGGGGGGACGCCTCTGAAAGGGGAATTCCCCCGATTTTATTTTATTTTTTCTGAGAGTGTACAAATGTGAACCAAATAGACCCTAGCGGGTCCATTTGGTTCCATTTGTACACTCTCAGAAAAAAGGAAACTCATTAACATGGTGAAACACATCTTGATGATGTCATCAAGATGTATTT
Organism: Benthosema pterotum; assembly: GCA_039105355.1. NCBI lineage: Eukaryota > Metazoa > Chordata > Actinopteri > Myctophiformes > Myctophidae > Benthosema > Benthosema pterotum. The sequence goes on from CM076975.1 coordinate 23,749,818, forward strand.
TACCATGCTAATGATTTTTTTCAGACCCAAAAATATTTTAGATGTGAGAAGTCCACTACACCTCTGCCCAGGTGTGAATATCTGCTTTACCTGCACAACTGTGTGTGCGTGTGTCGTGCACGCACGCACGCACACACACACACACACACACACACACACACACACACACACACACACACACACACACACACACACACACACACACACACACACACACACACACAGAGCCAGCCACTGTGGCAGCCGGCGTTCGATGCACTACCATAATTACACTACTAAATGCACAATGAACATGCTGAAATGAGCATGACAGCACACCTTAATAGAAGAGTTGTGCTGATGATTAGACACTTAAGCAGTATCTTAAGCCTATGGATACTACTCTGTAAGCCAGGCAGAAATGTGTGTGTGTGTGTGTGTGTGTGTGTGTGTGTGTGTGTGTGTGTGTGTGTGTGTGTGTGTGTGTGTGTGTGTGTGTGTGTGTGTGTGTGTGTGGCCGAAGGCAGGGGCGCAGCACGCGCGCGTGTGTGTGTGTGTGTGTGTGTGTGTGTGTGTGTGTGTGTGTGTGTGTGTGTGTGTGTGTGTGCGGCGGCCGGCCAGCCGGCCAGGCGGGCGTGTTTTAAATATGTCATTATAATTATTGGGCCAATTATACCCTAATAAGACCACTTTTAAATCAGATTTTTCAGATATAGGCAAATTCATTCACCTTTATATAGCCCGGCCTGCTCTCAATATGTTCCAATGCCACTGGCAGCATCAATATTGGCTTAGGAAAGGAACAAAAAGGGCAGGTATGATATACGCTCCTGTATTTTAATGTCAGTTATTATGGTGGTACTTTGAGTGGCAAATATTTTTGAGGTGGTGACTGGTGAGTATGAAATGCTTGGGAATCAATGTTCTAGACTCTAGAACATTTACCTGCACAACTGTGTGTAACTGTGTGTGCGTGTGTCGTGCACGTGCGCACACACACACACACACACACACACACACACACACACACACACACACACACACACACACACACACACACACACACACACTGTGTGTGTGTGTGTGTGTGTGTGTGTGTGTGTGTGTGTGTGTGTGTGTGTGTGTGTGTGTGTGTGTGTGTGTGTGTGTGTGTGTGTGTGTGTGTGTGTGTGTGTGATCACAACCAGCTGAACCTATACCCTCTAGAATCTAGACTAGAGGGTATAGGTTCAGCTGGTTGTGATCAGAGAAGGGTACAATGGAAGCGCAGACTCCTAGGATCATGGATGAGTGGATCTCACAGTGGGTGTGGAGCAGTATGCTACACTACTACACCATTCTCCTGGAGGTCATCAGGGATCATCATGGCCAACTTCACAGTCTCCTCCAATGTGTCGATGTACTCCACAGCACCGCAGGCCACCAGATCCTGCCAACACCACACATTAGTACGACACAGTAATAGGTGTGCTGTGCAACAATTAACCGAGAAGTAGTGGCTCAGGGGTGAGTGCAGTCATGAGGGTCTCTGAACCCCTAATTTGATCCTGATGTGCAGGTTGGTGCCTTGAACGGTTTCTCGTGCCAGTATCTCATGCCGGTATCATTAAAGGACAACTTCACCACTTTTCAATGTATCTTCATACAATAGGTCTTCACTAATGTACATGATAAAATACCACTATTTTTTTCTACTCAGTCCGTGTCTCACAGGAGCGCTGTGGGCAGTTCAGAAACTTCTTCCAATGACATCATCACATAAGTTTGGATTATATTCTACCATTGATGATGTCATTGGAAGAAGTTTCTGAACTGCCCACAGCCCTGTGAGACACAGACTGAGTAGAAAAAAAATAGTGGTATTTTATCATGTACATTAGTGAGGACCTATTATATGAATATACGTTGAAAAGTGGTGAAGTATCAAACCAGGCCAATAGCCTACTAGTTCCACCATAAAAATTCAAAGACTCCGCTGAGAGATGCTCTGGGCACCACACCATAGCTGAGGTGTCCATACCATTGAAGTGTAGCTTGACACCTCAGCAATGATTGCCTTGCCTACACCAGGCCTATAGAGCTGCGCAGTGACGTCACCGCCCCTGTTCCGGAAGTCTTTTCCCCATTCATTTTTCTCATAGACTTTTCGAAAATAATTTATATCAAGACGATTACACCGCGGCCAAAGCCAACTCAGGTTGTGACAAATCATGACAACAAACACAATATCGTCATATAATATATAATTGGGAAGAAGTAGAAAACGGCATGATACAAGACTTTTTGTTTCGTTTTTCATCTTAGAAATTATTTTATTGTCCCAAAAGTTTGTGTGTGTCATCATGATTCGTCACGACTCGATTTGGCTTTCTCTGCGGCGTAATCGTCTTGATATAAATTATTTTCGAAAAGTCTATGAGAAAAATGAATTGGAAAAAGACTTCCGGAACAGGGGCGGTGACGTCACTGCGCAGCTCTATAGTGTAGTCACTGTACAAAGGTGTACACTGTAGTGTATCTAATCTATACTCCATCATTCTATACTGTCTTGCAGCTCCATTGTGGTAAATGTATGCTACATGTTTGGTACGTTTGTCAATTTCTCCACCAGAGGGTGCTGAAAACGCTGATTAAATATGCACAGCACACCTGTTATCTCTTCACCCACCTGTAAACTGCTGGAACTGAAGCCACATGAGAAGATTGAGAATATAAATATGAAACATGAATATGAAACTGACGACTGTGTAGCTTTAGGTGTTTGTGACAACACAATAATATTGTCCAGGGTGTGGACTTACATTGATTGTACACCCAGAGTCAGACCCACTCATTTTCATGTTACATACAGTACTATCACTACTGTCCTTTCAACAGGAGATGGCCCTACAACAATATTTCCATCATTAAATGTTAATGACCTGGTATTTGTTTAGGTGGCTATTTGTTTTCTTCCAAAAAACGACGGCTAGCACAACTTATTATACAATTCATGATAACATCTTGGACTTGCAATATTATTTGGTCGAGCCAACTAGGAAGCACATTTAAGGGAAACGAAATATCTCGCGTTTTTTGTTACATATTGTAGTGTGAACTTTGTATGCTGGCGTAACCTAACGATCTCGTACCAAAAATAGCAACCTACATCTATATATAGATGTAGGTACTTTATATAGAAGGTACCCCTGCCCAACTAGGTAGCAGTTGCTCCATGTAATTTCATCACCACAGTTAGTCTTTAATTAACAATTACTAGTACTAGTTATAGTACCAGTACTACTACTACCAGTACTACTACTACTACCCTTATCAAAAAGCAGTATATAAAAGTATACTATAAGTATGCTTAGTTTATACTTAAAATGAAAAAGCATACTTTAAGTTTACTTTTTATATACTCGACAGATATATACTTAAGACTAGTATGCTTTAAGTTTACTTTTTTATATACTCAACAGATATACTTAAGATTAGTATGTTTAAGTTTACTTTTTTATATGCTCAAGAGATATATACTTAAGACTAGTATACTTAAGTACTATTGTAGAGAAGAGTCACCTAGTCAGCACCCTCCCCCTCCCCCTTCTGCTCATGGATGGAATCCCTGCCCAATTGTCAATCACCAATCACTGCTGTCCCCACTCACAACTCATTAGTGGCTTGGTATATAAGACTGCCTCTCCTCTCACCTCCTGTTTGACCAAAGCAGCAACAACAGCCCAAGAACAACCAGCTGAGAGCCCTCTGCTCTGGAGCCTCAGCAAGCTGCGGTTATGAGTCACTGAAGTGAGTTCAATTCAAGCTTCTGGTTTCACATGTTGGACTTTATCTGGGGGTGAGGGATATAAGGACTATGATTTGTTTGCCTTGGAGGTTACAGCATAGATTAGCTATTTGTTAACTTATAGGAGATGCAATTATTATAGCTTTATGGAATATGCATGTGGTGTAATCACTGTTGAATTGTTTGTTTGATATGATTGATTGTTAATTATGTGTTTCTATCTATTGTAGAAAAAACCATAACCGTCCAGCCTGCCACCTCCTTGCTCAATTCCCACTGCTCGTCTGTGCAAAGGAAATAAAGGCTTGAACGGAATCCAACTTTGTCCTACATTCTTACTGATGTACCATGTCGATGTAAATAGTCCATGAGCCAGGCTCGACCTATCCCTACCTAACAACTATTAAGCCTATACTTCCCCCCCCCCACACATTAGCTTCTTTGTTTTATGTTATACATGTTATACACCATGTTCAAGTTTTATAATAAAAAGTCTGAGAGTTTAATAGCTTAGAGTAAATAGTATGTGTTGATTTACATGATTTCCATCTACCTTGAAAAAACATGTACAGAAACAGAAACATTTTTACTTGACTTTATTGACCAGGGTTTAGTCTCGTTCATATCTATTTGGCAACGGTGATATGAAAAAAACTTTAGTTTTGTGGTCTGTGGTGCTGAAACGTCATCAAATGTTGGTCCGTGGCTCAAATGCTGAAAATTGTAATTGTAACTGCAATGAAAAAGGTTGAAAATCTCTGGTGCCGATGATGACCCATGTTGACCCATGTTGTATTTATTTTAAGTTTAATACAGTGAAATGTGCCATGTTAATGCTGTCTTGGTGTTTCTTGATTTTAGTGTAAACGCAGTATGTTAACTTTCAAGCGTACTTTAAGTATAGTCAAATGTTTGTCAAGTATAAACATAGTATATAAATAGTAAACTGATGATTATATGAATAGTATACTAGAAGTAAACTGAAATGCACTAAAAGTATGCTATAAGTAAAGTGCTAAGTAAACCTGGAAGTATATGAATAGCATACTTGAGTATAGAAAGTAGTTTACTAAAGATATACTTAAAGTGTACTAAAATGAACTAAATAAGTGGGTTAGAAGTATATAACTAGTAAACTAGCAGTATATAGATGAGTATACTTTTAAGTATATGAATAGTATACATAAGTATAACAACAAGTAAACTAGTAGTTTACTTTAGATATACTTTAAATGTACTAGAAGTGCAGAACTAGTATATTGATAGTATGCTCAAGTAAACTTTAAGTTGTTCCAATTTAGTGCGTAGAAGTATTAAGTAGTATACTTTAGAGTATACTTTATAGTGTACTACAAGTACATTGTTATTAGTATACTTGCTATGCTTATACTTATACTTAAGTATACTTAAAATATTAACTTGAAGTATACTATTTTTTGCTAAGGGTACTACTACCACCCACCACCAATAATAATAATAATTGTATTTATACTAACAATAACATTTGAAAATGATGACAAAAATGGCTGGTTGATTGACGGATTGCCAATAGATTTATTAACAATAGGATTTACACTAGGCTACATTTTAAGCACAATTAGATACAAGACTGAAAATGGTGTGTGGACGTGATGGACGACTTCTACGAGCTCGAACGCACTTGGCCACCATGTTCAGAATCATTTCATCTAGAGAGGTGACGTCGTGGATCCAACCGTTTTCATTTTCCACCCGACCTTGTTTGGCTTGTTTCAGTTGATCAGGTCGCGGGAATTTCCCACATGGCTGTAACTGTATGAAGAAAGGGCCAGAGAACACCCAGATCCTGGCGATGTGATTATTGTTTATTGCTATGTTTGCACATTAATTGGAAATATCTTTTGAATATTGACCAGAGAAAACGAGTTTTCAATCACATGCACTCATTTATAGACCATAAAATAGCAAGACACGATGTAAGCATTAATTCTCCACTCATCTGTAAATGTTTTGATGACGTACCATCTCTTGACTATGGGGATATTATACGAATATATTGTTTTGAGAAAGGGCAAGATTGTCTATTTATAAGATACCATATAACAGAATAACGTTCCAAACACTTTTACTTTGTCACAATATTTGTTTTTACTGTGTTTTGGGGTATAATGTGTTCTATATGATATGCCGACGTGTTGCTGCACCCCTCTGGTAAACTAATGGGCCATTCCAGAGGGGGGGAACTATGGAGTATAGACAGAGTTAAGCAAACTCCGTTCACTTCATGGTGCCAGCTCAATGGCGGCTCTTCAACTTCTTTTGAGAATGGGGACAAACGATAGGGACAAGTCTTGGACCAAAAGTAGGCAGAAATGCAGTGGGACCAGGCAACAGCCCATTACAGAGACTTTAGTTGTTACTGTATAATACAGTTTGCATGTTGCGCACATGCTTAAAATGTGTCATATTTCAAGGTATTTCCAGTTTGTCCCTGCAAGAACAGCGCGCGGACGCTCAGTTTCTGACCCCTTAATGTCGCAACTCTTCTACTACTAGATGTCTCTGAGGGGGGAGGGGGGTACTCGGCGTCATACTGCCTCACAGCTCAGTCTGGCTCAAGGCTCATGTTATATTTGGCTTCCTACGGGAGTGAAGGGAAGAGGACGCGGATTGTTGGTTCGTAAAGAACCCCAACAACAACAACAACAACCTTTCTCTGAAAAGGCGTCTTAATATTTTAAGGTAAGTGTGGCGCTTTTCTAGTCTATACCGAAACCAGACCAGCCCTCCACGGCCTGACACTTTAAATCCAGCTGTCTCTTTCTTTATGGAGCATCGCAGAATAACGGGCTCACGAATCAGCCAGAATTAAAGGACAGCCTCGCTAGCTTAACTTCATGTATTGTTACTGTAGCTGTTGTTGTTAACGTCGTGTTGACCGCCCTCATTGAAGCATGGTTTGTAATAAATATCCATGTTGATAAGAACACATGTTGGTGGGGGGTTTATATGCCAGTGGGGAAGTGTACCCAGTGTTTGGTGAACATATGTTAGCTGACATGATGCTGGGCCTGATGAACGCTTCATGTGTGAAGTCAACACAACGGAGGGAAAGTTAGAACGCGACGCATGGGATCATTGTTGTTGTTGGTGGCGGTGGTCTTTGTTGCAGTTGACAACAAAGACCCCACAGGGGTCCCACGTTGAAAAACACATTTGACCGCCAACCCCTGCTCAGATCTGACCAAATGAGCAAAGCTGTAAACTTCTAAAACAGTGATTTTCAACCTTTTTGATACCAGGGGCCACTATTTATTCAGCATTTTAGCCACGGACCACCATCTGATGCTTAGTTTAATCTTTCAGCCCCAAAAGCAAGGATTTTCAAGTTTTTGTCTATAATTTAAGAGATAAACTGGCAAAACGTTGGTCAAAATAACAATTCTTCAACATTTTCTAAGTCTGTATATTCTTGAAAATGAAGTAATTCAGATGGTTAAATATAATTTAACTCTTGACAGTGTAAAATGAAACCAAATGGACACTTACTGGTTTCATTTTAACGCTTTCAAGAGTTGTAGGTCTATAAGGGTCCATTTGGTTACCAACTGACTATCAATTAGCTCAGGGACCACTGGTGGTCCCTGGACCACATTGCTCGCTCTCCTTTTAGAACAGGGGTTTTCAACCCCTTGTTCTAAAAGGAGAGCGAGCAAGTGAGCCTTCCAAGGGATTAGACAAAGCCAAGGTTAAATGAGAACTTCAGACTAGAGGCCAGACTAGAGGCCTTTCGTACCTTAGTTTTAGCTGTTAAGCCCCCACCAAAGAGGTCCAGGTGTTATTCTGTGCAAAAACTATTGTCCATATTCCCCCTGCCATAAGCCCTGCATGAATAACTTTAGTGGGAATTGAATGGGACATTAGAGGTGTTGTGCTAAATCTCTTATTTCCATCTAAATAACTAGAGAAGATATATATACCGGGTACTGTATATATATCTCTCAGACTTGGCAAGCAAATTAGCACAACACCCAGGCCAATACCCCATTCCTATACCATTAATTGAATGGGGCTTATTGCAGGGGAAATAGCCATTACCCAATATGGAGTTTTGCACAAATTATCACGTGGTCCTCTTTGGTGGGGACATACTGTAGGTTCCTGTATTGGTAAGAAAGCATTCTAGTCTAAAATTCTCCTTTAACCTTTGTATATGGATCTTTTGAATGTTATGGATTACTTTGAGCAATTTAGCTGCAAAACGTCCAAATGAAGTTAACACAACATTTTGTGAATTGAGGTTTTCAACATTGTTACTATGTAATTAATGCATACAGAATGTGTTGTGTACATAATAAAAAGTTCGCCTATTCTGTGTTTCCTAGAACTGGAGGTCTGAATATACAGTATATTGAAGACGATATTATGCATATAGTAGTTGCTTATATAAAGCCAGGAGAAAATCTTTGGTATAGAAAACAAACAAAAAAATCACCTATGATGTGTCTTAAGTTGCACCAAAAGTGTTTTGCAACATCTGTCAAAACATGCAATTTACATATACTGGTATATTACCATAGAATAGATAGAGTAAAGCAAAATTGGCAAAAGTGAGAAGTGAGACCGTGACAGTATACAATTACAGTGAACAGTTCAGTGTAAAATTAAACTCTTGTGAACAAGAATATCTGCTGTTTTTTGCATAATGATTTGGTGTTTAGCAAAAAAAAAAAAAAAAAAAAAACTCAATGGAGGATTTATGCTCTGCTCTAGGCATACATACTTAGTAAATAAATAAAGTAAATAGGATGTTTGTTATTCTGTGAATCAAAACATTCTCTGCTGCTAATTAAGGAATAGAATGGACTGTTGATGAATTGATGCGTTCATTCATGAGTGTGACCTAGATGCTCATGTCATCCCATGTGTTCTCTCTCTCTCTCTCTCTCTCTCTCTCTCTCTCTCTCTCTCTTTCTCTCTCTTACAGTGTTGTTTACCAGAGACACTATGGATGAAGAGGAGCAGTTTGTGAACATTGACCTGAATGATGACAACATCTGCAGTGTCTGCAAGTTGGAGACAGACACTGGTACCATGTCTTTCTGCCACGTCTGCTTTGAACTCAGTATCGAAGGTACGTACTACGTAACCTGAGCTCCCTCCTTCTCCTGTTTGCACACAGCAACGGCAAAGAGCAAACAAAGTGATCTTGTGAGGCTTCACATGTGCAACTGATGCATGTGTGCTAGCTTATGTTTCAAAGCAACGCACAGGCTGTAGTCTTTGGCACACAAGGGCTGATTTCTTCCAACTGGGTGGTGATTATTAGGGCAAATGTTGGACACTAAAACATGGACACATTAGACAGGGCAAATTGATAACCTTCCAATTTCCATGTGGCCTCTATACCCACTGAGACTATTTTGTTTATTGTTTTTTTGTTGCTCTGCAATAATTAAATACTATTTCATGCACATTCTTGGAGACAATGGTTGCAATTCTCAATCGCTGTGGTGTAGCTTGGTATGGTGTAAGTCTTCTCATTGGCTGCATGGCAGCAAATCAGGTCTGGGGCCTTGCTTGGCGTAGGCCGAAAGCCTATACCACCAGCCCTGGGCCTGAGTTTAGCAAATAATTACCCAGAATAATTAAAACCTGCATGTCAAAATGTCCAGAAATCACCTGACCCCCCCCCCCCCCCCAATTAAAAATGTTACTGTACTCCCCTGCTTTGTTCATCATGAGTTGAAGCTTTTGATGAGTGGTTTTAATTATTATGGATATTTTTTGGAAAGCCCAGGCCCAGGCCTGGTGGTATAGGCTTTCGGGCCTACCATAAGGCCCCAGACCTGATTTGCTGCCATGCAGCCAATGAGAAGACTTACACCATACCTGGCTACACCACAGCGATCGGGAATTGCACCCATTGGCTATTTCCCCTGCAAATATAAAGGCTTGCTTGCGTCTATTTTTAATGTCCTAACTGACAAGTTTGCAAAGTATGCAAGCACTCTGTTGGGGGTCTTCTGCCGGGGACAATACAAAGATTTTGACTTGAGACATTTGGCTGGCAACAAAAGTGTGTACCAGTGGCTGCCTGTGCCTCGTAGTAGATCAGATGTGAAATCAGTACTGGTTTTCTTTGGGCAAATTTCCCTTGTGGTAGAACTAATATATAGCTTGCGATAAAAGATGAAGGCAGTGTGGCAAATTGTTGCATAATAACATGCAATTTGTTGTTCTCATTTTCCAGTGACTTGTACTTGGGTTGTTCAAGGTTCCTTATTCTGCCAGTGGTAGAAAGGAATTGAATGTTATAGCTGAGATTTGTGGTCTGAGTGTCATCACCACCATTGAACAGTACACACCCATAACGCTCTCAGTGTAGCTGTACTTTAACCATGTGTGAGTTGTGTAGTTTAAAAAATGGCTCACACTAGTTCGGGGGTCAGCAACCTGCGGTTCAGGAGCCGCATGCGGCTCTAGAACACAGCCCTAGTGGCTCCCTGGCTGTAGCATTATTACATACACACTAGGGTGATCCTCCAACATAATATAAACATTTCAGTCACTGGCAGCACCCAACACGCCATGCGCTGTCTGACAGTTAACATAGCACTGGTTGGGCCAAGCCACAAAAGCCCAGCGCATATCAGAGATCAAGCTTTAATCTGAACCGCCCATTTTCAACAGTTTACTATATCATTAATATATCTTTCAGATGTTGTGTGGACATGATAAAAATGATGTGTTTCCTAGAAAAGGAGGTCTGAAAAAAAAAAACATTAACACGGTGAAACAAACTTGATGACGTCATCAATTTGTGTTTCACCATGTTTTCTTTTAAGATTTTTCTTTTAGTACCTTTTTTCTGAGTGTACAAATGGAACCAAATGGACCCGCCAGAGTCCATTTGGTTCACATTTGTAAACTCTCAGAAAAAAAAAACATTTAAAATGGGTGGAATTCCCTGTTAAGGGCTTATTAGGCTTACATTTTTTGCGGCTCCAGACAGATTTTGAATTTAATTTTTGGTCGAAAATGGCTCTTTCAACATTTTGGGTTGCCGACCCCTGACTAGTTGATATACTGGAGAGATCCCCCCCCTCCCCACCATCCTATGCTCTTGTATCCTATGCTAGATAATTGGGTGCCCAAAAGGATAACCCTCTGTTGTCGTCATCGGGTCATGCCACTATCCTGGCTCCCGTTTGATGTGTCACTCTAGCACAAGCGCCTGTGTTTGAAGTGCCTTTTCTGCTCTTAATTAATGAGCAGCCTATTTGAACAAGTGTGGTGGCTCTAAGGGGATTAGATATGCATCCCTCTTACCATTTGTCTGATAAATCCACAGGAGCTTTTCTTTGCGATTGAGAGCAGAGCAGTGCATTTATCTCTTCACAAAAGGAGTGTGGGGAGTTTGAAAATGGTATCTCATAGATATGGGGGTTGGCTAGAGGAGTAAATTATTCTCTGAATGAGACATTATGCCGTTGGTATGGAGAAGGAATCCATACACCGCAAATATTTACATGGCTAGATTGTTCAGTTATGACAAAGGTGAATTGAATGAGGGAGTTTAGTCTGGACTTTGTTTGCTTTTGATACTACAAATGTTAAAGGAGACGGTCTAGAACAGTGGGTCTGGTCTGGTTCACAAACATTTCAGGTCGAGAAAATAGTCATAGTCTATGGAGGGAAAAGAAACTGATGGAGGGGAAAGAAAGTGGTTGGGATGTGTGCTACGTCCAACTGGGGAACCCCCGCACTCCGTCAGGTGAAAACAAGCAGCTTGAACTCGTCATGCATAGGAGAAGCATGAGGTCAGTCGACTGGGTGGAAAAATGGGTAAAAATCATGGGATTAAATACAGTATAAAACAAAATCATGTTGCTGTAAGGCAGGTTCCAGATGTTGCTCTCAGAAAGGTTCCATTCTAATTATTCATAAAAAAGGTAAAACAAATTATGTTTTAACATCTATAATGACACATGCTGGTTTGTGCATGGTATGAGGTGGGTGTTATGTAACGGGTGGACAGCAGAGTTACGTGTATAGGGGACAAATGTTTCAATGTAACAGACTGGTGGAAGGGGCGTTATCTATCTCAGCTGACTGTGCTTAGTTTAGGGCTGACCATGTTGATAGGACTCCCCCTGTTATGTGTCCACTGACTACAGGTAGAATGCCCCTAGTTCATCATGTGCCAGGGTTCATTATTATGGAAGAGAAAAGGGAACAAAAGCTTGCTCATTGTCCTGCTAAGAAGGCAGACGAAGGATGCCCCCCCACACACACACACACACACACACACACAAACAGTACACCCCAAGACCACCTCCCTCAATGTTTTTTTTTTTTCTAATGCAACGGAGGTCACAATGTCACAAATAGAAATTTGAATCTTTGAATCTTTGAAAATCGTAATCTTCAATTGGTGTAAAGGAAATTCGCAAACGATTACAGGGAAAATACAGGGCGATTTGTTTGGAACACATCATTGGGTTAAAAAAAAACCTCGCATACTTTGAACATGTGCTGAACACATGCATAGGGATATTGAACTATGTAATCTGTTGCTTGGTATGGTTAAGTTACAAAGGGGTTATTTTACATGATGTGACGCTGTCAGGCCACAAATGCTCATACACACCCAAAACAGACCCCTGATTCCTTGCTCCACTAGCACTTGTGAACTAGTGATCTTGCTCACACGTGTACGTTTACACGTGAGCTGCTGACGTTATGCACAGCTGAAGCCAGTCCTTACACCAACTCAAAAGCCTGATTTATACTTCACTGCATTCTGATATGGCGTTCTGAAACTAGCCTCGCCGCTCGTAGATTGGCTATTTTTGGAATCGCACGCGCTAAGTCATATTAGCATAAATGAAACCAAGCAAGATAAAGAAAAGTCTGTACATTGGGGGGAAATGGAAGTTGAGAACTAATGGGAAGGGAAATGCATTGGTCGTAGTGTGATCTGTGGACTGTGAGGTGATGACATGTATGCTCTTGTTTTTCCTTTTTTTTGATGGATGTTTTATTTTTCATCTGTTCGGAAAAAGAAATAAGTGGAAAAAATATATTGAAGTTTTCTATTATACCAGAGTCTGATATTGTTGTCTAAAATTGGAACACTAATGACCTGCCTAATTATTTCCCACTTGAACCCTGTATACATTGACCAAGCATCCCCAGGTGCAACAGTGACATTATCTACAGACTGTCTTTGAGAGGTTAATTATGTTTACCAAATGTTTGTTCCAGTAAAGAGAACCTATGAGATATTTACAGTAAGTACAGTATCAATATAGCACTGTGTGGGCTGGGGGGGTACTGCGTGTTCCGGTCCCCGGAAGCACAGCCTTTGTTATACTGTAGCTGAATTCTGTAGTGTCGGTTTCCTGTGGAGACCTGTAGTCTTTTTCCAGGGGCACTAGCCCCTCCCCATGACTGCTTTGTGTGTTGGCCTGTGATGTCATGTGGCAGCCAAGTCTATGGATTTTTTTTTACAAAGAAGCACAACAACATGGAGAAGACTGGGGACTCTAAAAAACAGAGACAGGAACACACATTGTGTGCATGAGTGCCACTCACTTCCTTTAGAAGTTTTGTGATTTCTGTGTACTCAAACTCTTTTGAGTTTTTTAAAAGCTGTGGAAAGTTTGAAATCCATCTCATGTGCAAAATGGCCACCGTGTGGTGACAGTTTTGGTGTTCGAAATTATACAGCAAGCTTCCTAGCACTTTTTCCAACATGTACTGTTGGAATAACATTCCCCATGTAGTAGAGGTGCTAGAGTGGGAATGTGCAATGGGGTTGAGAAAGGGAGAGAGCTCTGCGTAGAGCCGACAGGCAGTTGTTACTAGTGGTTGGGAGATGAGCATTTGTTTCAGTCAGAGACCATAAGTACATCACTTTGCATAGAAACAGCATGCTTTGATGCCAGTGCTTAGTAGCGAGACAAGAGAGCATGTAGCCAAAAACTGTTCATTGACAAAATGCCTCAGAGCAATGTTGACAATAGGCCCTGAGGAAAAGTGAGACATTTAAAATATGTCGCATGAAGATGGCTTTTCCTTAGATGAGGGAGGGAGAGGTTGCGTAAGGGAGAGGAGAGAAAGGCACACTGGATGAAGGGGCTTGCGAATCGCTGCAGCGTACACATGGTCGTCTGTAATCTGATTTAATAAGTTGCTGTTATATATTGCTATAAGTTTGATGTTGTGTACCATGACAAACATGTCTGTTGAGCTGCCAGATTCAGCCGAACCCAAACGCATTCCTCTGTGTCCTTACATAATGCAAATGGTATTTTGCTGAGTCCTGTGATGAGGGCAGAAAATACCTACAGCCAGAGGCACAATGCCCTGGAATGATGAATTTGCCGCTGATGCTGGACACTGCTGTTCAAGACCTATTGTGGTGTGTGCTTAAATGGCATGCTTTGTGGGTGAACTCTCAACCCCTGGAGTATAGAGAGCCCTGCCGCTGCTGGCAGTGTTATGTCTGGAAACAGTTGATGGCCCAGAATGTGCTGACTGTGCTACTGTATGCAATGCTTGACCCCACCCAGCTGATGCTGAATGGTTCCCTAATTGATTTACTGTCTGGGAGATGTTTATGGTCATATGCTTTCAATACATTGTTTTTCAACATGGGTTTTCAATTGATTGTAAACCAGCGATCACCACTCTAAGAATGACCACCACGGTTACCCTTATACTGTTATTTTATCCATTATCCAACCTTCCATTAAAGGTCAGCTATTACAAAGTATTACACGGTACTGATAAAGTAGACACATGATGACACATTCATTTCCAAATAATGATGACTCAATCAGACAAGCTTTCTTAGATTCTAACTCACTTTTCAGTGGAATTTCTTAACCTTGATCAGACTGAACATTGATGCCATGGACTTCCATGGAACATTACACAAAGTTTTAGTGTGGTGTTCCGTGGAAGAAAATACAAAGTCTTTACTTTGCCTAGTTTGCTACATTACTAAATGTATGACATAACATTGCGTCTATGAGCATATACCAGTAGGCCACAGACCACCTGTTAAACTATCCTGTTAGGAGTTGATCAATGTGTCGATTCTGATATTCAACAATTTAGCTGAAGTTTAATTCATACCTTGGACTGGATTTAGTAACACTTATTTCCACCACCACACACAGACAGTTTATTATCAAAGTACCAACCCACTAACTGTACCCTATATGAACTGACTGAACTGCTGTTGAAGCTGCAAGTTCAGGATTATTGATTTGGAGGACTTAACTCTACAGGTTCACCACTTTACTGTGTACGTTGACCATGAAATTGGAATTTAAAGGTCATGATAAATGAGCAGCTGAGAAAATGTAGCTGAGAAAAGCTGCCAAGACTTCTTATACTACCACACGTAAGTGGGGGTGGTGCGGGTTGAACATGTACATTTATGTTGGTTTCTGTCCCGTGTCAGATGAATTGGGTGAGCATCTGTTCACCTGAGCTCTGTCTGGTTTAGAACCAAGGCATGCACAGCTGCCAAACACTGCACATGAAGCTGTGCCAAGGAGTTCTATTTGGACACTTTAACCCAATGACCCCTGTCCTAGTTGTACCAACTGTCATCCCAGGCTCCAGTAAAAGTGTGTCAAGGATCAAGTGGCCTTGCCAAATGTACACAATGTTGTCACATTGTTGAATGTTCTTTGGTTATTTTGTACAACTTTAATAATGTGTTGGGTTTCGATGTATTTTCAGATACATTGTTCCCCTTTTCTTTTCACCAAGCCCTCCTGATCATGAAAACCCAGCGTTCCCTATTCTTAGTCATAGGTGAACATTCGTTGAAAAGGGGCATGCAGCATGTTGGAGCTTGCAGTAGGTTTTCTTTGGTAAAGAGAGTTTAAGTGTATACTACTGTATTACATATATTCTATACTGGCAAGAAACATGTTGCCTTAATGCCCTTTGAAAGAAGAGCGAAAGTAGGCCTAATGAAATGTGGATAGTGTGGTATTTTATTGGGAATATCAGAATCGGCCTGAGCCACAATGGCAATTGGATGCCAATGCCAATTAATACAAAATTGGCAGGTAGGTCTTTGGCTGCACAAAGAAATTATTACAACGTATATCAAGAAGATATAATCAAGAGTTGTTGTCAATATAGATTAGTTAAAAATGTGTGATTGTTAAGGGTGCAGTGCAGGCTGCTCAACAACACCGCTGGCTGGCTGTAGTGATGCTGCTCAGTGTGAATGGTCATTTAGATTGCCATATACTGTAGAAGTGCCACGGTCAAAAGTGCCACTTTAAGTCACCTGGCAGTATTGGCAGCTGTTCATATGACCTTTTACCCACCCCACACTATTTTGACAGCCCCTATGTGCATCTGTGGTTATTCCCACTTCATTTAATTTCTTGCCATAGAAAGTTGTCAGATGAAATGATATACCTGCCAGTGGACTGGAATTAAAATGCAGCATTAATTTGTTGATATGTTAGAGTACTGTATGTACCCATATGCTATGGCTGCTGACATGGCAAGCTATGTTTTTGCATTTTACAGTGCATTCCTTTCCTGGCTTTGTACGAACAAGACCGGAGGTTACCAACTGGTAACAGTTTGTACCCATGATGATGTTTTTTTTAGTACTGTAGAGCTTGTGGTCTGTGGGAAAATTGTCCAACCTTAACTTCCCACTAGATTTGTTTAGTATAAGTGACTCATTACCTTCATATACAGTTGACATATTGTCTTTTTTATGATGTAATTATTTGTGTATGCACTGTTACAGATACAGAACTCAATGCATGGTTTCTGTAGGCTAGGTATTGGCAAGAAAGTAGAAGGTAAAGCCATGAGGGAATGGGTGTTCCTGGGATGATTCTTCCCTAGCCTGTTTTGTATACTACAGAAGACCTAGCTGTATACTGTGTGAATTGTATCTTACAGTGCATTGATCCTCTTGGGACTCGTATGTTCCCCCGGTACTATGCTCCTCACTTACCTTAGGGTTAGGTAAGCAGGGAACTAAGAACCCCGGGGGAGACAGAGAACCCCTCCCTTTTAGGATCCCTTTAACGGACTACCTCATTTATATCCGCAGAGCAGGAGAGAAATACATGAGAACAAAGCAGGCTCTCACGGAAAGACACCCTCGGACAGATTACATGATAAGATTACCGTTTCCATGACAACAACCACTAAAGTCGGTCCTAGTCTGGCTGCTAAAATGTTGCTAACTAAATAAAGGGCAGGATTAGTTCAAATGAAGGGACATCATGTTTTTGTTTTTGATGCTTAATTTTGTGTTTTTAATCATGTGAAGTTTCTTTTATGCTTTTGCCTACACGTTTATGCTTTTGCCTACTGTTTGTTTTATGCTTTTGTCTACTGACAACTCTTTTCAAAATCTGAGTGGAGGTAAAGTGCATTATAATATAATCCATTATTATTATTGCTCACCTTAGCCTGAGGTATCCTCTAATATACTTGTGCCCACCACCATCCCTTTGTTGACACATTGGCAGGAGTTGGTCAATGTCACCCTCATCACTTACATACTACTTGTATACAACTCTTATGTGCTGTTTTTGTGTGGATTTTATTTTTCCTGCTACATCCACTGCTTCTTTAATTTGTACCACCCAAGTTGGAAATTCTTTCAAGTCACCCTAAATGGCTCTTTTACTCTAATTAACACGATGACAAGGACTTGAAGGCCCATGGCCCACCATCAGGTACTGACACTCACTTGGAAAAACACTGTTCTATTCAGTAGTGAAAAGACTGTTGTACTGTAGTAAAGAGGCTGTTCTGATCATCAGTGTCATACTGGTAAATGTCCCGGGCTGCCACGGCAAAACAGAGTTGAGTCACCATCAGGACCTCCCCTGAATCGTCTGTATGTGTGCTTGTGTGTCTGAGTCTGACAGTGAAATACAGCAATGCTAAGCTGCTTAGCTAGAATGGGATCTAACCTGATTGTGTACTACCCTAGTTGGTGGTCTGCTAGTTGTCTGTGCCTTAGTTCTTATGTCATAGTCCAGGTCAGGAGCTGTTGGGTGACTGCGTAGAAAGTTAAGACCTTGTGAAGGCAAAATGCTTCAGTGTGTGTGTTAGCCTAATTAAACCCTTTAAGGGCCACAGATGTACCGGTAATATCGCTTGCTAGTGATTTTCAAAGTTTACAAAGTTTGCTGGAAGTTGCTGTTTTGTACAACAATGCCGTTTTGTACAACAATGAAGTTTTTTTCATTGGCACGTTTAACTGGAAAGTTTCAGCCCCCAGGAAGAAATACAAAGGGAAGGCATCATTACATATAAAAACACACACAGGGGTCTATTTACATACTGTAACCTCTTAAACATGTAGAAAATTGGAAAAAATACAAAAATCACAGCATCCCCTCTTTAAAATAATTGATCTACAAGCTAACCACTTTGTTGCATTTCTTGTAGATCGGTTATTTTTTTCAAGCAACACCATCTTGGAATGAAGTAAATTTAACATAAGAATGATAAGATGCCAATATGCACAAGCATGCATGTGCATGCTTGTGCATATTGTAGCCATATAGTACCCCATCAAGATTGTCGACTGTAAAGTTGGCAGGTTTAAGACCTCCGAGTCAGAGTGCACATTCAACACACACCAAAGCTAAGAATAGATATTCCCACACATGACCGAGTCACACTCTTATCAGCTACAGCATAGTCTAGTTAGTATGTGCTGAGGCAAATTAGATACACTCATCTTGCCCTTTTATATAATGGGACAGTTTATGTGCTGCCTTTAGTGCTTTGATCAGCCAGTCCAGTTCCGACTTGGAAGCACAATCTGACAAGAATGACCCACTGTTGCATTTTGTAGTTGATCTTTGTTAAAAGAAAATACAGTTTAAATACAGCAACGTTTTAATGAGTCTTGCATAGTCTCACCAAGTGTTTATCAGTTTGTAGCATCATGTCACTGGCTTTCATTGAAAATGACTTGTAGCCTGTTTTTGTTGCTGCTTGTGTGAACACAGCATCAAACGCATGTTAAATTAGGCATAGTAATATCAGAAATGAATCCGGTGCAATGCGACAAGTTGTCATGGGCTGTTCTTGAATAGCCCGAATCGTATAAAATAGGACTCAAGGGGTTAACCCATTAAGGAGTACAGGCTATTTAGGACATGTGATGAGTTGCTCTTTGAACACACATGTTGTGTACATCTGTTTTGAGGCATCAATCTGAATCACTTGCAACATTCTCTGCCCTACATTGGGCACAGCTATCCACCCCATGGGCCCAATGTAGGCTGTAATGTATTACCACTGGTTCCCAAACTTTTAGCTCAGGACCCAAACGAGAAATTAGATGTTTGCCCTCCGCCCAAACTAGTAATAGCACACAAACTAAAATAGCAGATCTACATTAAGCTTGTAACGCCTCGCTTGGCAGTGTATTTCTTGTTGTTGTCGATATTCTGATACTATCTGTAATCTATGTGGCATTCCATAAAACGATATATGCAGAGAGAAAGTAGCAAATACAGTAGATGTTACAAGAGAAGGTGGTCTTAAATGTGTTTTTTAATGATAACGGGTGGATTTATATATAGCCCTTTACATGCACACAGGTGCATTACATTCACACACATTCATGCACAGATGGAAAAGGAAACAATGCAAGGCAGTAAAGGCACCAACTTTCTCATCGGGAGCAATTAGGGTTTCAGTGTCTTGTTCAAGGACACTCGGAATCTTACGGTTCCCAAGTGGCCTTTCTATGAGCCACTGTCTCCTTGTTTTTATAGTTTTGTCTGACTTTGTGTTATTACAGATTTTGGTGTCCTGCACCACTACATGGCCAGCATACACCGTCCTTGATGCAACCCAAACAATATTACAGTTTATAAGCGGTTACGGAAACGTCGTTCTCCAAGGCAACTGCCATGTTGCGTGTGAGCTGGCGATCATGCCGAGCTTCATTCTGTATGCATGATTGTCATCAAACCCATTCATGTTTGGTGCTGTAGTAAACCTTGCTACCTGATAGCTACTGTAGTTGAAGGTTTTCCAAACAAAGCCTGAAAAATAAGCGTGCCTTTCTCATCAGTTGTCAGTCTCAAACACACACACACACACACACACACACACACACACACACACACACACACACACACACACACACACACACACACACACACACTCACACTCACACTCACACTCACACTCACACTCACACACTCAGACTCTCTCTCTCTCGTCCTTTCTCCCAAATTCTCCTCCTTGCCTCTGGCATTGAGCTCTCATTAGCAAAACTTGCTCTATGTAACCCAGTTTGCTGCAAGGTTGTTTTGACTTTGGTCACTATCCTTGAATTCTACTCTCTGTAAAAGGGTGTTCTGTATTTTACTCACTCCTAGAAGTGTCCTACTGTCAGTACTGTCTAAATGTCAGGCAACGTGTCTGTTTTGGAAACTATAACCCAGCTGCCCGGGTATTCATATATTCTGTGAAGCATCTTCAGTGAGACGTCTCACTATTTTAGGTAATTAGTGTGCGTGGAGTTTGGGTTAATCCACCATCACTTCTCCCTCTATGCTCTGGTGGCTAATCCATTACACACTAAGCTGCTTTCACAAGAGGTCACATAGGTGAATCTTTCAGTTTTAGCTTGCTTTTACAGAAGTTTAATTCATTAACTTAACTTGAGTTCTATAGCTCTACTAAGTAGTTCTTGCCAGTGATTTATTTAATCACTAAATAAAGATGCTGGATCTATCAACTGCATTGCTGTCCAGCAATCCCTAAAATTACAGTTTGTGTGACTATGCCTCTGGGGCACGGGCTGCATTGGTGACTCAATGCTTTGTGTCTGTGTTGTTTCAGGCATCTCCTCCTCCACTCTGTTACACTCCAAGTCCTTGCGTGGCCACAGGGACTGCTTTGAGAAATACCACCTCATCGCCAACCAGAAGCTGTCGCGCTCCAAAGTGTCCCGCAGTGCCTACGAGGGCATGAAGCTGGCCCTCAGCCAGAAGCTGAGCCGCATCATCCAGTACGCCCAAAACAAAGACCCCTCGGATTCTTCTGAGGGCCCGGGCCGGCGGGGGAACAAGCTCCTCTGCTACAGCCAGCCGAGTGACTGTAAGCTGCTGCCTCAGTCCGACGCCCAGGTGCCCCGCTACGCGCCCCGCTGCTGGGACGCGCCCAGCGCCACGGGCCTGCCCGAATACACCATGGGAATGTTGGAGTGCCACGATGAGGACGAGCTGGAGCTGATGCGGGATTCACATGAGGATTGGCCAGGCAAAAGCAGGAGAGGTCTACGCTGTGGAAGTCAATCTACTGCAGGAGACCAGGCACAGCATGGACCCCAGGGTCACAGCCGAGACGAACGTAAGAGCATGAAATGCAACATTCAGTCATCACAGCCTATGTTTACTGACTTGATGGATTGTAGCAGTAATTTAATTCTTTCAAAATAGAGCAGGGAAGCATTTCTTATCCTTACCTTTTCCTTACCTGATATTGACTAACCCTTTTCTAATCAAATTTGTCTTTTTCCTTAGTGGTTAAAATGAGTATGGAGGAACTCCATCAGCTGAATGACCAGCTATTGTTGCAGATACAAAGTAAGGAACTGTGTGTGTGTGCGTGCGTGCGTGCGTGCGTGCGTGCGTGTGTGTGTGTGTGTGTGTGATGATTAATCCCAGTTGAACTTTGCTGGGTCTACTGGTACACACCATTGGTCAAATGTCTGCACTGTAAAAGGCTAAATTGCAATCGTAATGTAATTTTGTGAGTGAAAACAACAACAGAAAAATGATACTTGTGCTTGCAGAAAGAGTGCACTACTATGGAGTACTCTCTGCCAAGTAGAGCTTTGACATAATGGATTCACTGAATGAAATTCAATTCAATAAAGGTGTGCCTAACACATTGTTGGGCTCTGAAGGACAGACAAGTCAAAACATGTTCCAAACTGAATTTTAGCATTTTGACTGTGGTGGTGCGCTGACTCATAGCGTGCATACTGTACATGTTTACGGCATCTGCATTTTAAGTGCAGTGTTCTCTATGAACAGTTCCAAAGAGTCAAAGAAGCAAAGAATCTCATCGCAAAAGTAAATCATTTGTGGTTTTCAAACAGAAGTTAAAGTTAATTGTTACTATGGAAGCCTGTGCTCATTTGATGATTTCTATCCAACCCTCTTGGAACAACTTTGTTCTGCTTGATTACAATATTGTTACTGGGAACAGATGGAGGCTATAGCTTTTCATAAATTATTCAAGGCAGACCACACACATGCTAGAATTTATGATCGGCTATTTTGGATGCATTTGCACATCCATAAACTTGGTAAATGAGTGCTCATGGCTCCATCACTGTGTCCTTGGTTGACATTATGCTGGCATCAAATACTGTATGTTTGTTTTTTGGCTTCTCTTTTGACTTATAAATTATGCATTCCGTCATGATGCTTTGCAATCTGTTTGTCCAAACCAGATTTATTGATTTCGCTCCCGTTTGTTTGTTGTTCCTGCCAGCTCCGTCTTTATACAACTTGACCCTGTGTGTAAATTGACAGCTTAACACTGATCCCTGTGTTTCTGTCACTCTCTCTCCCTCTACAGAGGTGTTTGAGCAGCTGACTGCAGCAGTGCAGGAGAAGGACTCTTTGGCATCAGAGCTGCATGTGCGTCACATCGCCATAGAACAGCTGTTCAAGAATTGTGCCAAGCTGCCATGGCTGCACATCAGCAGGGCTGGTGTGAAGGCCAGTAGCAGTGGCCCTGTGGAGTAAAGGGAATCTACAGGCCATCGGCTGTCTTGCCTTTCGTGTTTGCTGCAGACAGGCTGAAACAAGACTTGTGTGGCCTTCTTGACTTCATGCACCGCGAGGTTGAGAGGGGTTGTGCGTGTGCATTGGGTGATGTGGCTTCCCTCCACCAGATTGGGCTGATG
This sequence comes from Benthosema pterotum, assembly GCA_039105355.1. Taxonomy (NCBI): domain Eukaryota; kingdom Metazoa; phylum Chordata; class Actinopteri; order Myctophiformes; family Myctophidae; genus Benthosema; species Benthosema pterotum. The sequence goes on from CM076975.1 coordinate 23,772,533, forward strand.
ATGTGCAGTTGAGGATGGTTTGGAGGTTTTGAAGATTTTAACTGCTTGACATGGAAAGTCCTGTTTTTACCTTTTTGTTTTGCAGCCGAGCCCACTGATTTGGTGTTTAAATCAATTCAGCTGATCTGTAAGCCAGGGTCCAGAACTGATTCCATGGTCACTCAAACTAGTTGATTGGCCTTTCTCTGTGTGAAAGGTTTGCCCAAAGCAATGCGACACATACTGACCATAGAGTCCTATGTGTTCAAGATTGAGGTGAGCTTTCCACTGTTGCTGGACGTTTTACCTCTACACTGACAATGGCATTATTTTAGAATGCCTGATTAGATGTACTGTATACAGACTTTGAAAATAATCTAATCTACATAAATGGTTGCTGTTTGTTTTTATTTCACCTTTTATTTATGATGTCAGTTTTATCCTCCAGTTTATTTCATTTCAATAGTGTTTTTGAATTATTGGTTAAAAAGGAGAATATTCAAATATGGATATTGCACCAGCAATATCCATGTTGTTAGGCAAAAGTTTCTCTTGTTGCTGTGAGTGCTGAGTTACAGTATTTTATACCAGTGGGATTGGATGAGTACTTGATCTGGACCGGGCTACCATTGAACGTGTTACTTTTTAAAATACTGTATATGGAATTATGTGACCACTGTAACTTAAATTATTATTATTTTTAAAGAATTTTAACTGTCTTTGTTTAAAGTTTTCTTTCACGTTCGGTTTGTTTGGATGTTTGCCTTTCCTTCCTTATTTGGTGACCACTGATCTGCGAGGGCTAAGCTGATGTTACAGCAATATAAAAATGAATGGATTTATACAGTTCCTCTTCAGCTCACTGGGTTTGAAGGAGGAGGGTGCATATTGGACAGTGTTTTTAACCTGTATTTGGTTTATTATTGTCTCTTGTGCTTAAGTTATGCTGTCTCTCAGTAGCCTGGCTAAGAAGCCAGGCTAATATCACAAGGCAGGCAATTTTATTTTTACCAATGGTTGATACTCGTCTGGCTTTGGCTAGGCTAGTCTCAAAGGAGCATGGAGTTCACCAAAAATAGATATACAAGCTCACAATATTGCATCTAGCTTTAGATTTTGGTCCTTAGGCAGAGCTGAGCTTCAGCCAGTTGGTGAATGGTGAACAGTAAATCTTGATGTGATTAATCTATTGTCGGTTCTCCAAAATTGTAATGGCAATAACTATTAGGTTTTCCTGACCTTGCGTGGGTGTCAAGCAGCAATGCTGCCTGCTGGGCTGAAGACTACAGACCCACCCTGTAGGAGAAGGGAAAAAACTAAACAATATGGCTATTTGCTTTTAATATGTATTCAGAAATCCTATGCAAGAAATAAGACACTTTGAATTATATCAGAAGCCTTATATATGGAAAGAACATAGATATAATACTTGGTTTTGTTCCCTATGGTGGTCGGTTGGCTACCTAAATATAGTGCACATGGAAAAACCCTTTTATTCAATTGCCATTTTAATTACACATCTTTGTCAATGCATCCGTTTTATGCTCTTTATAAGAGATTACATAATATTTGACCCCTTGTGGGTTGAGCTCCATTTCAAAACTTATCTTTTTGATTTTGTTGATAAATGTGTGGTTTGGTTGTGTCTTAATATGCAAGTTTATGGGTCCAGTTATTTATACTCTCCATTACTTGTTATATGAATTTTGAATCTGAGTGCTGTGCAGGCTTGTTGGCAGTGAAAACATGTCTTACTATTAACCAATGTCTCTGCTCGGCAAACATTTCAAGCTGCCTGCCATTGGTTTGTCTGTGGCGGATTCCATTGATTTGTATCTGACATGTATACATACCTGTTAACTTTCTCCTCTAGACTAGATTATGAACCGGTTGTCTCCCTTCTGATTCATATGGCTGCGTTTTATGCTGTGTTGAATTTCACGTTGTATTTATTGTGTTCATGGAGCTTATTGCTGGAGTGATATGTTAACAGTTTGTATTTTTTCTAAACAATTTAAATAAAATACAAGTATTTTTAATATTTTGAATGATACGTGTTCTCTTTAAATTAGCATTCTAGTGAGAACAACCTTTTAACCGCTGAGATTTGTTGTCTACAGCAATGAGTGGGAGAATAAAGTCTTATATCATCCACTTACTATTCACTTACTGTATATTAAGGAATTTAAACTTCAGGACAACTCATTTTGTTAAAGGAAAATTCCACTGCAGAAGTCTTTCTTACCTTTATTTAGTTGATTTGTTTCCAAAAAAAAAGTGGTCCAGTTGTTATTTTGTGAAAACACTATTGGCTGTTTCCCCTACGCTGACAATTGGTTAAAATGAGGGTATGGGATGTTGTTCAAATTCACCTATTTCCATCGCTACACAATGCAATTGCTTTTGCATGGTTACGGCAGCAAATGAGTCAAGAACAGTGAGTGAGTAACAGGAATAGAAACAAACCAGGATACTAACAAACGCAACAGAAAACGAGTGAAGAGGTGTTCTTGAGTGTGGACTGTGGAAGTTTATTCGAAACAGTTGGCCTGTAGAAGCAGAAAACTGCTTCACCATATTTGAGCAGGCCTGCACTTGAGGACCTGAGGGGGTTAGGGCCTATGTAGGCAAACAGTGAATACACCAGTAAAATGTTTCATAGTTACCTTAATTTGAGTTAAAACTCAGCTGCTGTAATTTTAACAAGTTGAACTTTAAGTACAGTAATTGTCCTAATGCTTGATATTGTTTATGAAAGTAATCTTCAGCAACTAGAAGAGTTTACATATCAGGGCTGAAAGCTCTCAGTACTGGGTACTGATTTCAGTCCTGAGGATTTCACAGGGGTCATTTAATTAGCTCAGTGCTTATTTGCAAAAGATCATTTTCAGTCTCAAGATTTTTTTTACTTTAATCGCCAGCAACTAGAAGAGTTTACATATCTGGGCTGAAAGCATGGTAACAATGGTCATCTAAAAATGAAATCAAAGAACAAGATTCCTGGCAGTATTTCCTCTTGTCAACAAAAGCGTCTTCAAGACACTTGCTGGTGCTCTAACTCAGCCCTCCTTTGAAAATAGGATTGACCTTAAAAATTGTTAATGCAACCTTGCTCAATTCCTTCAGTGCTACTGCTTGCATACCAAATGACTGCCTTAAAAAGCCAGCAATATCCACAGTCAATACAAGGAGAAAGAACATGGTGCTTTCTACAGCACCGCCACCCAACAAAATGCCAACACACCTTTTAAAACAGGACTTGAAAATCCATCAGCTACCTGAAAATCCATCTCTCAGAAGGCCCAAGGGAGATGAAATGCCCTCCACACTTCCCTTTTCATGAATATTCTTTACGATATAGTCCAGGATTTTGTATTACTTTTTCCCCTTTGATATTGATTATAGTTGTTCTTGTTCATGTCATGTCTATGAATTGATGTCATAGGGCCTAAATGGAAACAATCAAAATTGTATGTCCACTCTTGAGTGAACTGAAAATGGAGATCTAATGCCCTCTAGTGGAGAAATGTTCTGCCACAGAGAACCAAGGCCGTCTACTATAATAATTAGGCCCTACAGTGAAGTGGCAGGCTGCAGGGCTGGAAAGTTCAGACAATGCCTACCAGTGGCAAGGCAGTGGAAAGCAGATTTTGTTTGTTTGTTTTAAAGAGCGGTGCTCTGGGCCATGGATTATGGATGAACACTTACATACCGGTACAATTGCTACTCAAACTCAGTTTTTTTTTTTGATACTCAGAAATATTGCATAAGACTTTTTCAAAAAACATAGTGATGATGAGCTCCTTAACAGACATTAAAAGTGTCAAAATACAAACAAAACATTACAGAATATACTGAATGACGTAACGAGAAAATATGAGGACGAACAGACTTGAATACCCTGATTACCGTAAGTCAGTAGTTGATGCGTGAGTGATTCACCACCACGTGTGTACTGAGTCATCTCTTTGGCCATAATTCATGGCCAAAGAGATGGATACTGATTTCTAGGCTATAATCTATATAGGCGTATGTGTTTCATTCTAGAAACATCTCTTCCTTTGTTGCTCAGGATATAAAATATATATACCGGTATATAAATATTTGTCTGGAACATTCCAGATATCACAATCATATTTATGGAGGATCAAAAGGCATGCCGCGTGACGCCGTTTCTGTAAAAATGAGTGACATGTTACTCAGCCACTGAAAACGCCACTTTGACTTGCTTGACCAATGACAGCAATGAGAACGGCTAGGGGCGGGACTGGTGAAGAATGGGCGGGGTTGTCCGTGGCGTCTATCTCCTGATAGCAAAGGAAGCAAAGCAAACCGCGTTGGAACTTTTTCCTCACGTTCAAATCTATAATCAGTAATCACATAATTCATCATCAGCCACATGGTTACACTTTAAGGTAAGCTTAATTCAGTTTGCTTTGTGTAGTATATTTCGTACAGCCAACTAAAATTATTCGAATCTCGGCACCGGCCCATAGTTGGACGGTATTGATATTTTTTTATTTTAGTATGTAGTTTTTGCTTTTTGTTTTGACAACGGCTAGCGCCATAGCATTCTGGCTATAGACGCCTTTTACGATTAAAACAACGCTGTTCATTCCATTGATCACATATGATCGCTTCAAAACAGGTAAAACATATTTATATGGTCACAACTCGCAACATTGTTTGTTAACGCTTTCGGTAAACGCCGTATAGCCAGAGTTACGACATCTCCGTTCACTTCCATGGAAAGTTCTAATGGCGGCTGCTCTACATAGGCTACTATTGAGCATGGGGACGGAGTCAAAGCTGAATGAAGAGCGCGCGAGCGTTGTTTTCTGCCCCCTAATTGACGCGACTTTTCGGCTCTGGGTTAACGCTAGTAGCGCACCCGAGCCCCCCGGCGGGCTGGCACCACATGGCTAACGGAAACATTGCGTCACAACAGACGGACGGCAGCGGCGCCGCGCGATCAGCCTGAACATGTCAGGACCAGGATCTATGGGATGACCACATGATACTAACAAGGATGTCTGACGAAGTCTGAATCAGGCGTCATGTCTTATCGTCATTCATTATTACTAGTTTTAACATTCAAGTTCAAACTCGTTTTTCTTAGTAGTCGGGCCTAGTGCTCCACTATTTGGTCGGGTTTCTTCTACATTAAATATAGACAATAACGTGTTAAAACTTCAATCCGCCTAAATTCAAACCTGTGTCCTGCGCGGGAGATAGGCTACATTTCCACCCTGCCTAGGCTCAACAGACTGACGATCACCCACCTTGGGAGATATTGGGATCAGTTCAAACAGAAGTACACACAGTAGATGTCTAATTTTCAGAGTGGCAATGTAAGGAGGACGATTAAAAGTTCAATTTAAATAAGGCTTTACAATGTATGTATCATCTGTATGATCTCTGATTTTAGTATAGGATTGCATCTTGTTTGATGCTTTTTTTTGTTCCCATCAGGCACTAATCACTTGAAACATGAAGAAAGAAATTGCAGCGGTGGTGTTTTTCTTGAAGAGACTCATCAAAAAGGGAGAGAAGTTGGAATCTCAGAAGGTGGACATGTTTATCGAGAGGCTGACTGTTGCACTACAAGAGAAATTCCGTGGACACTGGTACCCTGACAACCCAGGCAGGGGCCAGGCTTTCAGGTACTGATCAATTTATACGTCTAAATCCAGTGTAGTTATTTAGTCACAAGCTCTTGTTAGAGCATTAGTCACGTATTTATGAAACCCACACACAGGTTCCACCACTTCAATCTTCAGCAGATCTGCCATATCAGTTTGTGTGATACTTTTTTGCGACACTTGTTTGAGAAGTATATCATAGGATAACGAATAGCATTATTTATGAAAGGGCGGAAAAAACCTCACTCAAAAATAAAATGGGGACATCTGCAAACGTTGTTATAGCCAGCGGAACCATTGCGGCTCAGGAATCCACCAGTCCCCTAATGAAGTATACATTTGGGTATGGCATCCCCAGCCACTCCGTTTAGTTTTACCGTGGTTAGGTTTAGGGTTAAAGTTAGGTTTAGGCAAAGTCATACCCAAATTCTTTGCTTGTGCAAAGCACTGTCCTAAGCCTGATGAGAGCAGGAATGAACCTGGTGAGACGTAGTAGAGGGCTAAAGGCCCGGACAGGAGTCAACCCACGGAGCTTTCTTCACCATGGTCCAGTGCTTACAGCTAGTCTCACTGATGCCCTGTGGTACGGCCAGTTACTACTCTGTAGTGACTTTTCTACTGCCGTGCATTGTTTTGGACGGTGGAAATAAATAAAACAACATAACCACTTAACCGAAATAAAGTATTCTAGGCCTTGGCAAAAGTCTATTCTTGAAGCTGGGTAGCGTGTCAGGTGTCCAGTGTCTCTCTCAATGCACTATTTTTCTCTTGAAAGAAAATGCATTCTAGTGAATTGACAAAGGCACAACCTGGAAATGCCATAGTAGAAGTAGTGACTCTGTCTGCTACTTCACTATAATGGCACAAAGTGCATTTTAGAGAAGCTGGGGACTGGAAACCCTACCCAGTTTTGAGAACAGACTTTTGCCAAGGTCTAGGTGGCTTTGTTTTGGTGAGTAGTTGCATTGTTTTCTTTATTTTTGCCATCCAAAACAACAATTCACAGCTGTAGGACAATCACTACAGAGCTGCGGATGGGCGCATGACAGGGCGTCAGTGTGAGACGCCCTGTCACCCTGGGCCAGGGTTAAGTCCTTCCTTGCACCAGAAGACTGACCTTGGGATACATCACATGTCCTACCCAGGTGTTTTTAAGTTATGTGTTGGCTTTTTATGAACTTAGAGGAAATACACCTGAGGATTGTTTAATAGTCTTGCATGATAACCAGATGAGATCTCCGCTAGAGCCCGACCGATGCCATATTTTTGTGGCCGATGCCGATACCGATTTTTGGAAAAAACTGCACCGATGTTACCGATGTTTGGGACCGATGTATAATAATGAATTAAAATAATTAAAAATACATTTGAAAAACTTCTAAACATCAAATTTATGCTCTCTTTCAAGTAAACAATAGAACACAACATTGACATCATTTACGTTTGTGAAATAATTCTATTGCTGTGTTTCTTTTTCTGTTTCAGGCAAATATCGGCCGATATATCGGCCGATGTTACCGATATATGGGCAGATTTTACCGATATAATGGCCGATGTATTGACCAATATATCGGTACGAATATCACCGATACCGATGCCGATATATCGGTATCGATATCGGCCGATATATCGGTACGACAGATATATCGGTCGGGCTCTAATCTCCGCCTACCAATGTCTGGGGAAATCTAAATTCAGTTACGATCTACAGCTACAGTTACAGTGGCCAACAGCAACAACAAACCTACACCCAATACTTTGAAAACAAATCATATTACCGGTACCATCCTGATAGGGAGGTTTGCCCTAACGTCCTATTGGTTCTGACATGCGGTCACCTCCACAGATTTTTAATCCAGTGACTGTTTTCATTGTGTGTGTGGGGGGGTGTGCGAGATCTGAAAAAAAAAAAAAAAAATCTCAAATTAGAAAAACTAAATGTCACATCAAAAATCTATGTAATATGAATGAACATCAACTATTACAGTGAGTTAATATACGTACAACTGTAGTATCGGCTGTATATAACGCATGTGGTACTGTTTCCTACGATGTGGTAGACTTAAGCATAGGCGGAAGCCCCTTCTCTACTTTAGTTGTGTTACCACTCTTACTAATGAAATGAACCAAATGGACAGTTAATCGTCCATCCATCCATCCATCTTCAACGTCTTATCCATATTTGGGTGACGGGCACGGGCTCCACCATAAAGCTCCTCTCCAGAGCAACATTAGTCACTTCCTCCTGGGGATCGAGATATGTTCCAAGGTCAGTGAGTCGATATAATCCCCTCCAAAGGCACCTTGGTCTGCCCTGTGGTCACCTCCCAGTGGGACATGCAATTGAGGACCTCCTAGCGAGACGGTAGAGAGTCAGCCTAACCAGATGCCTGAACCATCTTAGGTTCCATTTATTGTGTAGTGGTTCTCAAACGTTGGCCTATAACCAAGAGTGTACAAGTTAGTATAGTGGCTAACCACCTGCGGAGGAGGTAGGGAAGCGCCCCAATCTTTTCTCAATAATGTGCATATTTGAGATGTGGGACGAACAGTGTTCAACATGACTTCTTTGCCCCCTAAATTGAGTTTAGATGATACCAAACATATCGTAGTCAGAGGTTACACAAGACTAATACTATAATATCAAATTCTTGTTGCTTGTATAGGTGCATCAGAGTGAACGGGTTCCAGAGGCAAGATCCAGAGTTTCTGCGAGCCTGCCAAGAGAGTGGGGTTCAGTACAAAGACCTGCGGCTTCCACGAGAGCTAACACTGTGGGTTGACCCCGGCGAAGTCTGTTGCAGGTAATGGCAGGAATTTCTGTTCTTGTTTGCACGTTAAGGCACATTTGATTTAGCAGGTTGGGCCCCAGAATAAGGCATTGACCATTATTATTTTCTCAATAGATATGGAGAGCAGAATCCATGTTTCCTGGTGGCCAGATTTTCTGATGATGACGAAAACGACAAAGATATCACAAAGAAGGTGACCAGCGCCCTGGAGAGGGTGACATCAGACTATCACTCAGGTTCTTCCTCTGATGAGGAGACCATGCTCAGGGAAACCTCTTCCACACCTTGTCAACATACTCACCAGGTAAAACATCCATTACGACACCTAGTGGTGGATATTGCTTGCAATCACACAATATAGATATGTATCACAAATCCATAAAGAGGCCACAATACAATATGTATTGATGAATATATGATAAATTGATTATCGATAACATGTTAATTAAAAAAACAATGGCCTTGCTGCACAAATACAGTAATGCACTCGCAGGTTCAGAGATTTTTTTATTAAAATAGAAAAAAAATAAGGTCTAAACATCACTCACAAAGTGACACTTCCCTGAACGTCTCTCTCGCGATATTCCCACAAGACTGTAACTCTGCTTTTGGGAAATAGGCAGAAGTGCATTGGACTCAGGAAACAGCCCAGCTTTAATGACTTTACATCCCTTTATTTTAGGTATTTTTAATAATGGCACATCATACCCATTACAGAGACTAGTCGTTGCTGTGAAATAATTTGAATCGGCTGTCATTTTTCATACATATTTAAAATAACTCTTATTTGCGTCACTCTTTTTTAAAATTAAAACAATGTATTTAGGATTTTCGGCCCCCACCGCAACCACCGCGTACAATATGACGTCATACCACCGCAAGCACCGCTCTTTCTAGCTATCCTCTCTGATTTTACTAACCACCACACCGCAGCGGTGCTCACTAGGAACGCCCGCCAAACAGAACTAAACCAATAACATAATTGCCCGGGAGCCGTTGATTGGTCCGGAAGTCTGGAGCACTGACTGCTTGTTTTTAGCGGCTGGTAAACCCACAACACACCACAACGCGACGGGCTGGAGGAGAACGAAGGAGGGAAGGAATGATAGAGACAATGACATGAATAGAATATGAAATAAACATGAAAGCAGCAGAATTTATTGTAATTGAGGCAGGTAGGAAGTAGAGAGAAAAACAGGGGAAAATAAACAACAATGGACTTGAGGAGAACGGGGGAGGGGGGGGGGGGGGGGGGGGGTGCTGGTAGTGGACTATGAATAGCGGTGGTCGCGGTGGCCACCAAAATTCTAAACTCTGAATGAGTCTTTAGGTTCTGGAGACCACTGACCACTTGTCTAAGGCAGTCACTAACAGTGACTGCCTACCCCTTCAGTGGTGCAACTCTACCTCTAGATGGCTCTGTGTTAAATACATCACTAACCACACCAGCCTCACTTCTTTAAATATTATGCTAATTTTAAGTTGGCGTTCCTGCTTGCCAGTTAAGTGTTGAAAGTTGGTAAGTAGTTACAATGTCTCTGGCTAGTTGCACTCCCAAAGGCTGTTAAAAAAGGTTTAGGTTTTGTAAGGTTGGACATTGTTTGTAGTATAATGTAGTATAATAATACTGTTGTCTATTTGTCAAGGTGTTGAACCCTGCTGCACCTACATGGAATCCCAAGAGGAAGACTGTGCGTGATAAAGGTCCTCATCATGAGTATAGACATCACAGCAGACCAGCCCATTTTTCGAGACATAACGTCTGGGTCCCACCTGGCTACAGAGGAGGACCTGCGTACTGGGGCAGCAATCAGCATTGTTACAGTTAGTTGGTGGCAAAAAATAATTCACACTGGACATTTGGGGAGCAAAGAAAATTAAACAAACTGTTAGAATGACTGACCAAACTTTTTTCTTTTTTATAGTGAAATTATATTGTTTATTTTGATACAAATTGTTCTTTGCACTTTAGACTATTTTAGTAGTGGGCATCAAACTATTGTATTAGAAATTATTGGAAGCATTATTTTGTACCTTTGGAATAAGTACTGTATTTATATTATGGGAGAATCACATGTATGCCACCTACCGTCCTTTGTTCACAAATGTTTTATTTATTCATAGTGTTGAATTGTGAGGTTCATAGACTTTATTATGATGTTCATTAAACATGGACTCAAATTCTCAAATCATCATCATGTTTGCAGTCCACTTATTCTGGTAAAGAACTCAACTTTCAGGCACATTTTAGCAGTGATGGTAATAGTACTCAAATCATGTTTTACTAAGTAAAACTGTAAATACTGCAATGTACTGTAGACCTACCATTACAAGTAGAAGTCCTGTATACAACAGGTTTATCTATAAACATAATTGTAAGCTTGGAGGTCAGCTTTACTGCTTAGTGCTTCCATCTATTCTTCATTTGTCCTTTTGCAATAAGTAGGCTATGTGCACAATTATGTAGAATTGTTATTTTTATAACGTTTTGCCGAAAGCATGGAATTGTAGACAAAATCTTATCCAATGACAGCAAAAATATTCAGTTTTGGCTAAATATAAATGGTATTTCGAATAAATAGTATGCTTTGAAATGAAACTGTTTGAAAACCAAGACTAGTACAGCTGCCGTCCAGCAGGAGGCGTCAGTGCATGTTTTTTGGGGAGGGTCGGAGCCATAGAGTAGGACAGAGTTACGCAAACCCCGTTCACTTCATTAGTCTGGTCCGATGGCGGGTCTTCTACCTAGACTTGTTTTGGATTGAATGGAGAATGAGGACAACAGCCCAGCCGTAATGAAATGCTTTATTTTAGATCGTTTTGTAGCAATAGCGCAAATACAACATAATCATTCAATGTATTACTTGTAGTACTGCATGCATTCTCAAAATGGCTCTTATTCGCGCCGCCCTCATTGAAAACAATGGATTTCCAACTCCAGTTTGTCCCCATTCAGGCAGCAATGAACAGCGCTCGAGCGCTCAGTTTTCGTCCCCCTCAATGTCGCAACTCTTCTACTAGACAGTTCTGTTGTCGAAGAGCCAATCACGTGACCCTACCAGCTCCCTCATGTTGTGCACCTGCCGACTAGTTGCGGCGGAGGGAGGAGTGAGTGAGTGAGTGGAGTTTTGGATGCTACGGTGGATTGGTCTTGCTCCTCATTCGCACACAAGTTCTCCAAACGAACTTTGTCAAAATAAATCTGGAATAAGCAGAAAGAAATGGAGTTCACGATACCACACTTCACCTGTGTACTATTAAGTGTCCTGGCAGGTGAGTTTTTCGAACAAGAATAAGGAGCAAAGGAGCTGATTTTAGTTTATGTTGGCCATTGGCGAGATAGCGCGCTGTGAAACAGTGTGGTGTGGTCAGTAGAAACCACCACACTCAGCTATTGGAAAATTTAGACTAAATACAATTGGACTAATGGCAAAGGTTCGGTATTGATACACTATTGTTTAACCATTAGTTGTATTTTCTTATGAAAGTTGAAAATAGTTGACCTGTAGTATCCGTATTTTATGAGAATACGGTTAATGGAACTTTGACATTTAACTTTTAGTACTACATATTATGCTATAAGGCTATACTGTGTTTGTTCTGGCTGCGAATAAGTAACTAATGCGTGAAGCTGTAAAAGAAAAAAACTAAACCACAACTTTAGTTACTAGCCCCGAAACATGGCTGTCATTATCTATGAAGCATGCCTTAACTCTAGTCAGCAGTAATAGCGACACAAATCAGTTGTATGTGGAAATTTACGACGTTATAGCTCACGTACTGATAACAAGACTTGAATGTCCAACTACAAATGTAACCAAGTGGAGCCATCGGGAACCATTTGGGCTACATTTGTACCCTTTCAGATTGAATGAATACTTAATTATTGAGTTTTGTCTAGCTCTGGTCCATACTTTTGTCTTCTCCTAGATATGCCCAACAATTTATGTTATATAAATAACCATAAGATAAGATTGAACGTTTCTAAATGTTGATACTTGTTTTTCTTTGCCATGATTATTTATATGGCGCCTTCAGAGAGAACAGATTCAGAAAGTTTTGGTGATAATTCGTGAAACGAAACATTATCCATGGCTTGCCTACTGGGAATCACAGTTTCACCCATGTCTGCTACTCTTTGTTGATTGCCGATACATTTTATTGTATGGGCGTGTTTCCCTCTACCATACAGTGCTCAGGAATTTCCACTGAAACTAAGCATGGGAAACAACTGTAGCAGGTGTTTCTTTTGAATTTGGTGGCATCCTTTAACAGTACTCAAATGTTTGCGGGGAGTTTGAATGTGAGAAACAAAGACATGGATGGTCAAAGGGAAAATGCCATTCCAGTTGGATGATTACTGCGAAATGATTAGGTGCTTTGTTTAGACTACAGTCAAATCACTCCATGTAAGCTGGGAACGTGTGGGAGTGATATGTAAAGGACTGACTGTGTAGTGTGTTTAACCTACTTTTTTTCTCCAAACTGCACAATGATGTATGTATACTTCACAAGCTCATTACCATCTTAATGGCATCACGGATGTCATTTGGGCACTGTTCCACTCCAGCGGGCAAGAACAGCATTTGCAGGGTTGTAGCATTCTTTTGACATTCTTTAGAACCATGTGAACTGCAAGCCCCACTTGTAAATGGAGAAACTGATTTCCGTATTTTATGTATTTCATAGGAAAACTGACAGCTTTGAAGTAGCCATTGTGGTTTTGCATGATTTAAATTGCAGATCATTTAAAAATGCAGTATTAATTGTTTAAGAAACTAGAGTGGTGCACGTTGAGCACTGGCCTACTTGGAACGATGCAAGTTGGACATGCATGCCCCACCCAGGTATTGTGTCTGTGTCCCCTATATGGCATGTCCAGCCCCCGCCAGAGACCTTTTTGTGATGGTTCTAGGCAACCCTTGCATTCCCTGAGGTGGAAAAGTTGGTTTATTTCCACAATTCCATTAATAAACTTTTAACTTTCATTAATTATAGAATCAGTGCACACATTGCAATTGATTAGATGCATTTATTTGTTTATCATTCATTACACAGCTGTGGCTTCAATGTGGGCACTGAATCTATTAATGAACTACTGAAAGTTAAACTTTTCCATGATATTCTAATTTTCTGTAAAGGTGCTGTATAGTATATTGATTCCAATTTTATTTAGTAGTCTGGCCGAAACATTATTTAGTGTGTACTGTAGTAGTTTGTTCAGGGTACAGGCTTTTTGGCCATGTTCATTAGAATTGGATCTTCTTGATGCTATCATTAAAATTATGTTAACAGTGGCATTATGACTTGAGGGCAATATTCATCTTCATAGAAGTATACTCTATCGGAGGCCACCACAAATTTAGAAAACTAGGAAAGTGTCTGTTGAACACAGACCTATTTGGAACGATGCGAGTTGGAAATGCATTCCCCATGCAGTTATTAGTTTGCGCATGCTGAGCATGCAAGTACTGTGATCGGCTGGGTATGTTACTTGGTGTTGGCCAATGAGGTATCTACTGTATGTACTGTGTTGGTATCCTCAACTGGCCATGCTCAACTGGCCATTGGTATGTATTGGCTTGGTATGTATGTAGAGTATGTATGTTGGTGTTCTTCACCCACCAATAGAGGGACACCATTCTTGGTGACGTAACTAAGGTACAGTACCTTTCAGAGTCGTACATGGGCATAAAACATTTTGAACCGAATTGTAGTAGACATCAGTTAATAGCATTGCGCCATGAACATGTCTTCATGGCAGGCTCTGCTTGTGCACAACAGAGTACATTTATATCCCTGTGGTGGTGTGTGTGTACCAATTTTAAAGTTTGGATTACAGACATGCGTACATACATAGAGACTTTGTGTGTGTTTGGTGTTTGTGGAGAAAACTATAGTAGAAACTACTAATACGGAAGCCTTCTCAGTACTATGTTGGTGTTATGCATGCCCGATAGGGACAGAGTTTGTCAACATGATGGTATCACAAAAGTCATTAAGCTTTACAGGTGTGACGTTAAAATCGCTTTCATTATTGGAAGATGAATGCGGTTTGAGCAATTGCTACAAAAGTGGGGAGTTAATGGATACTGGTTAGTTGATATTTTAGCTGCTAAGCCTGCTATACGATTTGGAATTTAATATCACTCCGGGTCTTGTGTGTAAGATACAAATGAGGAACTATCACTTCTATCACTTGGCACAATTCACCTGTTTGGCAGGCTGTTTCACTGAACTAATTTGTGTGGTGTCACTGTCATGTCTTCCATTGCATGTATCATGGTGTGGTGACTGTGGTCCCCTTGTAAGCTCTACATGCTCCCCTTCCAGTATACTGTAGTTTGTATAGTTCCAGTTGTAGTCTTGCCAAACAAACTCCAGCCAGTCTTCTTTGTTTGACCTGTGAGGCCAGTTAGCCATTATCTCTGAACCATACAGTACAGGCTTTGATGCTCTCTTAACCACTGACCTGGGGTAGGGTAAATGTGATGTGAAGAAGCCGTGAGCAGGCTCCCAGTGCTGTTACCTGATAAGCCTACACTCAAAGGTCCCTGACGGGAGGTGGTTGCTAGGATACCTTCTGAAAACAGACACACAGATCCTAGGAGTGTATTGCTCAAATAACCCCCTCCCCCATTGTTTGAAAATCTCTTTGGAGTCCCTTTTTATTGTAGAAAGGTCCCCCCTATTTATATGGTGCTTAGTTTACTACAAACATGGTCTTGCATATGCTCCTCCTACTGACGATTCTCAAAGGCAGAGTGGGTGAAGGGGGGTCTGGCTAATGCGAGACTATTATGAATATGTATGTACATGAACTTTGGTTGAAGTCATGAACTTTGGTTTGTGTAGCATAATAGCATATTATTGTTAATCGTCTCTATTTGTTGTTCCATGAGTGAGAAGTAGTTGTGACCTCCACCTCCTCCCAGCATTAACTTTAATTTTTTGTTGAAACGAAGTGGTTTCTGCTGAATAGTTACTTCATTGACATTGGTGACCTATCTATTCTGGTGGCACTAGAGGTCTTCCAAGGGCAATATGACAAATACAGAAATACTTCATTCATTAAAAGGTTACATAAAACAGCTTTACATATCAAAGAGATAAAATAAACATCTTTACTCTACTAGCCTCGTAAATGTAGCAATACTGCTATGCAGATAGATGTTGGTGACGTGAACTGTTCAACCTGAGCTATTGTCTTTGTACCCATGGAGACAGCCTCGCCTTGAGGTCATGATTTCACATTCAGTTCTCGTGACATGGCTGTCCCATCCCTCCACTTGTTTCCTGTCGGCACCAAACACAGTCGGGCAGCGGCTTCACCTCCACCCCAGCAGTCGCCCACCCTGCCTCAAGCCCCCGTCCTTGGAAATAAAGCAAGAACATGTAGAATCGGATTACACTCCGGGGACGCCGTATTTGTCCTCCACAATCTGACGATGAGGACGACCGGCCATGAATATTCAGGTCCTGGGCTGTTAATATTTTAACATGCCAGAGATGTGCAAGCCCAGTGTCGACTCCTGTTCCCCCGTATGGCCGTGTGAAACACTGATCCCAGTCTGAGACCAAATGCACCAACTAACCCCTTTTCATATCACACCCCCATGTCCTATAATTTATACTGCGAGCACAGATTACATTCTTGAGAGCTGATAGTGATAGTGATTGATAGTAGTAGCCTATTTGTTTCGTAGGACTGTTAATAGCTCTGGAGCCACTCTGTATTCAGAATCCATTCCTTATTGCCAGGTAGTGGTGGAGCTAAATGTCGGCTCCTGGGCCTTCTGCCAAAAGCATTATGTAGAGAGGAAATATTAGGAACGTATTACTTGAATGCCTTGGTCATAAAACCCACTTTATTAAGGGATCAAGCAGTCCACGAAGTGGACCTTGATACCTTCTTGATTCTGTCTCTTTTTTTCTCCTTTCACCAGAAATAGCTGTTCTGGCTGAACCGTGCAGTCGGTTTTCGCGAAAATTGGTAATCTGGTAGAGGGTGATGCCAAACGGTGATGATGCGAAGCCTGTGACCACTGGTCAAATGGTGGCGCTATAGCACTCAACTGAAATTGCAAACTTTAAACACTCATAACTCATGAACTGCTCGTCTCTCAGAAATGTAACTTATATTCACTTATGCGTCTGCTTATGTCAAACAACTTTTGTATTCTGACTTTTCACCTCTGACCTTTAGATGAACTGCCATCTTGAATTATATGTAAAACAGTTAAAATGTCTCTTCTCCTACAATCTTTGATCAAAATGCATAACAATGACCTACACATGAACTTTGGAGCCATACAAACATGGAATGGGTGTGAATCATGTTTTTAGTGGAAAAAATGATGTTTTTACGAGCCAATGAAAATTGCTCATTTGTGAAAATTCGTCTATTGCCCCTAATCTACACATGCAACGTAATCTGCTTCTGGGATTTTACAGTTTTGTAGAGGGGGATGCCAAATAGCACTAAAACCAGTCTTGCTCCAATCGCTCAAATGGGGGCGCTATAGCAATTCTTTGAAACTGAAACATTTGAACAAGCATAACTCAGGCTTCGTTTGGCTTAAAATCATGGGACTTGTTTCTACACGTTCCTTGATTCATGTGGAACACATCTGTAATTTCGACTGGTAAGCTCCACCCCCAGAGTGTCTGCCATTTTAAGCAGTTTGAAAAATGCTCATGTCTGAGTCTCCAAGTCTCCAAAAACCCTGCTGTGTTTCCACAATCACATGATGTATTTCTTCCATGTTTCTATGGCTTATTTGTGCATATTTAAGGAGCGGTAGTGGCTCAGAGGTAGAGTAACCGGATGGTAACCACAAGGTTGCCGGTTCGACCCGGGCTCCTGCAGAGTTAGTGTCGATGTGTCCCTGTCCCACTGCCATCAGTGTATGAATGTGTGTGTGAATGGGTGAATGTGATGCACAATCTATGTAAAGCGCCTTGGATAAAGGCGCTATATAAATGCACCATTTACCATTTACCAAGCAGTCCACTGAATGTGTGTGTTGTTTCCAGTACGTCTTGTGTCTGTTGGGTAGCCTCATTGGTAGAGCGCATGACTTGGAAATGAGAGTTCCTGGGTTCAAATCCCGGCACGGACACCTAGTAATATGAGTCAATCATGCACAATCTCATGTGGTCTTCTACATCTAAGTTCATGGTTCTATGTGTAACCCAGGGTAAAACTCAATGTAATGGTGGTTGTCACCATTCGGCCATGTTGTGTTTTGTCACTATTCGGCTGTGTTTCCACAATCACATGATGTATTTCTTCCATGTTTCTATGGCTTATTTGTGCATATTTAAGGAGCGGTAGTGGCTCAGAGGTAGAGTAACCGGATGGTAACCACAAGGTTGCCGGTTCGATCCCGGGCTCCTGCAGAGTTAGTGTCGATGTGTCCCTGTCCCACTGCCATCAGTGTATGAATGTGTGTGTGAATGGGTGAATGTGATGCACAATCTATGTAAAGCGCCTTGGATAAAGGCACTATATAAATGCACCATTTACCATTTACCAAGCAGTCCACTGAATGTGTGTGTTGTTTCCAGTACGTCTTGTGTCTGTTGGGTAGCCTCATTGGTAGAGCGCATGACTTGGAAATGAGAGTTCCTGGGTTCAAATCCCGGCACGGACACCTAGTAATATGAGTCAATCATGCACAATCTCATGTGGTCTTCTACATCTAAGTTCATGGTTCTATGTGTAACCCAGGGTAAAACTCAATGTAATGGTGGTTGTCAGCATTCGGCCATGTTGTGTTTTGTCACTATTCGGCTGTGTTTCCACAATCACATGATGTATTTCTTACATGTTTCTATGGCTTATTTGTGCATATTTAAGGAGCGGTAGTGGCTCAGAGGTAGAGTAACCGGATGGTAACCACAAGGTTGCCGGTTCGATCCCGGGCTCCTGCAGAGTTAGTGTCGATGTGTCCCTGTCCCACTGCCATCAGTGTATGAATGTGTGTGTGAATGGGTGAATGTGATGCACAATCTATGTAAAGTGCCTTGGATAAAGGCGCTATATAAATGCACCATTTACCATTTACCAAGCAGTCCACTGAATGTGTGTGTTGTTTCCAGTACGTCTTGTGTCTGTTGGGTAGCCTCATTGGTAGAGCGCATGACTTGGAAATGAGAGTTCCTGGGTTCAAATCCCGGCACGGACACCTAGTAATATGAGTCAATCATGCACAATCTCATGTGGTCTTCTACATCTAAGTTCATGGTTCTATGTGTAACCCAGGGTAAAACTCAATGTAATGGTGGTTGTCACCATTCGGCCATGTTGTGTTTTGTCACTATTCGGCTGTTTCTCCACAATCACATGATGTATTTCTTACATGTTTCTATGGCTTATTTGTGCATATTTAAGGAGCGGTAGTGGCTCAGAGGTAGAGTAACCGGATGGTAACCACAAGGTTGCCGGTTCGATCCCGGGCTCCTGCAGAGTTAGTGTCGATGTTTCCCTGTCCCACTGCCATCAGTGTATGAATGTGTGTGTGAATGGGTGAATGTGATGCACAATGTAAAGCGCCTTGGATAAAGGCACTATATAAATGCACCATTTACCATTTACCAAGCAGTCCACTGAATGTGTGTGTTGTTTCCAGTATGTCTTGTGTCTGTTGGGTAGCCTCATTGGTAGAGCGCATGACTTGGAAATGAGAGTTCCTGGGTTCAAATCCCGGCACGGACACCTAGTAATATGAGTCAATCATGCACAATCTCATGTGGTCTTCTACATCTAAGTTCATGGTTCTATGTGTAACCCAGGGTAAAACTCAATGTAATGGTGGTTGTCACCATTCGGCCATGTTGTGTTTTGTCACTATTCGGCCATGTTGTCACTAATGACAGTTCACAGCTCAGTTCACCACTCACTCACAGCTCACCAATCATTTACTCATTCAGCAACTCAGTGGCCTTGTGGTTAGAGTGTCCGCCCTGAGACTGGGAGGCCGGGGTTCGATTCCCGGCCGGGTCATACCAAAGGCTCTAAAAACGGGATCCAATGCCTCCCTGCTTGGCACTCAGCATCAAGGGTTGGATTGGGGGTAAGACCCTGTGTCATACTAGCGTCATGTCCAGAGGGTGTACTTGTACATCAAGCTGCCTCATGCTACAGAAACAGGAGATAGGCACGTGCCCTATGGGCCTCATGGCTGGGCAAGGCTGTTTGACTGTCACTATTCGGCCATGTTGTCACTAATGACAGTTCATAGCTCAGTTCACCACTCACTCACAGCTCACCAATCATTCACTCAGTCACACCAGATTACAATGTGTGAGTCAGTCAGGGCAGGAATCAAAAACCGTGCCCTGCTCCCATAATTACCTGATGTATTTCTGAAGTTCAGGCTCCCATGTTTCTAGGGCTTATTTGTGCGTATTGTTCTTACTCCTTATTGCTGCTTGCTTGATCCCGTTTTATTGCTGCTTGGTCAGAAAACCCACTTTATTATTGATTTGTATTTGCCGCTGTGGTGTCATTGACCAGGTGCTGATCATTTGAGAAAAGTCATGGTTTTGTGCTGCACACATAACATGGAATTAGTCTCCTTGGGAAAGTGGTGGTTTAGATTTTTATATTTGTTTATGTTGTACTCACACAGCCTTCGGTTTTAATTATCATTTAATTAGTGTTCAAAATATTATTGCCCTCAGTGAAAATGTGGTGTTTTTGTACAATGTACAGTCAAGAAGAACCCTACAGACATCTCCTTTTACTCAGGCACGCTGTTCTTGATTTAACATTCTGTACCTTTTGTGCCTAGAAAAACATTCCAGCAATAGTGTATATTTTAGATTTAGAGATGCTCGGCCACCGATCGGTGAAAATTCACCCTTTACCCTATCTGGATATATATATATATATATATATATATATATATGAACATCACCCTCTTCCTCTCCACGACATGAACAGTTTTGACGTGGGTTTTGACTGATAATCAAAGGTGCCTCTTACGTACAAAATCGATATTGGCCCCACAAAACCTGGAGCATCCCTAGTTTGTCTCCTTTAAACCGTTCTAGTGCTCAAGGTCATGGCTGTGAGACCAGCTTTCTCAGGCGACTAGGTTCGTCTGGTATCACCTCTCTTTCCCAAAACTACATTAAGGGTAAACACTTAATGGCAAGTTTGTGTTCAGTTAAATATTAATTTCATATGCCTTTGACAATTTATACGCTGTTCCTGAACTTGCACGATTCCATAATGTCTACTCGCCACCAAAATTCAAATTACCTCTTGTTGACACCTAACGGTGGTTTTCCACCTGGCTTTCATATAAAGGTCGCTTGTGTATTCACAGCATTTGAACAACCAGGTGATGATATTTCAGATGCAAGACGTAGTATTTTGTTGTCACGCCATGTGGTACTATTGGAAAGACAGATAACAGCCAAACCTACAATTCTACTACATTCTCTAATTGCAAACGCACCGAGCAAGATAGATCTGCACATGTGCAGACTCTATATTTGGGCAGATAAAGAAATGCAGATTTTTAACAATGATGTAATTCTTGAGGGCCATTTGGTTTTATTTTACACTCCTGGACCCCCCCACCACTGGTTGAGAACCACTGACATAGCACATTTAGGTCAACTTGGGACAACCAGTTGCGTGTGTAAATTACTGTACATCTGTCTCAGTTCTTATGTTTATGAAATGAATACCATACAAACCACAGGAGGCTTTGAACCGAATAGTCTAAATGATTGATATAAACATTTAACATGTACGACCCACATCTACATAGTTAACTTTTAATGTTCATGTCACATTAAATGGACAGCTGAGATAATGAAATACAGGCTCAGTGTAAGACAAGCATGGCAATATTTGAGCATTGTTAAAAGCCTGGTGGACTGGGGACTGTATAGAGTGAGGAAGAATCCCCATGTATGCCATCAATAATAACAAGGTCACTGCGTTGCTGATTCTCTCCACTCCCTGATCCCATCGGTCATCATCAACTCCTCTGCTCAGTTAGAACGATAAACACCACCAACACATTCATCACTTAGCCACTTGATACCCAGACCAGCGTGGTCCCACGATGCCCTCTGCTCTTAATGAGAACGAATGAGGCGCTTTGACAGATAAACTGTTTCCTGTGATGGTAATAGTCCAGCACATACATATCACTACAGTTCATCACGAAAATGTCCTTCTTTCTGTATAGGAACTGGGGGGAACAACAACCACACATGACAATGCCTTTTATTTTTGACAAATTCCTTCATGGTACATATAATTTGTTTTTAACATGTTATATTAATAAGGAGCGGTTCATACTTTTTGGTAGGGAATTTTAGGTAGTGTATGGAAGGGACTTTTGCAGATATTTAAACATTTTAGGGGAGGCTTAAAATACCTCTGAGATAACACCTACGATACGACACAACATTAGTGGTTCATTCAATTCGATGTGGCAGTATTTCGATGGAACATCTGGATGATGGCCCTATCAATACGGCAATAAATGATTATCTGGGCGATGCACTGTTTAATATCAAAGCCCTCCTTGCAAGTTGCAGTGTACTCCCTTCCCAGAGCCCTGTTAAATGCTCTTATTACATGGCTTGAATGAATGCTCCAATCAGAAGCCGGCGTTCTGGTCACACAAGCGGTCACATATGTCACAACAACTGACCTCGGCTATGCCCATGTCAGTTATTAGGAAACAAATCATTGGTTCGTCGGGTGTTATCCCTTACTGAGTGAGTTTAGGTGAAGAGTGTTCACCTTGGGGTAGATTTTCTTTAAAGCTTCACCCCCAAAACCACACCATGCTGAAAAACACTAACGTATAATTGCTGATGTGCGCATGCACCGCACCGCACGCGCGCACACACATACACACACACACACACACACACACGCAGGTCTATATCGTGGCCTCTGTATCGGTGCACATTAATTGTGAGATTACACGCCATATCCACCACTAGAGAACATGGTTCTCCCTCACGGCATGTAAAGCGCCCATCCTTATGTGAGGATACACAATGTGGCAGGCATGTCCCCGGGGTGCTGCGTCTGCATGTGCTGGTATACTGGGACTGTTGCTTCAGTCGTTACCTGCTACGTAGGTGTCAGCTCCACTCTATACACACTGAACCTCTGTTGTGTACCACCAAGGATTTTGTTTAACAGTAAGATGTAATGGGAAAGACGTTGGAAAGCCTGACCGTTGGTGCTTTGTGTATGTACCATACATACAGTATATTGTAGGCTCAGATTCAGCCTTACAGTGAGTCTCATGTTTGATTCCTGAGCATGGTGGACATTTGCTGATGTAACTTCCCCGACTGTCTCTCTGCTTCCTGCCAACCTCCACTGTAGTTTTTATGGCAGAAAATCCCCCAAAATATATTTGATGGAAAACTGAATCATTTATCTATAAATAATTGATTGTCATTGCAAGATTTGCATTAGACATTAGGGTTTCCCCCAGCGCTTTATCGTCAAGGCGGCCGCCTTCACCAAATCCCTCCCCCGCCTTGGCTACGTCCCCCCCCAAAAAACAAGAAACCAGACTTAAAGTTAAAATGCGTCGTTCATACAACGCATGCCGCATGATGAACCTGTAGATCAGTTATATTTCGCATGCGACGCTGCCTCGGCTCGCTAACACTACTCCCGAGCAGAGTATGTGAGCAGAGTATCTGCTCACGTGGACCCCCTCCCAGGCCCGCTCCGCTCCCAGCTCATTTTCATCTGGGCAGCGCGGCGCTCCCCGTTCCGCTCAGCCCCGCCCGCTCAGGAGCAAAATTTGACGGCTGGAAAAAAGGCTGCTGCTTTTTCTTTGTCAAAACACATCGTGGTTATTGCCCCCCCCCTCACAGCATAAACATTTAAGACAGGAGTTATATGTGCAGTTACACTGCTGTCTATATTAACCCAGACAGGTGCGGCGAATAACTAATTAATCTTATGCCACGCTATTTTGTTTCCAAAATGCTATACGGGATAATAGGTTATTGATGATGTTACGCTGTGGGGGAATTGGACATAATTGGGCGGGGGGTCGCTGCGCTCAAATACGTTGCCGTTATGATGTGCAGTGCTTCAAAATAAATAGCGAGGTGTCCATCATGATCATCATCTCCTCCTTCCCCCCGCAGCATCGGAGAGGATTTTAAATGTCTTGATCGTGTTGCTGGCACTGTAGGCCTATAGTCGCCATCTGAACCACAACCACACGTTTATGCTGTGCTCTGCACTGAACAGAACACCTGTGCCGTTGTCTGGACTGAACGGCTTGGAGCGGGCTGGAGCGGACGATAATTCTCGCTCGAGAGCGCACTCCGACCCATTTGAAAACACGCTCAGCGCTCACTTGAAAATCCACGCGCTCCGATCACTGCTCCGCTCGCGCTGGTAACTTGTGTCTTTTCTGTTAGTGCTGCGGACAGGCTAACTAACCAGAGACTACCGACAAACCGCGCGTGTGTGTGTGTGTGTGTGTGTGTGTGTGTGTGTGTGTGTGTGTGTGTGTGTGTGTGTGTGTGTGTGTGTGTGTGTGTGTGTGTGTGTGTGTGTGTGTGTGTGTGTGTGTGTGTGTGTGTGTGTGTGTGTGTGTGTGTGTGTGTGTGTGTGTGTGTGTGTGTGTGTGTGTGTGTGTGTGTGTGTGTGTGGTGTTAGAAGGGTGACCAGATCTGGGACAGTCCCAGGGTGACCAGGTGTCCCTCTTTGCATGGGACAGTCATTTCAAAAACTTTTCAGTCATCCCACAAATTGAGACCCTGTCCCACATTGTGACTGAGACTACAGTTGCCAATTGTCCTAATAGTCCCACACAGTTGGCATTCTGTTGTAAAGTTCTCTCAATGCCTCTTTTCATGCTGGATGTGCTTTTAAGCCTGTTAAAATAGGACATGTCATGAAAGACATGTCATGACACCCTGTACCTGAAAAGGAAAGAAATTAATTATAAAACGTAATGGCCTATCTGGCTCCTTATAGAATAAAAGGTCAGGGCCTGGAGTCAGATGATGATAGTGGTGAAAAGTAGCTGTTATAGAGGTGAGTGGTGTAAACACATGAGTGAGGGGCTGTGTTGCTGCTTTTCACCCCAAAGCGTAGCCTACGGTATTGTAATTACATCACATGCACGCGCACATGCACGCGCACGAGCACAGACTCGAAGCCTCACCACCTTGACTAACCAATTTTCTGGGGGAAACACTGGACATTATATTTGACATAATCATTATCAAATGCAAGTGTGCATAAACACAAAACCATACATCCAATCGACGTCTTTTGCTACACCCCACCCCCACATTCTAACTTTATGCTGTAGTTAATTGCATTTTCCAATCTTGCAAAATATTATGGGTCAGAAAATAAGCGGCAGAAGGTGGAGCTGAATTTGAAAAGGCGTGGATTCAGGCAGCTGCTGAGCCATTTTTAGCGCCTTTATCTCATTGTTAAACATTACACAATGTAGGCTCCAGGGATGTAGGGAGAAAAAGAAAATAAGTGTAGACTGTTAAAGGGATTGTTGATTCAGTCCCTCTGGTACATCAAGCCTGTGGCATCGCTACTCATCACCACTCCAAATCAGTGATTGTCTCTCATTATGTTCATGACTCTTATGTGCATATTGTGTGGGTAGCAGAAATTGATTTGTGATTGTTGATATGAATTATTTTTCCTCCTACTCAGGAGTCAAATTGTTTGAGTGCCTCTGCCCTATCATCAGCAATAAACATTACATGATCACAGCCCTTTTTTGTTTAGCTCTCCCATTATTTTCAAATTTGACCGCAGGATCAAAGTGTGTCGCGAGTTTAACTCCCGATTCTGACGAACCTTACTGTGTGTATTCATCCGATCTCTCTCCGCTGTTTCCTACTTACTATACCTCTAGCAATAATGTTATCAAATAAATCCTACATTACTAAATGCATGGTCAGGGACCATGCACTTAGACATGGCACCAGTTGACATCCATTGTGAAATATCTCCACAGACCACCAGTAGTCCATGGACCACCTGTTGAAAACCCTATAAATGATGACTAAAAGATTAACATACATATCACTGGCATTGGCAGGGAATCAATAGCTGAGTTGTTCACACGTCACACCTCATTGCATCATCATATTGTTACCGGTGCAGTGATACACAGTAATGCTTGTCTAAGATGACAGGAGTATTCTGTCAACTTTTTCCTTTACGAGGATATTCAAGGAGATGTTTTGGGGCAGAGTGTGGATCATGCATGCTCCACTTAAGCTAGACCAAACATGTACTTTAAATATTTAATTAACAAGCTGGTGTCCTGTCAACTGCTACAGTATGTGGCTACCTGCTCTCTGACTGCTATTTGACTTCGTACTTGGATTTGGGGGGCGGGGCTGGAGGAAGGTAGTTGTGATAACTTATGAGTGAGAAGTGGACACCACATATGGTCAATTAAGAGTGCCCTTTCCTTCCCACTGATACGTAGTCTATTACTGCTGGGCCATGCATCTAAGACACAATGACGTGGACATCTGCTGAAGTCTGGTCTGGGGAACGACTGAGTGCCTGAACCACAGCAAGGTCAACAAGCCACCACAGACATTTAATTACTGTCATGCATTTTGCCACCACATGAGGAAGTCAGCGGGCAGCTGGTCCCGGTAGCCTTCCAGAGAGCTGGTATATGGAACTGGAAATAGCCCAGTGATTGGTTCGTTTATGGTGGTCAGAAGGCACATTATGGCACAACCTTAATCACTAGTGCTCCTGTTTTAATATGCAGTCTCAAAGGGGGCGGTCAGTCTGAGTTCTTGCTGGGATATAGAGCTCCTGGGTAAACCAGCTGTTAAGTGTCTTAATGGTTTTCGTGTATAATTCATGAGTACTTCTCGCACAGAGCTGTGCTGGCTGGCTCAATCTTATCCGTGCTCATAATTGTGAGAGTGAAGTGTCCCTGCTGTCAAACTGGCACAAGCCGGCACCCTGTTCCTTCGACAAGGCGTGCAGGAACATCATTGTGTTTAATCCCTTTGAGACACCATGTCTGGCAACAATATGATGATGATGTATTGTCTGCTGCTGGAGCTGGAACTGTAATGACACCAGCCTCAGGAAAGATTCTAACAGCTAGAATATGTGCTTAGTGACCTGTGGAAATACATGCTCACAGAGGGCAGGGCTGTCTATATTGTCTCCACCTTGGATATATTCTGTCATTTTACTGCATGTCTTTATTGCCTTATTAATTAGCCTGAGGCTGAATTGCAGCTCCTGTAGTTCCCAAGAGATATCGTTAAAAGGTTGTGACTGCTGATATTTGGGTTTTGTTGAGAGGTGAAGCCCCTTAAGTTTAGGGGACGCTGTGAAAAGAAAAGATTGATAACAACGATTCAGTGACTGTCTGGTGAACCCATCAAACTTGGCACATTATTTTTTTTAGCGTAGCTTTGTACACATCATTGTTTTTTACCAAGGCTTCTTATAAAATAAATCGTTCTTTATGATTTGTCCTGTCCTTTCTCTATCTTCTTTAATGGGCATTTTTAGACTGGACAATTCTGAATGGACCATGAATATAAGGTCATACAGTCTTGGTGCTGCTACTAATACAACTCTTATAACACTTTCAGTGGGATTGTGTACTTGTGCACTCTGATCTATAAGTCGTTCTTGGTTGTCTGTATGTTTGGCCACTTGAGGCTCAGCCCATTTTTAGATCATTTGAGCCCTGCTGTAGTCTGCTCTGTTCGTGAGGGAGTTCTTGAGCAAAGGCACATTGCTACAGTATGACCACTAAATATATCCTCCCTGGCCAGGTAGCCTGAGGAATGTCCTTACAAAATCTCTTTTAGTTCACATTGCAGGTTGTTGTTTTTTTTACCAGCTGCAAGCTGGTTAATCAGAACTTATAAATCGTCAGCTAGTCTGCTCAAACCCTCCTCCTGATTGGTTACCTCGTTGCTGTCCCTCAATCAGTGGGATATGTCTGGGTGGAAACGACTCAAAACACAATAGTTCCGCCTTAGAGAATTTTGGTTCCTACTTAAAATACTGTGCTGAAACTGACAGAAGCATTCATTGCGGACCCACACAGTTAATTATATTGCAGCTGGTAATTAATTGATTTAGTCAATATGGGTCTGTTTGTATCACAGACACCTTTCCTGTTGCTCCTGAACCGGCACACAAGATGATGCAGACCGTCAACCTTTTCACGTGTTTTCTGTGGCTTGTACTTTAGGACAGGCTGTGCTGCTCATACAATCTTTCATCTTTAGAAGTTGTACCTTAATTTTAAACATGACTAAATCAAGACTAAATCAACAATGCCAGTTCAGTTGGTATTACTGAAGGAGAGAAATGAATAATCAACCCAAATAATGATTCTGAGCAGTTTTTTTTTTCTTTTTTGAGGAGCTTAACTTGTGCTTGTCCTGTATGGTTTCTATTTTAAATATTAGCCTACTAACTACTTCTAATAAGAAGCTCTGTTTTTTATTTTCCTTGTGGCTAGTCTCACACTTTGAATCTCTGTTGATTTTTTTGCTCCCTTTATAACTTGAGGTTTTGTGCTTCTGTGTATAATATCCTTACTGTCAGTTTGGCTTTCCTGTGGCAAATTGCAAAAACATTACAGCTGCTGCTCTTCATTCTAGAGGCAATTTCATGCTCTGAAGTCCAGTTTAATGTAGAACTAATGTATGTCCACGCATGTTAACGCTTCACATTTATTTCAAAAGGCATTGCATCCAGTTGATCATAGGCCCAAGAGTGATCATTTTACCAACACACTCAATAACGCCGACAGTACAGATCGCATCTAGAAAACCTATAAAGTGTCAGAGAAAGGTCAAAATCAAATCACAAACTGTTCACTTGCTGCACCCATATCCCAGCACTTCTCACATACCCTGAGCCCTGCAGCTTTAAGGGCTTACTGCATTTATCTCTGCTGTCCAGACTCTCTGCTCTTCTTTATTTCAGCCTGACAAGTGTCATCTTGTACGCTGTAACAGAACGTAACATTGAAAATAAATACCTTCAAGGGATGTCATGAACACAATGGTACAGTATGAGGGATGGTTGCCAGCTTGCCTTTTTTTAGAATGCTGAACCAGTACTGTAGTAAGAGGTATTTTTAAATTCTCACACTTGGTCATTCTTCCTTGTCATGTTGTTATTTGTATTTTTTTGGTCGTGTTGAGCTCTCTCCTTAATATAATGTCTAGGTTGAGAATGTGAGGCATAAATACGCCCAGTGGTTACTATAAATGACCGCCTGTGACTGTGGTTTCCTACAGGGCTAGTGCTCAGGTATACTACACACAGCTGCTGTGAAATATAGACTATATGGTATTTTAACATCAGATTCCCTGCCTGTGAAACTACTAAACGACTGAGAGAGATGAGGATGGAATAAAGGCTTTAGGAGTCAAAGGCTGTTTTATCTACACCGTTATCTTTTATCAATGTGCTTATCTTATTGTCCTCTCCTTTGCAGAGGACAGGAAGGTTGTCTGTGTTGTTCCAGATTTCAACCCCCTAGAGATGCTGCCATAAAAAAAGGCATTGGAAAAATGATATTGATCGTTTTGTTGTTATTGTAAAGCACTTTCTCAATGGACAGTTTTGTGGTTATTGTAAAGCACTTTTTCCTCGATGAACAGTTTTGTGGTTATTGTAAAGCACTTTCTCATTGGACAGTTTTGTCCCCTAGACTATTTGAGTGGAAATCCAATATCCAATAACTCTCTAGATTGAAATGTGTTGCATTGCTCATCCAGAAGCAGGGTCACACTACCATCCACCCAGGCATCACACATTAAAAAACATATATGATGCTGTTCTGCAAATTAATGTCCAGCCAGAGGACAATTACCACCCTGCAGTGTCCTGGGGAAAGGGCCTAAATTTAGACCAGATCCTCGGAGGGAACAACGTGAGCAAGACAGAGTCATTGAGTGCCTCCGAGCAAACCCAGCTGACTGCCCTACATGCTCCTATGCTGCATAGAGGAAATACTGTGTAAAACATGCATCTAAAAACAGCCATGCCAAGTTAATACTATAATCTGTTGGAATGTGCAAATGTCTACACAACGAATGTGAGGAAAACCATCCGCGACCGAGACAATTGGATCAATTGGCAGCAATTCTGTTTTCAAATAGCACTGACAATTTCACAGATAGCAGCTTGTTAATGTTTTTATTTGAGCTAATCTTGGTTTTGAGTTGATTCCATTTGGTTGGGTGCCGGGGTGGGGGGCGGAGGCATAGCATGAAATATCTTTACACATTCCTCTGAATCACAAATGGGGCACATGAAAGTACTAAAACCTGTCGGATCCAATATTTATCTGCGTCAGAGTAGAGTTTTAAAAGGTTCCCTCCCCTAGCTACAGAGGCCCAGGAATGCATCAGGAGCTGGTCATGATGATAGTCCTTACATACCACTGTCTGTAAATTGTCTATAGCCTATATCCTCACACCTCAATGCTTTTAGTGTCTTGGCAGCCAGCCATGGCGGTCTTTTACTATATTGTTTGTGAGCACATGTGTCCGTAAGTGTTTACTTACCAGACACCTTTGTGTTGGAGCAACGTGGCCGGGAACCTCGACCTGCTCGCTGTGAGTTTGTGCTTGCTGAAACAGTCGGGCATACCAGAGTTGTTAGTGTGTCAGTGATGCATTTCAGATGGTATGAGAAAGCCGGTTACTATGACTGAAAAAAAGGCTACTCTCTGACCAAGACGATTCCACCCAGTCATGTTCATCCTTTGTACTACATCAGAGGTTTTCAACCAGTGGTCCGGGCACCACCAGTGGTCCTTGAATAAGTTCCAGGTGGTGCCCAGGCTAAATGATGGAAAGTTTGTTAACCAGGTGTAACTCTTTTGAGAGTGTAAAATGAAACCAAATGGACTCGCAAGGGTCCATTTTTGTCCATATTTACACTCTCAAGAGTTCAAATATTCATTATCTGAATTAACCCAAGTCTACACAACTAGAGAATGTAGATGAAATGGTCATTTTGGTCTGTATGTTTGCCTGTTTTGTTTCTGAAATCCAGGATGGAATTGTGGACAAAAGCAAAAGAAATCTTTATTTTTGGGGTTTACCTATTTTGTGTATGTGTGTGTTCCTGTGTGTGTATTGAACGTATGTTTTTCCCTAATCAGTTTCAGGTTCCTTTGATTAATGTTTTACATTACTAATGAGTTTGAGAGCCAGGCTTGTTAGTACTTCCAGTCTTCCACTTCTTAATCCTTATTGAGCCTCGTATTTCAGAGGGGAATGTTCTCTAGAATGATATTCATGCTCTGTCAGTGTTAAGCTGTAATCGTGAGAACCCGTGCTTGGGGGGGGGGGGGGGGGGGGGGGGGGGGGTCTTCAATCAATTTAAGCATGTGTATGCCATTTTACTTATCCTGCCCTCCCCACACACATCCCAACCTCACATTTTATAAGCCTAGTCTGTTGGCAGTCTGACTACAGTGGCTGTACTCACTACTCAGCAACAGTTGTGCCTGAGTGTTTGATCAGCGATGCTGCCTCCTGATGGACGCTGGCATTGTGCCCCGTGGGCCGGACAAAGGCTGAGGCTGGGGTGCAGGCAGGGGTCTGGCCTCTATCACAGGCACTGTTTGTTTTGGGGGATGGGGGGCAAAGGACTATGCTGTGCTGTGCTGAAAACCATGGCTGCAACCCTTCCTCTCTCACCCCACACTACCCAGTTCACAGACCCTCCTGAGCCAGAAAAGAGAGAGTGAGAGAGGCCTACACCCCAGCAAGACATGTGGCTTTGATTTCTGCTTTGTGATAAAAAAAAAAAAAAGGCTGGAAGTTAAGAGTACAAATGCTTTCAGGGTCTAGTCCTCCACACCCCCTTTACTTTCACCTGAGATGGCATGAATCTGAACCTCTTTTACCACCCTCACTCACTCTTGTTTGTTTAAACTTTCAAAAGTAGCTTGAGATCATTTCTCAATACTTAATCTCAATTCTCTTTGTTACCAAGTTTGTTTATATACCATGATGAATATCCATACTAATGAATTCTTGTCTGACTTGTTGCTGAGAGGGCATAACACAGCACTGTGTATGAACAGACAGATCTAGAAATTATAAGCCCCTGGGCCGCCACAAGCCAAAGGGCCCCCATACACCGGAGATTTTTTCTTTCCGATGCGGCGCATAGTGTCTGCACACAGGCAGACACTATTTCAGCAGGATTTACAGCAAGGGAATGCTTGAAAATAATAAACAGCCAAAATAACTAAGCCAAATAAATGCAAACACTTGTAGTAATGTTTAGGACCTTTTGGGTTATTTATTGATCACAAAATGAATAAGCCAATTAAATAACAGTGAAAAGGACTGTGTGCACCACTGTTATTCAATGTTACCCCTTTAGG
Organism: Benthosema pterotum; assembly: GCA_039105355.1. NCBI lineage: Eukaryota > Metazoa > Chordata > Actinopteri > Myctophiformes > Myctophidae > Benthosema > Benthosema pterotum. Next base: position 23,804,366 of record CM076975.1, read on the forward strand.
TAACTGTGTGATCATCTTTTGGTGATCCCACGGACACACGGCCCTGGGCCCAATGTGCCCGTTAGATAATCCTCCCCTGTGTATGAAAAGGATGGTGGTGGAGTTTCTGCCTGAAACCTCCTCCACCCACCTGGCACCTGTGGTGGATCTACTGTATATAGTGGAGGAATTTAAAGTACCCACAGGGAGTGTGATGATTTACAGCATTGTAATACCTCTGTGACCGTGCCGTCCACACTACCTTCTGTTCTGAGCTCCTAATGGCAACAGAGATTCTGGCTATCTTTAGTTTTCACTATTGGCGGTGATGCACTCTATCTGGAATGTCTGTTGACCAACAAACAGCAGGCTAATGATTAATTGAAACCTGCACCTGAAACATCAGTCTTGCTCCCCATTTGTTTTAATTGGTTCATAGTTCTGGCCAACTACACTGCTCGATGTGCTTCACATTGTTGCTGTTTTGTGATTGGTTAATGTTAAAACTAACATGGCCCTCACACTACTTTCAGGGCTTGACTAATTGCCATCCTGCTATTGCTGTGGTGTTCCGTAAACTAAGATAAGCTCATGTGCGTGTGGATGCACATTCTCTATTATTAATTCTTCCACAAGACTCTTCCACATGCCTCACACTGAGCGTTTTGTAACTGCTCACAGGGAAGTGTTTTCCCGTTTCCAAGAGAAGTAAGGAAGGATGACACGATTTTGTAATTACTCTACCACACTCCGCCGACTGAAAAGAACATCCTCCATCCTTTTCATCTTCATATCCCTCTGACTCCCCGACGACGTCTACAAAGGCATGCTTTTTCTAAACAAGGCGAAGGAATCGTGTCCCTGGGGACGCCTCACACACCGCACCTTTGCACCTCTTTGCCTTTTGTGTTTTTAATTTCCTCTGTGCGCAGGAACACAGGCTGTTTACTGTTGTTGTTGTTATTTCCCACTGGACTGTTATCAGTGGGATGTATGAACGGCCCACAACTGGCCCACTGCCTTATCAGCCAGCCTCCCCATTGTCACCAAGCACACTGTGTCCCTAAGCTCCTGTCGGATACAAGGGGTGTGTGTGTGTGTGTGTGTGTGTGTGCGTGCATGTGGTGGGCACACACACGGGGGGGATGAGGCAGAGACACTGGATACTGGGGCATTCTTTCTTATCTGACTCTTTAGGGTGCTTTAAACACATACACATTGTTTGTTGTCATGGGGATAGCTCATTTGAATCAGATAGGGATTGCATGGGTGGGTGAAGGTAAGGCTTTAATGGTCATCACTGGGGGTTTGGCCGTAGCCCCTTGCAACCAGCTCAAGGACAGGCGGCGGAGCACAGAGGACTTAGGCTAACAGCAGCTGCTTAAATCCAAACTCCTACACCTTGTAAATGGTAATACATGACCTATGAATTACTCATATACCTTCCAAGGACATAACATACTGTACCTGTAATAAAGGCACTGTAAGGAAAGGTTTTTTACTTAACCAACTAATTAAATCAAATTAAATTCAATTCCCTTTCACTTATATATACTTTGTGAAACAAGCTCACAGCTGGTTGTATTGTTGGTATCAAGCATAATTATTCTCTGTAACAGGCTTGCTATGAAATGGCTATTTGGCATTGAAATCATTCACAGAAGCAGCAGTTGCACAGTAAACTGTATATTTTTAATAGTAATGTCAAAGGGGGGCTGGTAGGTCAGGGTCTCATGCTAGAGGAGCCTGGATTCAATCAGTATCAGTCTTGGAAGGCACAGAAGCCTGTGGATGCTCACAAGCTCAGACTTCATCCCCCGCAGGCATACACTTCAGAATGCTGTTTAATGGTCTGTGCAAGTAATGCGCCTGTCTTTTGTTACCCGTTCATCGGTTAATGATCTGTTGTGTCTGCCCACCCTTTGGCAGCTCATACGTTCTGAGAATTGATGTCAGAAGCACCATGTGGCAGGTTGCGTTTTAAGGCTGCATTTGAGGCTGCATTGAACAAATCCTCTGACTTCAGTTCAGGGCAACTTAAGTCATTGTTATTTTCGCTTGTGCCTCGTGGCAGAACTATTGTGCACGAGCGTGGTCACAGGGGGTTTGTTGGTGCGAAAATTAAAGACGGAAAACTTGTCAGTATTATTTGCACAAATACACTTTGTTCCTGTTTTGTAATAATGATCCATCTGTTACTTGGCATCATTGCCCATCCAGGAAAATGTACTGTGCTCTACTGCTCTTGTCTTGATAACTTAGTGTTCTTGTTTTTCACTCATTAATTTCTGCCCCAAATAGCTCTCAAACCTTTTCAAGGTACTTGTATACCATGTTCTCTTTCTTTGAACGAGTAAAAGGTGTTTTAATTTGGAAGAGATTTGAAGAGGGACGTGAACTCTGCATAAATCCTTTTTTAGATCTGGTGTATTCTTGCATTGTGCACACTGTTGCCTTGCCAGCTTCTCAAAACCTCTTTCCACTTCAAAGGCACTCGCTTGTAACTCTTGTGTATCTCTTGGCAAGGGAAAATTGTAAGTAATGTATTTTTCAAGAGTTGACAAACTATTTCACTGGCTTCTGTCAAAATAAAAAGCTTTAGATTACATCAGAACTTACAGTATAATTAAAATATGTGAACCTGGCATGCCTTGCATCTCACTATTCTGTGAAATTAAATGAATTTGGTGTGACTCAAATCTTTTCTTTCTGAGTGGCCGAGTACATGAGTTCAAGATTAATGTTGATGTGTGTCTGCCATCACACAGTATGTTTTTGTTTGACAGAAAGTAATTAAGATTTACTTTTCTAGGGAATTTTGACAATAAAATGCAGGAAACTTTCATATATTCTGCATCTGCATATTTGCATGTATATCCATATTTGCATGTATGTCCATATTGTCCATATGCTCTAAAAGTGGGTCATTTCACCACGCCTAAGTGGTTAATGATGTAAACAAGTCGATGTCATTCACTCAGCCAAGCGTTCTTATTTACACTCTTATTGTTGGCCTTTGAGCCTGAAATAGCTACAGCATGGCCTCTGTTTCTCTGTAAGACCTGACTTCACACACAGCGTCTCCACTCCTGGTGAAGTTGTGAGGTCGAAGGTCTGCTAGGGAAAGAGGATTATGATCCAGCGTGGCCCAGCCTAACCAAAGGCTGGGAGAGTGTTTGGTAGGGCGGCCACCAGGGTCAGGAGAGGTTGGTCTGGCTAACTGTCTTCTAGCTAAAGGATTTATTACTTTGTTCTGGAGCAGTTCCTCCTTGCCGCATGGCTTAACCTCATGCCTTGTGTCTGGAGGGCCTTGCACAAATGCACACGTACAGTTTTGGTTACGTTTCATGTAACTGATCCCAATCTGGGAAGCCATGAGGTGTTGGGTGCCCTTGGTTACACCACCTCATTTTTGTGTAGAGACAAGTTTGGCTCATCTCCTAGTGTACTTCCTCCCCAGTGCTTCTGTGTTTATGCCTACTAATAATGCAACTACATGTTTATGGTAGTGTTGCTGTCTTGAGAGATTACACTGAGCCTAATCTTTTGACTGTTTTTTCTTCTTCCCTCCCAATACATTTTTAATATTAAGCTTTTCTATGTACTAGAAAAAACTGGAATTCCTGTGGTGCACAATATTTGTTCCCTAGATATAAGTCGAAACACAATTTCAGTTACGCAGGAATGTTATGTATTTATTTGGCGCAGTGCTGAATGATTAACATGGCTTCACTGAATTCCGGTTGAAGTCAGCCCCTGTGACAAAGACTCTGAGTATGACATTCCAATTCACCATTTCAGAGCGCCCCAATTCTATCCCTGCCTACTCAACCTTTTCCTCTACCTCCCCTCCAAATACGCGCACACAAACACAATCTCTCACATGCACACACACACACTCGTGCTGTCTCTCAAGTGGCGTGGCAGTCTTCTCAGTAGTATTGGTTGCCAGGAGACAGGATCCACTCCCCATTGTGTGGTCACAAAGAGGTCTACAATCAGCAGGACTGGAGAGAATTGGAGACCCAGGGGACTGGCATACCATAATCAGGGGTGCGTGTGGGTGGGTGTGTGATGGCGATGGGGGGTGTGTGTGGGGGTTGGGGTACTATGGTGTCACCCCGACATTCCTTTTGCTCATTTCCCGTTTCTGAGCAACCACGGCGGGATGTGCTGTGTCAGGCAGCAAGTTTGAAGGGAAGAAAAAAGAAAAAAAAGTTGAACAGAGACACAAGGCAAGAAAGGCGTTTTAATTAGCCAGTGTAACCTCCCCTGCTGCTCTTCCCCCGGCACGAACGCACCACACACACACAATCACACACACACACACATGCTTGTGCATCGCTTACTTTTTAGGATAAACATAATCACTCCAACGGATGTCAGTCAGTCAGTGTATGTGCTCTAGGATATTGCATGTTTATGCCGCAGTACACAACCTTCGCTCAGCATGTGTACATGTCCCCTTTTTGTGCGTGCAAACTGCATGTACGTTTACCACAGCACCAGCAGCTTCTTTTTTTCCTCTGACTTTACCTTTGGGCAGGAAGGCCACTTCAGTTTCACCTTAGCAGTGGTGCCATTACTCTAAATCAGCGGTTTTCAACCAGTGGTCCTTGAGAGGGTTCCACATGGTCCCCAGCTAAGTTGGTTAGCCAGATGGAAAGTTGGTTAAGCCTATTTAACTCTTTGAGAGTTCAAATATTTACCATCTGAAATTCTGAATTAGCCCAAATCTACATAACTCGAGAATGTAGAAGATTAATGGTCATTTTTATCTGTATGTTTGCCTGTGTTGTTTACCAAATTCAGCCTTTAGTTTTGGGGTTCTGTGAGGCTAAAATGTCCTCAAATGGAGATCTGTGGCTAAAATGCTGAATAAATAGTGGGCCCTGGTATCAAAAAGGTTGAAAACCCCTGCTCTAAATAAAGTGAATCCAGCCCAGGGATTATGTGGAGCACTCTTCACTGTTCCGCAGACTTGGAACAAGTCAACAGAATCACCTCCTCCACCCCTTCCAAAGTCACATGCTCTGTGGTTTACGTATGTGTGTGTATTTAGTGTTAATCATTAATTATCAGCCACCCACATTTTGTGTATCCCAGCTGGATTATGTTACTCAGCTTTATGCTACCCAGAGTTATTACTAGTGGTGAACAGTCAATTAGTTCTCACTCATTACATGGCAGTTGTGTTTCAGCTATCGAGTTTATGCCTCACAACGGCATGTCAGAATTGCATATGAAATGTGTTGTTGGATGGAGTCCTGGTTCCTTCCATCATTCAATTACTTGTTGTGTTGATTTCTTATCTCCTTATTTATTCTTTAGTGATTGATTTAGCTAGGATTATATCTAGTCAGATAATCTTTGAGGGCTCATTTCCCGTCCCTCATCACCCCCCCCCCCCCCCCCCACCCACCATCCTCCTCCAGAATTACATAGTTATAGTTTCAGTCTATTGCCTGTTTTTTTAAAATAATGAAAGGGATTTCCTGCAGGGAATTTCCATTATAATAATTTGAATTGCATAAGTGGGATGGCCATCTGTGTGCTTTTACAATCATCAAGCGTAAAGGAATGGTGTCTGTCGCTCACAAATGCCTTCAGTGCCAGTAGGGGATCTGATAAATGTAAAAGCCTGGTTAAATTGGAGAGCCAGGGTTATCCGGGGTTAGCCGTGGGTCACCGAATGACTTGAATGCTTGAATTTCTCATTATGCCTTTTGTTGTTTTGTTAGTTTGTTGTGACGATTCCATGCAACAGCATAGCTGCAGTCTGTTAAAATATGAGCCCAGTGTTTTTTCTTGGTTTTTGACATGTGATGCTAGAGTGTAACCGAGGAGAATCTTTGTTTATTGTTCTTTTTCCCATAATTTATTTTTTTGTATTTTTCATCAATGAATTATTGCACAACAATATAATAGATTTGTTATCTACTATTATCAATTAATCTGATTAACTTCCTAAAGTGTGGAAATAATAAAATGGTTCTCCCGTCCTGTTTCCTAAAACATGGAAGTATGGGGGAAAACATCTTGAATCTTGATTATGTCATCAATCTTGATTCTTGATTATGTAATCTTGAGTATGTATGTCACCCCCCCCTCCAATTTATTAAATGTAATCTAATCAATTAGTTCGACCAATTTAACAATTAACTGCACTCCTATTAAGCACTCTGGATTTTAATGTGTAGAGTCAGCAGTTGCTGGATTAGACGGACACAAATTCCTTCTATTGACGTGTGTTGAATCAGCATTAGATCACTTGTGACACCGTGTGTAATCTCTTTCCTCAGCCTGGCACCTCTCACCTGAACCACCATAATTTGGCTAGATTCACAATTTGCACAGCTGTAAGCCAACGGAACAGATGGCAGTGTGAAATGGCACTTTTTTGTGTCCCCAGTGTGTGACTCAGATTGGATGACATGTCTCATGTATCTGTAGTACAGAATTCATGCATCCCAAGGTCATACTCACAACAAGTGTGTCATTGATCAGATAGGACAATCGAACCCATGGCAGACGATAATCCTGATAAATGGTTTCAGCCGAAAGCATTTGGATTTGTGTGTTTCTTTTTACACAACATCATTTTCCCTCTTTCTCTGCACTTGTTTGCAGAAAAGTCCCATCGCTACTTACAGTCCCCCGCTTGATGGATTGAAACAGCTTCCTGTCACACAGATGCCAAACTCGCTCTGCCGCTTGACGTTGACGGACACATATCTCCGTTTGTTTCAAACGCCTGCTATCGCTCTCACTTTCTGCTCAAGGCGATGGATCGCTCTCATCAAGGGCATCTGTCAGAGTCGGTGGGCTGGATCAGCCAGCTGCAGTTGTAACAGTAGGGGGAATAGAGCTATGTGGTGTATGGTTCTGTCTCCGTATCAATTTGCTCGCAGGCTACTAGGCGCAACAATAGTGGGTGTGACTGAGGTTGAGGCTCCTGTGCCCTTTGTGCATTTTGTGTGTGGGTTTTGAGAGTTTTCTTATAGGTCCTGGGAGAGGCGAGATTCTGTGAACCTGGAGGTCATTGGAGGACATAGGAGGGGGGAGACTGGTCATCTGTAGCCTCAAAACGTCCCATTCCTAGCCCCAGGGCGTGTGAGACAGGTTCTATAGCAACATGTTCACATTCTCAGTGAACTAAGACAGGCGTTCGTTTGACAAGACATCAGGTTTTTCAATCAGATTCTGTCTCTTAACAAGGAAACTCTGTGCCTACTAAGTTTTTACTTAACTTTTGGGTTTGCATGGCTAGATTGGCCCAAACCCACCACAAACTCACTCACATTACAGCATTGCGATGCACTTTCAAACTCACAAGCTAATGTGCGCGTATGCATACATTAAGGCGGGCATTGTTTTTTAGCTAAAAAAAACTCCTTTCAGAATATAACTTGAAGTATTTCTATACACAGAGGAGGTTCAGTAAGAGTTTGTTATGGTAGAAAGGAGGGGCATATAACACTAGCTTTACTTGAAACTGAATGTTTGTGTTTCACACAGGTCATGGTTTTTCATGTTTAATGTAGCATGTATACACATTTACACAATGCTGCTGCGAAAAAACACTTTAGGCTCTTCATTGTTTATAGATGAGTATTTCACAGTTCTGCTGCATCTTGCATAGTTTTTGCCTCGGTGACAGAACTCGGCAGCAGCACGTTGTGACAACATAATATTTTTTAAAAAGCTGTCCTCGCGCCCCTATCTATTAAAGGAACGTGGCGGGCTGTCAAGAGGGGCTTTGTGTGTCGAGGCTACATGTGACAAGTCCATTCTCTATGGTCTATGCTCCTTGCAGGAGCTTAAATCTCGTATTGAACAGAGAGTCGTAGCCAGAATGTCACCAGGAAATTGTGTTTATTCGCTCTAAGAATAACCATTTAAGCGTCTCCTCCAGTTGGATGATAGGCGGCAGAATTTTGTATCTTCATTCATTGCCATTCCTTCATTGAGCACTGCTTTATTCCCCTTGTCTCGCACTGTCATCAATTATATATATATATATATATATATATATATAGCAGCAGGAGCAACACTGCCAATCTTCAAAATATAGCTTTTTCACCTGATCCAAACACTTCCTATCACACTGTTATACATGCCCGCAATTTAATTTTACATGAGAAAATTGTTAATGTATTTTTCATAACCCCACATTTATAAACTAATCATCATAATCTTGTGTTGCAACACTCATTACTCATTTTTATGGCAATCCCATGATAGACCAACGTTATGTGGCACAGCATTCATGCTATGGATCAGTTATTATGTTATTTCCTGCCTCAAATCTCATTACAGCCAAAGCATGCTCTGCTTTAACACATTTAGATTTATTACACTTGCGTGGTACCTTTCAATCTGGAACACCTATGTGTCTTTTTATTTGTTGCTATACAGTAAGTATACCATATCTCAATATTCAAACTTTTTGTTAATCAAAGGAACATTACACACCCACACACAACGTTTTTATAAGTGTATATGGATTAGGGCAACAGAGTATAAAAAGCAGTATCAGAGGGGGACCCGTGGGCTGATGCATTTCCACCTGCGGGGTCCATGAAATGAGAGGTTGGGAGAACCACTGTACTGAACAAGCCGTTTTTCCTGTTATTCGGGAAAGATGGAGGTAAAGGTCCCGGGCCATCAGGATGTGTCTTCACCATGTTGATGATGATGATATCCGAGCGTACGCCACAGGCTTTAAACACTTCCTTCCTTCCCTCCCTCCTATCTGTCCAGGTGTGATCTCTGGCCTGCAGATCACCACCACAGGGCCCAGCTCCATCGAGAGAGCCAGCGGTCAGAGCGCCAAGCTGGACTGCCACTTCACCCTGGCCAACGAGGACACTGGACCGCTGGACATCGAATGGAGCGTGCTGCCCTCCGACAACCAAAAGGAGGAAAAAGTGGTAAGTTAAAAGTCTCTATGAATGGGGAGGTTGTTTTGGGCGGTGGCACATCTGTGATAATGTTCCCGTACGTAAGTTAAGACTTGCAATTATAATATATTATGTGTGCCGTGAGAGCGAAATGGCTGCCGTGTGAAAGTGGTCATTGTCAGCGGAGGTTTCAGGTTTTACATTTAGTTTTACTTTACAGTTTATTTATGCTGGAACATGGATCTGAGTAGGTTTGATGAAACTGGACTCTGTTCTTCCGCTGTGTTAGCCAACTGAATGGAACTCTTCCCGTGTGTGTGCACGCGTGTGCACGCGGGGGTGTGTGTGCTTGCTTGTCCAAAAAAAAAACATTCACATAGCGCTTCTCAAAGCTAGCTATAAAACAGCAGTTAATGTTTAACTTGTAACATGGGTTTAAAGCTTTATAAATCCCACATGGTCAGAGTGTGTGTGTGTATGTGTGTGTGTGTGTGTGTGTGTGTGTGTGTGGTTTGGCACAAGCCTCTTCATGTGTATTCTGTAGGTTATGTAAGAGATTAAATAGCATAGCCGTATAGTTGTACAACTCGGGCGGTGGAATGTGCAGATGTGTTATTGTGAATGGGGCGGGTATGTATACACGTAAAAGGTAACCTGAGCCGTGCGTGTTTGTTTCTACGAGATCCCACAGCCGCGCGGTGGGAACACGAGCACTAGCTGTGTCATCACTATCCGACCCGGTGGCCCTCGTCCGTCGGCTCTGCCGCGATCGCATGCCTTCAGACCCGAGGGTTCACCATCCTAGAGGCTCCAGCCGGTTCCACTACCGCCACTCACCACTCCTCCACATCCTTCTCCTCCTACACTCTCTCTCTGACTCTATCTCAAGGGCCCTCATTTCTGGTCTCTCTCTCTCACCCTCCACCTTGTTCTCTCTTTCACTGACCCATCTACCATGCCCTCTGCGCTCTTTTGTTCCCAAACTGTGCCATATAGGGGGGCTCTTTTTGTACCCGCTGATGATTTGAGTTCGACCTGCTTTTCCATTTGAAGCTGCTGTTTGTTAGTCGTGTGAGAGAGTGAAGTTTTAAAATCGTTCGTTCGCCTTTTCTTCTTTAATGGTTTATTTCGTGAAGCCCATGCTGTGCTCTGTTTTGATTCCTTTTCTGCATTTTAATGATTCGTCAAGTAAATTGCAGCTTTTCCAGCGTGGGTGGTTGTTCCCCAGTGGGAGCTCCTTCCCTTTAGTAAATCAAGTCCATTTTCACGGTTCATTATTTTCTGCCTTTTCATCTGCTGCAGCCCTTCAAATGCAACTCTCAGACGTTATGGCGCTAATACCCCATTTATACTTTGCACCAAAAAATGGCAGATCTACAAGCTCACAATTCTGTACAATGGCAAGGTAGTATGAACTTGTAGATCGACTATTTTCCAGTGCGCAACACCGACACACGATGTTAAGTATTACTTAGGCTTAAGCCATTCCAGTCTGGCATCTCCCACTGTGCACAGGATCATTCTCAATGACCTCTCAGATTTTGTCCCCCAACACACGTACACACACACACACACACACACAGTGTGCTGCTGTTATTATGAAGTCACGTGCAGTGTAATTAATGGCTTGTTAATTCAGAGCGTCTGCTTAATACATGTGACAGTGCCCAGTGGCATTAGGCCGGCCTGCTAGGACCGATGCTACTAGGTTGTACAAGGAGACGAGAAACGCCACTGCAGTCGTAGCCATAGGGGCCGAGATGCCCTGAAAACAATCCTCAACCTTGGCTCCTCCCAGGGCTCATGTGGAGTCAATGCAGACAGAATGGTGCTTTAGAGACCAACTAATAGCAATTATCTCCAACTGTGCAATAATTAAGAAAAATAGCCCATGGCGTCAAGACAGCTGTACACTACTGTACACCCATTTACTATAGCTTTATCTCTGTACATTTGGAGAATGGAGATGATGGTGTGTTCTTCCCCAATCATGCGTACATCTGTCTGCTTGTAACTTCTTGGCCAAGCATATCTGGAACTCATCACTAGCGTCAGGGTTAGATCTGTTTATTTTTTTGGCTTGTTTCAAAATGTTATATTGGGCGTGTCTTCCACCACATCAGAGAGGGAAAAAGATGGATTATAACGCATACAAGTCCAATCTGTGAACTACAGCTTGATGAGACAGATGCAGCAGAAATCAATCTACAGACGGCATGTGCTCGCGCGCACGCACACACACACACACACACACACACACACACACACACACACATGCATCCTCGTTCATTACAATATTAAAACACATGTTCCCAATCTGAGCCTTCATGCTGTCGGCTGCAGCGCGCAGCATTGTGTGTATTCATAATTGGATTTAGTGGGAAATCGTCGCTCTCTTCATCTGACATAGCCCACATATCATGAGAGTCTTTTGGGGTCTGATGAAGCATGGCTAATGCGAGATGCTTTGTTGTGCAGAAATGAGAAATGCCAAGCATGCCTACAGTAATAGTCATTTGCATTTGGCTCTCATGGCTGGGCTGGGTAAATACAGAGGGGTATAACTTGCTCTCAGCCAGTGCATACATTGGCTTATTTAGTTTTACCCCCCTCAGAGGGCTTAAAGTGCCTGTGACTCGTTGTGAGTTTGTAGATCTGCTATTTTTGGCACAGGACACCACCACCGAATATAAATGAGGCTGAAGAAACAGTAAATAATAGCCCCCACATTGTAACGGACAGAGGCGTTTATTGTTTTTCCTTGATTTGACTGAGATTGGAGAATATGGAGATCTATTGGTTGACTCAAGTAATCGTGCAGCCCTTTTAAAGTCAAATATGGTCCGAGTACGACACAGATTCACTCACTACACCTATGGGATTCAGGCTGATTTCCATGATATCACAAAGAAGCTCTGTTGTGAGCTTGAGTGAAGCTCTTGAACCGTTTGTGTACTGAAAATTTTGAGACATTTGAAGATGTGTGCATGAGAAAAGAATCTCAAGGATTTGGACATAAAGTGCTAATGCTATTCAGTGTGTAGGGGAAGTGATTTTGATCGGCTGTCACGCATCCGCTAAGATTCCCCTGGCTGCACTACAACGATAAAGACCAACTGAATTCATTTCCAGGCAAACAATTCCACCTTCACCTTCAGAGATCAGTGTTGGTTTGCACGGCCACCACTTGTGAAACCGTGCACCGTGTCACAGTGGCAGTGCAGAGTGATTCCGGTTAAATACCGCTGGGACTCAACAACAATGCTCCCCCTCCCAAGCCAACCAGGCAGGCAGGCAGGCGAGTGTACAGGTGTCAGCGCTCTCTGCTTTGCCTCTCAAATGAAGTCAACCTGCCCCCCCCTCCCCTTGCCTCATCCTCTCCCAGGGCAACAGTGACACATGGCGATGACCTCATCTTTACATATCCCCCATGGAAATAACCCTGACCACCTCTCCTCTGACTCTGAGCGTCCACCAGTGTTGCCTCCTCGGCTTTTTTTCCACCACTCTGTGGTGTTCTGCCCACAGGAGGCCAAGGTGGAGGGATGGTAATGCTGCATACATCCTACCTGTTATTTTCACTACTACACAAACAACAATGATATTCTGCTGGCCTCCACCACAACCGCCGACAAGGGCACTTATGACAGGCCCTTGTAGTGACATCATTTGTACATATATATAACTCAATGTCAACAACTAACCGAGTCAACACTTGGCCAATAATCTCCCAAACGTGTCAGCTTGTCTCGTCATCTGACCCTTTTGGCATTTTCTTTTTGTCAAGATTCATCGTTTCGCAAGGGTATTGCGCAGCCGGGACTTTTTTCCCCAGAGTTTCGTGTTTACCCTTGTACAGTACACGTGCACGCAGGCACATGCACGCATACACCCACACACGCACATACACCCATGCACTCACCTTTTGTGGGTTTTAAATGTTTTCGTCTGAGAAGTAGAGTTCTGGTCTGCCTGAGCTCGGGGCAGTTTAATTTCCTGCCCTCCACTCCTCTTATACCTCAGTGTTATTACTGCTGACGTTTTGAAGATTGATGGATATCTCTCTCTGGTCTTCCCTTGTGAACCGGTTGGAATGTAGGCCCACTATGGATTTCAGGGCTTAAGGTATATGCAGTGCCTTTATCATTCCCTTTGTACTTGGCACAGGCCTTCCACAAAGACGAGACTCACTCCCCACACACTCCAGAACACCCCCCGCTGACTCGCTATTTGTCTTGTGTTTCCACGGCTCCCACCCTTCCATTTCGAGCACTCTGCCTCCTCTGATGGGTTTATTTTTTCACATCCTATAAACTCTTCATCTTGAGTCCGTTTTCACTGTGCCCTTTCAGTGACATTATGGCATAGAAAACCCTGTAGATGACAGTCTCCATGGCAATGGTGTATGTATAGCATGGCCCTGAAAGTAGCTTCTAATGAGAATTACACCTCCTCATTATTGAACTCCTCGTTATTGTTTGTCCCCCCCCCCCCCTCTCCTCCCTTTTTGTGGTTAGTTGCTCGGTTGTTTCGTTGTGTGTTCAGACCTACTGGAGAGCCAGTTTTAAGCTCCACCTGGCCTTCATCTCCTGGTATTTCCTTTTCGACTTGGAGTGGCAGACAGATTCACACCGGGGTGTTTTCTGGCTATTATATTTATTTTTTTGGTTAGCAGGCGAGCAGAGCTGTGGCTCTGCTGTTGACACAGCAGGTGTTGGTTTAGCTTCACAGTGGTGGCTTTGTTTCTACCATGTCCAAGCTTTGACGGCAGCAGAGGAAAGGGCAGTAACAGCACACACAGCACAGGCTGCCAGACTGAAGGGCGTTGGGGAGATAAAAGAGAAGCCTCTCTTTCTATCACTTGCACTGTTTCTCTCTCTCTCTCTGTTGTTTTGGTTGGTTCAGTGAACAGGCCCATGCTCTCAGTGATCATTCTGTCATTTCAAGGTCTACTTTCTCTGTTTTTCTTCTTCCTCCCCAGAAGGCTGGTGCTTTTGTAAGCCGATAAGAGCGAGATACAAAATCCCGCTCTCAATAAACATTGTCACTTTTATGTTTTGTGTATAACACCCGCCCCCCCTCTCTCTCTCTCTGTCTTCCCACCTCAAGGTGATCCTGTATGCGGGCGACAGGGCCTATGAGGACTACCACGTCGATTTGAGGGGTCGCGCCCACTTCAACTCGGCAGACCCCAAGAACGGCGATGCCTCCATCAACCTGACAGGGTTGAAGTCGTCTGACACAGGCACCTACCAGTGTAAGGTGAAAAAAGCCCCTGGTATCAAAAGCAAGAAGATCCTGTTGACCGTCATGGGTGAGTGGAAGAAATTCGGGGTGCAGCAGCAGATATTAACTAATACATTTAAATGTTGATAGATAAATAATTTGTTCAAAGGTAATAGAGGCAACCTTTTTAGCCAAAAATCAAAATGGATACATACTGTAGCTATATGTTTTGCCCTTTCCCCCTCTATGTTGCTTCTATGTTAATGCTGCAGCTGTTTCCCAGCAGACAGACACTTTATTTGTCCTGCAGATGGTCCAGAACTTTGTTGTTGTCAACAAATCATGAAAACAAAACATTTGTCGGGCTCAGGAAAGGTGGTGCTAATTTGTGAGGGAGAGGTGGGTTGCATGGGATGAGGCAGTGTTTTAGCCAATCACAGCACAGCAGCCTCCAGCAAATTCATAATGAGCCAATAGAGTGGAGGTGACGTGGAGTTAGATTCTGTTTTTAAACAAATCTGTTTACAAACGCAGTGTTTGTACACGCTAAAGTTGCATATATTACCTTTAAATGAATGATTTTCTCAGTCTATTCTCAAAAATTGCTAAATACCAGCTCAATAGTTAAACAATGTGTTGATAGACACCGTTATTTATGATTTCATTTTGTGATGGTTTGTTGATATATAGGGGGGAATGCCACTTTGGGGTTATTCTATTAATTGAAAAGGTCATCGTTGGAATAATTTCTATGAAAGTAATTCGTAGTTGCAGCTGTTAATATATAGTCAATACCAGGGATCCTACTCCACCACTCCATTCTAGTTCAGTTCACATAGTCACAGCGGCACCGCAGAGCATCTTAAAGTATATACATACACACATCCATCATCGTTGTAACGTTACAGTGTGTTTAGAATAGAGCTAATGTTATTCTGACAGGTTATTCATACATATATCCAAACATGTCATAAAAAGCACATCACCTAATGAATACAAATAATAATTGTGGGTGTGAGCAACGTTTCAAATATGAAATGATAGCACAAAGACTGTTCTTGTGGCAACTTTGTGTTGGGACCATAACCTTGAACAAATTAAGGTCACATAATAACAAATACTCGAGGAACTCAAATTGCCTCCTGCTGTTCTTTCTTTTTACAATATTGTTTAAACCTTTTCAACTTTTGTTAGACCGTATAGTGAACCAAAGTAAATATACTGTAAAAAGATATGACTTAACACGTGAGACATAAACTGGACTGCAGTGCAGCAGAAAACTGTTCCCTTGCTGTTTGAATCTAAAATTACACGCGGTGGGTCTAACCTTTCTCAGTTTATTTCCTGCTCTTTATTTGATTTTACAGTTGATCACTGAGTTCCTGCTGTCTGACCTCACTTTACTGTGCATCTTCATGGGCATGTAAAATGAACCCATTAAGATCCCAGGCCAAATTACTTCTAGAATCGGTAGACCTGCCCTCATCTGAAAATGTTTTCTACCAAGGAAGTACCGCGGGGACTAAATTATTAAAGATTTTCAACACTTATACTCAAATAATGTCCAAAGATGGCAAATGTACAAGCCTGGAGGCTGGCATGTAGTGATGTGCTGTGAGGTTGTTGGTTTCTGCTAAAATCTAAAATTATTGTGAATGTTTTCTTGGTTAAGCAAACTTTTATAAAAAAAAATGGTTGATGTTTATGTTGACCTTTATACTGACGCAGTACATTATACAATACAGTAAGTGTTGTGGAAGCAGCTGTTTCACTCCCTAGACAAACACACTGAGGCCTTGCTGTTTCGGGCAAGTGACTCATCCATATCCAACATGTAATTGCTTCCTGCACTGGATTTGCATAAGACACAGCTTAGTACAATGGTGCAAGGTTGAAATTACTGTCATTACGGAAACCAGTTTCGCTTATAGAAGGTTGCTATACATTTACAAATGTTAAACTTGCACATCGACATTGTTGACATGACATCATTGTTTAGGACTTGTGTGGATGTCCTTGTACTGAACAGACAAGCTCAACCGGGACGGACAGGGTTGTTGGAAACAATCCAGTTTCTTAGCAGTCCTGTGTTGCACTTCTAAGCACTAACTCTGGTCTTGGCTCTAATGAGAGATGAATGTGCCCATTAATGTCCAGTGACTTTTAGCAGAGACCGTTGGAGCAGGTTAAATGGACCCTGCCATTACCCTTCAAGCCGCTATGTTAGCAAAACAGTGAAAGTGATTTCGATGTGACATCGAGAGAGAGAGTGAGAGAGCAAGAGAGAGAGTGTGCTTGTGCAAGACACCAAACCCAAAATTGCTCCTAATGTGCTGATGGTACCTTGCAAGGTTTCTGCTGCAATCTGTGTGTGTGTGTGTGTGTGTGTGTGTGTGTGTGTGTGTGTGTGTGTGTGTGTGTGTGTGTGTGTGTGTGTGTGTGTGTGTGTGTGTGTGTGTGTGTGTGTGTGTGTGTGTGTGTGTGTGTGTGTGTGTGTGTGTGTGTGTGTGTGTGTGTGTGTGTGTGTGTGTGTGTGTGTGTGTGTGTGTGTGTGTGTGTGTGTGTGTGTGTGTGTGTGTGTGCGCGCGTGCGTGCGCGCGCGCGCGCAAGAACAGGTGAATGAATGTAATGCTCTAGTCGACTTGGATAAAAGGCAAGTAGATCTTATCGCAATATACAGAACATATTCTCAAGAAAGGGTGGCTTAGGCACTGGTCAGACTGACACTGACACTGGCCCTTTATACGTACACTATACTACACCACAAACCTCGGCATCGAGGTGTAACACACAAGGCACAGGTTCAAGACGAACTGAGCGGGGGGTTGTCTAGTTTCCACCAGTTGTGTTGTTATTGTCTTTGGTCGGAGAAGACAGACAGTGAAGTTAAGCGGAGGAGAAGGGCCCACCTGCAGTCCACCACCGTGTACTCAATAGGCCCCGTCAGCAGCTCTCACAACGGCTCACCATCTCCCTCCACCTGGACCTCATCCATACACACTGCCCTGTCTTCACCTATAGGGCATGGGTTTTCAACATTTTTGATACCAGGGCCCACTATTTATTCAGCATTTGATCCACGGACCACCATTTGAGGACATTTTAGCCCCCACAGACCCCCAAAACTACAGATTCTTTTTTGTGTTTGTCCACAATACCAGGCTGGATTTCAGAAACAAAACGTTGAAACATACAGATAAAATATGACCATTAATCGTCTACATAGTTGTGTAAACTTGGGCTAATTCAGATAATGAATATTTTAACTCTTAAGAGTGTAAACATGAAACCAAATGGACCCTTGCAGGTCCATTTGGTTCTCAAGAATTACATCTGGCTCTCCAGAGTTACATCTGGTTAACCAACTTAGCTAAGGGGCCAGCTGGAACCCTCTCAAGGACCACTGGTGATCCCCGGACACTGGTAGAAAATCACTGCTATAGGGAGCTCAGTCCAAACGCTCCTCAGCGGTGGCCACGCACACAATAAGTGTTGAAAAGGCACACAATAAGTATTTCTCAACACACAATAAGTGTTGTGAAAGCTCACTACATATGGTGCATGGGACCCGTTCGTTGACCTTGCCTCACCCCGACTAAGTAAGGCAGGCCGAGTAAGGCAGAAAACTGACTCTGTATAGGCCATAAGTAGGCTATTTTCGGTCCGTGAGGCCATACGCCATACGACGGAGCATACTGTATTGAGCACGATTAATTATTTGAAATTGTGCCATTATGTCAGTGTGACTGAACGAAAGTAGTTTGGTCATGACCAACGTCCCTAACCACAACGGCTACCCTGGCTCATCTATCCCTTTCCACTTATCTTGGCCACAGTATAGCCTTGTACAGCCTATAAATCTCCCTATCCGTTTATGTTCTAACAGCCGTACCTTATCTCCGTCTCTCTCTCTCTCTCTCTCTCTCTCTCTCTCTCTCTCTCTCTCCCGCTTCGTCCCTTTATCTCTCGGTGGTTCCTCCAACCTCTGTAGAGTCTCGGTCCCATTTTGACCTCATCTTTCTTCCTCATATCAAATGTATAAATCCGCACGTCGTCACGCAAGCGCCGCCGATATGAGAAGCTGCGTGTCGGAGCCCAGGGATGTGTCGAGTTGACTTTCACCTTTTTTTAAAGAGGCATTCAAAATGTCACAGCAGGCTGACATTTATTATGTGTCCGCGTGCGTGCGTGGGTGCGTATGTGTTTGTGTGTGAGTGAGAGCACGCACTTGTGTGCATGCACGTGCGGGCGTGTAGATAGTGAAGCAGTATATACACGGCCGTTGGCTAAAGAGCAGTTTGTTGTGGAGTTACAGTAGGATCAGTGCTTCCGTCCGAAGGTCCGACGGCTCAGGACTGGTTTAATTTTTCCCCTCCATCCCGCCACCCTGACCCCTGTCTATATTAGATTAGTGGGAGTGCTCCCACAGGACAGAGCTGTCTGTCTGTCTGGTGTTAATCCACACACGTCTGCCTGTTAAGCCCCCCACCACCACCACCCCCTGCAGGCCCTGCTCAGCTCCAGGGCTTTCTGTTGTTACAGCGCTCATTACAACGCTGTGATGTCAGCACTGTCTGCTAACATAACACACTACCGCTGACATGCCTACAACTAGGGCTGCAACTAACAGTTATTTTCATAATCGATTCATCGGCTGATTGTTTAAGTGATTAATCAATTCATCGGATTCCAGCACTTTAACTATTATGACCTTACAAAAATATATATTTTTAGACATTGTAGTGTATATGGAGAGTTAACTTGTAGATTTTAGATCAGTGATATTAATAATTATGGCTCAATAATAAATTATTCATAATTATGTGTTTCCAAGATTAAGAGTCAAAATCAATCATCAGGGCACCATTGAAATGAGCTTAGGAATAAGCATAAGATTGATTTATATTTAAACCTTAACTTTAAACCACTAATAAAACAATTGAAAGATTATTAAATAAATAATCAATTATTATTTTATCTTAACAAATCTACAGGAATCTGAAGGGAAAAGATCTTTTAATTCATAGCCCCATTATTTTGCATGTGTCATCAACCAATAATTAAAACAGTGAGCAATGAACAAACTTGTCTGTAAAAATTATTAGGCCTTTTATTGATCACACCTATGATAATACAAACTCAATAAAAATGGATCAGAATAATTAAACAAGTGTTCATGCAAAATACAAATAGTAAATTGAATTAAATAATAATGAAATAGTAGATAGATAGATAGATAGATAGATAGATAGATAGATAGATAGATAGATAGATAGATAGATAGATAGATAGATAGATAGATAGATAGATAGATAGATAGATAGATAGATAAAGAATGAGATACTAATCGACAATGATAGATCCTAATAGATAATGTCCTTTGCCATGATTTGGTAACAGATGTAATGCGACACAACCTGAGATGATGGTTGATCTTTCCTTTGGGAGCTTTGCGAGAGGTAGACTTTTGATGGTCTTTGAGGTTGAGGGTTGAGAGCGCAGGCCGGTTGGTGGTGGAGGCTGCAGGTGGCAGGTCGGGTGTCTGGAACCCCGGCCGTTAGTTGTCATCTGGGACCGCGAGCCTTGGTTCACCTGGGACCGCTAGGTTGGTACGGCAGGGCTGGAGCTGGATCACCTCTGGGGTCACACTCAGGTCAGAGTGTGGGGACAGCACGGTTGGGTGCGATGTCATCGCTCCTGTCCTGGCTCCCTCTGGTTCTTCCTTCTCTGGTGCCTTCTCTCATCTCTCCCTCCTCTGCTTCTAGAGACCGCGAGGTCCCTTTGGTCGGTTCTCGTTTGTTGAGTGGTTTCTCATCTCACGACCACCCAAACTACTCCCCGAACTCACTAAATCTTGTCCTCTTCACTACCTCTTATATCCGTTTGTGTCACTTGCGTCACACTACATCTCAGTTACCATGTGGAGATCCTTGGTTGCATGTTGGAGACAGGTTGTCTCTGACGGCTCTTTCAACATGCACTCTCAGCATGCATTCTTGTTTGTTGTGATGCAGAGTCTTCTTAGGAATGCATGGATGTAAGCATGCACATGTTCCTAGCTTAGATCTTTCACAATCTGCAATTTCAACATTTATTGTACTGTGGATGTAATGTTTTCAATTCATGGCAGATGAATCACGGATGAATGATTGTATGAATGAATAGGACAATCAAACAGTATGATATAGTAAATGTTCATGAGGTAATCCGTGGTGGTGGCACATATGAACTCGTATGAATGGTTATTTATGGTACCACAGTCCTATTCCATGGACTGTCTCCTTGTGAGATCTTAGTCTCTGAGTTCTGTGAGGGGAACAAAGTCATTAGGGAAACAAAGTCAAGTATTCCTTAATATGAGCAGCAATGATTGGGAAAGGCAGTTCCATTCACAGTATGTGAATATGAGGGAAACTCCAAAATAGCTCCAAAATAGAGTGTCACTGTGCGAGCATAGCAGATCTGAAGGTTTCACGTTCAGGCCGTGCTATACAGACCATTCCAGTAGTGTCAACAGGTCAACAGGTCAGTGGACTGCTTGCGCATACTTTCCCTCTCTCAGCATGGTGTCCATACAGAAGAGAGGAGAGAGAGACCACATATTCATTATCCAACAGATTGATAGCTGGATCGCTGGATCTGATTAATTGGGCTTTCATACTCCGTGATCGCTACATGTCCCCCCATTTTCACAATTAAAAGGTCAAAGCGCTGAAATTTTGATTGTGAAAAGAGGTAGTTGATGAAAGCACAATTAATTGACTCAGGGAAGCAATAGATCATGTTAGCAATTCATGGCATATGAACATATCACTATCCTCCACCTATAATATGATAATGCTACTGATCCATTGTTTATTTTGCTCATTGAAAACTTCCTTAGATAATACATGGATTTATTCTTCAAATGAATATAAGCAGGCATTCAGTATGTACTAGAATACTAGATAATACTGGTGGTTGGGGATTTCCTATGATGGATATAGGGAAACACGTTTGAATAAAACAAATGAAAGAATGGAAATAAAATAAAAGAAAAGACGGAAGGAAGAAATTCTTTTGACTGGATGGGTCAAAGCTGAGAATTTCTTTCAAACCTTTCTCAAGAGAGGAAGAGGGTAGGCTACCTCGTTCCTTGGTGGGTTCTACACTAAGGAGAAATAGGGCATGGGAAATAAATACATGCAGCATGCATTGTGTCTATTTCAAGACCTATTAGAGAACTAATGGCTTAGTGTAGTAATATTCACTGTTTAATAATGTTCACTGTGTGGGCTACTAGATTATCAGCCAGTGAATATCAAAATGAAGATCTATCAAGTTGGCTATTGTAGGCGATATAAGATAGGTGGATATCTTGAGAGCCAGTAGCAACTTATAGACAACATCCCCCCAAAGGTGGATGTCTATCGGCACGCGATCTGTAAAACAGAGTTACAG
Source organism: Benthosema pterotum (assembly GCA_039105355.1). Classification (NCBI taxonomy): domain Eukaryota; kingdom Metazoa; phylum Chordata; class Actinopteri; order Myctophiformes; family Myctophidae; genus Benthosema; species Benthosema pterotum. Next base: position 23,825,914 of record CM076975.1, read on the forward strand.
GAAATCAAAAACCTAAATTCATTCCGGTCAGTTTGTATCAATCCTTGTGACAGAGTAACAAAATTGTATTGTAACTTGATTAGCCCTAGTCTAAAGATTAATTTTAACAAATAAAGCAGCATATCATCTGTAAAGGATTTACATGCAAAGATCCCCATTTCTAGTTTTCAATTGATTGAAAATAGTAATATGCCAGCCTAGGCTCTGGTATATTAATGACATAAGGAGTCCACATGCATGTGATTGCAGGTTTATTTGTTAAAATGTTTCGTCAAGGAATCAATTTGATAAGTTACAAATATCATATTTAGTTTTAAATATTGATTAGCATAATAAAACAGGGTTAAGTTTTATTATCTTGGTTACTTCCAATTCATGAACTATCACTAGTAATCCAGCATGAGGAAATAGACTTTATTCATGCATCAGACTTTAAACGCAAGTGTATGGATCGCAAGCTATGCTTACATCTATGTGAATTAGGCAGAGAATTCCTTCGATAGGACAGGTGGGGCACCTCCCTGGGGGTGAGACAGGCTGCAATTCTCTGTAATTTCAATAAGATAATAATTTTAGATTTGATAAGATTTTACTCTTATTCTGTTAGGTTAATCTTTACACCATTTGCTCGGACCATGTCTGAGGTTTGAATCAAGTTGAAGGAGGAAGAGTTGTTAAGGGATCATTATTTCCAGGTCAACTCCAGACCTGTTCTACAATAAGCTTTTCTTAGCTGGTTGAAATAGATATTTGGTTACTCAGTTTGTTTTTGCTTAAGATGCATAGCAAAGGTCAGGCTCGCTTTGGCCTTGGTGTTGGATAACTCAGCCATCAGGGCCTTCTTGAGTACATCACAGTCACCCAGAATAGTGTGGGGTGCTTGTCAATATCTATGAATTACGCTGTGTTAACACAGGATGGACATTTCTCTCCCTCAGTGTAATGAGAGAGGGCGTTACTTAATTCAACGTGGGCTCTTACATGACGTAGAGTATACCACGACTGTTCATGAGAGAGGCAATGTACCACATGGTGGAGAACTACAGTTTCCACAAGGGAGGGTGTAAATGTTGTCACATCTGGAATATTACTCAGCAATCGCGATATGCTGGGTGCATGTAACTTTAGTATGACGATTCCCACATACTGCAACTCTACGCCCGCGTAGTGTTGTGTTGTGAGAACTGCATGTTAAAGTTTCATGCATTCTTACAGTTGTAACTATGCCTTTCTGAATTAAGTAGAGCCATTCTTTTTCGTCGTGAGAGATGAGGGACAGGTGAGGGCGCAACTGCAGGGTCACGGTGACTTCCCTGTAGGTGAGACAGGCTGTTATTTTCTCCAATTTCCATACAACGTTCAAAATATACTCGGTCAGCTTCTCTTTTCAATAGCAAGCTGGGCAAATATTTATATAGAGGGTGATATAGAGATACTGCCGCTTGGACAGCATCTCTGATGCTCGGATCGAGGCGAAGGATAAAGAGTTCATTAAGATAATCACTTTCCTCTAGGTTTGGATGTTCTGTATGGAACCACGCCTTTTGCAAACGACGAAAGAAAGTACTTGGACGCTCATTTTTCTTTTGATGTAATTGCAAGGCGTTATATGACTTGGGAAGTTCAAATTCTGCTATTAGGCAATGGCACAGATAGTCATAATTCTCAACAACATTACATGGTAGACGATCAATAAACCGTCTTACCTCAGCGTCAGAGGTCATGCCGATCAGTTGGATTTTACGTGCAGAGGTTACATTTGGGACATTTTTAAGAGAGAAGTCAATATCTTTTAAATATCCAACAATGTCAGACTGATCAGATGTTGTGTCGAATCTTGGGACATGGTGTGCTATTTTGTCTAATAAATCCGTAGTCACATTTTCAAACTCAATCTTTTGGAAGGACACTGGTTTGTCCTGTATAACTTGTGAGGTCTCAAGCAGGTGACTCTCCTGAATCTCACGATCTTCAGAATGGGCAGTTGGGAGTTCTAATGGCTCTTTAGGAGTCAGTCTCAGTTTCAAAGAATAAATCTCCTCCTGTTGTAAATTAATCTGTTTTTGTTGTTGATTACTCTTAATGGTAAGCTGTTCATTTTCATGCTTTAGACTTTTTATTAAGTCTAGGCTTTGTTTGGCTATTTCAGACACTGTCTCTTTTAACACATCACTAAGAGTAGTAATGGATTCCAGCGCATCTTTCATTTGACTATTGGTACTTTTTATCTCAGTTAGTGAATTTCCCAATTCATGAAGATTATGAAGGATCTCAATTTGTACCTTATTCACTTGTGGTTGATTTGAACCTTCCTTTTCCAGTGTCAAAGGGTGTGTTGAATTGCATTCGTCTCTGAGAACTGGAGAGGGAAGTGAGTTCAAATCATTAGCATTCAAATTTAGAGAATTCTGCATTGATTTTTCTGATGGGTTTGAATCAATTGTTGTTAGTACAAATTCTTTGATGAATTTTAGTCCACAAAGCACTTTTATGAGAAAGACCTTGTGATATGGTGATCCGGTGATAAAAATCATCGTCATCATCATAAGGAGTGACAGAGATCGTACCAATTCCATTACATTGATGTTTAGGGACCAAGAGTCAGCCATATTGGTCTCTGTAGTCTGCAACACAGAGATTGATTTTTGAATTAAAGAGATTAAATTAAAAATAATTTTACCACAACAAAAATGAAAAGCTTTTAAGAGTTACAACAATAAAAGATTATTTGGGAGGATTAATAAGTGGGGGTGAGATTTATCGGTTGTTCCTGAGAATACACTAAACAGAGAATGGAAGTCTCTTGCAGTGTATATGTGTGTGTGGGTGTGCAACGTGTGTGTGTGTCTATTTCCAGACAAATATAGACCTCTTCGGGGACGAGGAGTTTAGACCCACTCACGTGCACGATGGGACAGCCAAAATATATGGCATCTGGACGGGGTACACTCAAGATGGCGTTGGGTTTTTGCCGTCTGGAGGGCAGTGTCACGTGACTAGAAAGAATGTAAAGCACACTTGTTTTACGGCTAGCTGACAGTGGCTGTCACAGTGTCACATCAATCTTGTCCACCCTTTTTACTGAGAATCAGGGGGATAATTTTAAAAGCAGCGCTTGTTAACCCGAAAATTAGTTAGCCGAGGTTACTAACAAGAAAGCAACAATTAAAAATTTTGCACAAGTAGCACAGTTAATATAACTGACTTTTACTCATGTGGCAATAAACATATGCTGGTCTACTGTTAGGTAGTTTAGCTCTGTCTATTTAGATTTATATACAGTATGTATGGCTTTGGGGTACGAAAAACTATAACTCTTACTTGGGTGTGTTGTAGCCCATAAGAATAAGTCTTTCTTGTTCCTTGCTGCAGTTGTGTTAATATTATTTTATCAGTAAAACATGCGCCATATACAATATTTACCACTGTAATAATGATACTGAAATGTGCGGCCGGCTATTTCAGCATACTCAACTTTACAGCAAAGGAACAGCTAGTTTTATACCAGAGAAACGCGTAATGTTCTAGTATAGGGGCTTCTGTCCCTGGGTGTATCAGTGATACTGTTTGTTAACGTTAACTTAGCTATTTATAGCATAACCTTAAAGTTCCACTTTCCCACAACACCTGGGAAGTACAACCCCAACCAAGTTGCTGTTTTAATAGTCCCCCCAATCAGGTTTGTGATCCAGGGCACTATTAAATATAGTGGACTCTATCTGGTTATGTTATAAGTGTTTGATCAATTAATTCCGGGTTGCTACCCCGGAACCACACTAGGTGACCACTACTAAGTAGTCTTGATCCTTTATGATGGTTGAAGGATCACAATATGAACAATTGCTTATTTGTGTTTTCACACGGCATTAAGTGGCTTTAACACACGTTAATGGTGGGCCTCACACTTTAAGCATTTAGACTGCGTGCATTCTAATGTATATACTAACTAACTAAACACAAGATGATGTGTATTTTTGTACAGCATGCAGTAGCTTGTTTTGCGTTTGTTAGTTGACCTGAACTTACGCAACACTGATGGCGGTTCGGATGGAAAAATGCTCATATAGCTCTCAAGATATACAGTAGGAAAGGGCTCTGTGTAACTGGCTCTGTGCTGTTGGTTGAACAATACCGCACTGATTAAGTTACACAGGGTAGGACAGTCTTAAGATTTCCAACTACTCATTGAATTATCTATCATCATTATTATTTGTTCTTTAGGTTGCTAAGGCTTTGGATGTGACGTCAAGTTCCAATATGCCCTAGCAAGGTTCAGTTGCTCATGATCTGATGTTGATGACACATTAGCAAAATAAAGATGTTAGATCGACCTCACCCATGATGTGGAGTCGATTTAACAATAATTTAAGGTTGAAGGGGCCTCACACGGGCGGGGCACCAATTATGTAGTGTATATGGAGAGTTAACTTGTAGATTTTAGATCAGTGATATTAATAATTATGGCTCAATAATAAATTATTCATAATTATGTGTTTCCAAGATTAAGAGTCAAAATCAATCATCAGGGCACCATTGAAATGAGCTTAGGAATAAGCATAAGATTGATTTATATTTAAACCTTAACTTTAAACCACTAATAAAACAATTGAAAGATTATTAAATAAATAATCAATTATTATTTTATCTTAACAAATCTACAGGAATCTGAAGGGAAAAGATCTTTTAATTCATAGCCCCATTATTTTGCATGTGTCATCAACCAATAATTAAAACAGTGAGCAATGAACAAACTTGTCTGTAAAAATTATTAGGCCTTTTATTGATCACACCTATGATAATACAAACTCAATAAAAATGGATCAGAATAATTAAACAAGTGTTCATGCAAAATACAAATAGTAAATTGAATTAAATAATAATGAAATAGTAGATAGATAGATAGATAGATAGATAGATAGATAGATAGATAGATAGATAGATAGATAGATAAAGAATGAGATACTAATCGACAATGATAGATCCTAATAGATAATGTCCTTTGCCATGATTTGGTAACAGATGTAATGCGACACAACCTGAGATGATGGTTGATCTTTCCTTTGGGAGCTTTGCGAGAGGTAGACTTTTGATGGTCTTTGAGGTTGAGGGTTGAGAGCGCAGGCCGGTTGGTGGTGGAGGCTGCAGGTGGCAGGTCGGGTGTCTGGAACCCCGGCCGTTAGTTGTCATCTGGGACCGCGAGCCTTGGTTCACCTGGGACCGCTAGGTTGGTACGGCAGGGCTGGAGCTGGATCACCTCTGGGGTCACACTCAGGTCAGAGTGTGGGGACAGCACGGTTGGGTGCGATGTCATCGCTCCTGTCCTGGCTCCCTCTGGTTCTTCCTTCTCTGGTGCCTTCTCTCATCTCTCCCTCCTCTGCTTCTAGAGACCGCGAGGTCCCTTTGGTCGGTTCTCGTTTGTTGAGTGGTTTCTCATCTCACGACCACCCAAACTACTCCCCGAACTCACTCAATCTTGTCCTCTTCACTACCTCTTATATCCGTTTGTGTCACTTGCGTCACACTACATCTCAGTTACCATGTGGAGATCCTTGGTTGCATGTTGGAGACAGGTTGTCTCTGACGGCTCTTTCAACATGCACTCTCAGCATGCATTCTTGTTTGTTGTGATGCAGAGTCTTCTTAGGAATGCATGGATGTAAGCATGCACATGTTCCTAGCTTAGATCTTTCACAATCTGCAATTTCAACATTTATTGTACTGTGGATGTAATGTTTTCAATTCATGGCAGATGAATCACGGATGAATGATTGTATGAATGAATAGGACAATCAAACAGTATGATATAGTAAATGTTCATGAGGTAATCCGTGGTGGTGGCACATATGAACTTGTATGAATGGTTATTTATGGTACCACAGTCCTATTCCATGGACTGTCTCCTTGTGAGATCTTAGTCTCTGAGTTCTGTGAGGGGAACAAAGTCATTAGGGAAACAAAGTCAAGTATTCCTTAATATGAGCAGCAATGATTGGGAAAGGCAGTTCCATTCACAGTATGTGAATATGAGGGAAACTCCAAAATAGCTCCAAAATAGAGTGTCACTGTGCGAGCATAGCAGATCTGAAGGTTTCACGTTCAGGCCGTGCTATACAGACCATTCCAGTAGTGTCAACAGGTCAACAGGTCAGTGGACTGCTTGCGCATACTTTCCCTCTCTCAGCATGGTGTCCATACAGAAGAGAGGAGAGAGAGACCACATATTCATTATCCAACAGATTGATAGCTGGATCGCTGGATCTGATTAATTGGGCTTTCATACTCCGTGATCGCTACATGTCCCCCCATTTTCACAATTAAAAGGTCAAAGCGCTGAAATTTTGATTGTGAAAAGAGGTAGTTGATGAAAGCACAATTAATTGACTCAGGGAAGCAATAGATCATGTTAGCAATTCATGGCATATGAACATATCACTATCCTACACCTATAATATGATAATGCTACTGATCCATTATTTAATTTCCTCATTGAAAACTTCCTGAGATAATCCATGGATTTATTCTTCAAATGAATATAAGCAGGCATTCAGTATGTACTAGAATACTAGGTAATACTGGTGGTTGGGGATTTCCTATGATGGATATAGGGAAACACGTTTGAATAAAACAAATGAAAGAATGGAAATAAAATAAAAGAAAAGACGGAAGGAAGAAATTCTTTTGACTGGATGGGTCAAAGCTGAGAATTTCTTTCAAACCTTTCTCAAGAGAGGAAGAGGGTAGGCTACCTCGTTCCTTGGTGGGTTCTACACTAAGGAGAAATAGGGCATGGGAAATAAATACATGCAGCATGCATTGTGTCTATTTCAAGACCTATTAGAGAACTAATGGCTTAGTGTAGTAATATTCACTGTTTAATAATGTTCACTGTGTGGGCTACTAGATTATCAGCCAGTGAATATCAAAATGAAGATCTATCAAGTTGGCTATTGTAGGCGATATAAGATAGGTGGATATCTTGAGAGCCAGTAGCAACTTATAGACAACATCCCCCAAAGGTGGATGTCTATCGGCACGCGATCTGTAAAACAGAGTTACAGGAAATCAAAAACCTAAATTCATTCCGGTCAGTTTGTATCAATCCTTGTGACAGAGTAACAAAATTGTATTGTAACTTGATTAGCCCTAGTCTAAAGATTAATTTTAACAAATAAAGCAGCATATCATCTGTAAAGGATTTACATGCAAAGATCCCCATTTCTAGTTTTCAATTGATTGAAAATAGTAATATGCCAGCCTAGGCTCTGGTATATTAATGACATAAGGAGTCCACATGCATGTGATTGCAGGTTTATTTGTTAAAATGTTTCGTCAAGGAATCAATTTGATAAGTTACAAATATCATATTTAGTTTTAAATATTGATTAGCATAATAAAACAGGGTTAAGTTTTATTATCTTGGTTACTTCCAATTCATGAACTATCACTAGTAATCCAGCATGAGGAAATAGACTTTATTCATGCATCAGACTTTAAACGCAAGTGTATGGATCGCAAGCTATGCTTACATCTATGTGAATTAGGCAGAGAATTCCTTCGATAGGACAGGTGGGGCACCTCCCTGGGGGTGAGACAGGCTGCAATTCTCTGTAATTTCAATAAGATAATAATTTTAGATTTGATAAGATTTTACTCTTCTTCTGTTAGGTTAATCTTTACACCATTTGCTCGGACCATGTCTGAGGTTTGAATCAAGTTGAAGGAGGAAGAGTTGTTAAGGGATCATTATTTCCAGGTCAACTCCAGACCTGTTCTACACTAAGCTTTTCTTAGCTGGTTGAAATAGATATTTGGTTACTCAGTTTGTTTTTGCTTAAGATGCATAGCAAAGGTCAGGCTCGCTTTGGCCTTGGTGTTGGATAACTCAGCCATCAGGGCCTTCTTGAGTACATCACAGTCACCCAGAATAGTGTGGGGTGCTTGTCAATATCTATGAATTACGCTGTGTTAACACAGGATGGACATTTCTCTCCCTCAGTGTAATGAGAGAGGGCGTTACTTAATTCAACGTGGGCTCTTACATGACGTAGAGTATACCACGACTGTTCATGAGAGAGGCAATGTACCACATGGTGGAGAACTACAGTTTCCACAAGGGAGGGTGTAAATGTTGTCACATCTGGAATATTACTCAGCAATCGCGATATGCTGGGTGCATGTAACTTTAGTATGACGATTCCCACATACTGCAACTCTACGCCCGCGTAGTGTTGTGTTGTGAGAACTGCATGTTAAAGTTTCATGCATTCTTACAGTTGTAACTATGCCTTTCTGAATTAAGTAGAGCCATTCTTTTTCGTCGTGAGAGATGAGGGACAGGTGAGGGCGCAACTGCAGGGTCACGGTGACTTCCCTGTAGGTGAGACAGGCTGTTATTTTCTCCAATTTCCATACAACGTTCAAAATATACTCGGTCAGCTTCTCTTTTCAATAGCAAGCTGGGCAAATATTTATATAGAGGGTGATATAGAGATACTGCCGCTTGGACAGCATCTCTGATGCTCGGATCGAGGCGAAGGATAAAGAGTTCATTAAGATAATCACTTTCCTCTAGGTTTGGATGTTCTGTATGGAACCACGCCTTTTGCAAACGACGAAAGAAAGTACTTGGACGCTCATTTTTCTTTTGATGTAATTGCAAGGCGTTATATGACTTGGGAAGTTCAAATTCTGCTATTAGGCAATGGCACAGATAGTCATAATTCTCAACAACATTACATGGTAGACGATCAATAAACCGTCTTACCTCAGCGTCAGAGGTCATGCCGATCAGTTGGATTTTACGTGCAGAGGTTACATTTGGGACATTTTTAAGAGAGAAGTCAATATCTTTTAAATATCCAACAATGTCAGACTGATCAGATGTTGTGTCGAATCTTGGGACATGGTGTGCTATTTTGTCTAATAAATCCGTAGTCACATTTTCAAACTCAATCTTTTGGAAGGACATTGGTTTGTCCTGTATAACTTGTGAGGTCTCAAGCAGGTGACTCTCCTGAATCTCACGATCTTCAGAATGGGCAGTTGGGAGTTCTAATGGCTCTTTAGGAGTCAGTCTCAGTTTCAAAGAATAAATCTCCTCCTGTTGTAAATTAATCTGTTTTTGTTGTTGATTACTCTTAATGGTAAGCTGTTCATTTTCATGCTTTAGACTTTTTATTAAGTCTAGGCTTTGTTTGGCTATTTCAGACACTGTCTCTTTTAACACATCACTAAGAGTAGTAATGGATTCCAGCGCATCTTTCATTTGACTATTGGTACTTTTTATCTCAGTTAGTGAATTTCCCAATTCATGAAGATTATGAAGGATCTCAATTTGTACCTTATTCACTTGTGGTTGATTTGAACCTTCCTTTTCCAGTGTCAAAGGGTGTGTTGAATTGCATTCGTCTCTGAGAACTGGAGAGGGAAGTGAGTTCAAATCATTAGCATTCAAATTTAGAGAATTCTGCATTGATTTTTCTGATGGGTTTGAATCAATTGTTGTTAGTACAAATTCTTTGATGAATTTTAGTCCACAAAGCACTTTTATGAGAAAGACCTTGTGATATGGTGATCCGGTGATAAAAATCATCGTCATCATCATAAGGAGTGACAGAGATCGTACCAATTCCATTACATTGATGTTTAGGGACCAAGAGTCAGCCATATTGGTCTCTGTAGTCTGCAACACAGAGATTGATTTTTGAATTAAAGAGATTAAATTAAAAATAATTTTACCACAACAAAAATGAAAAGCTTTTAAGAGTTACAACAATAAAAGATTATTTGGGAGGATTAATAAGTGGGGGTGAGATTTATCGGTTGTTCCTGAGAATACACTAAACAGAGAATGGAAGTCTCTTGCAGTGTATATGTGTGTGTGGGTGTGCAACGTGTGTGTGTGTCTATTTCCAGACAAATATAGACCTCTTCGGGGACGAGGAGTTTAGACCCACTCACGTGCACGATGGGACAGCCAAAATATATGGCATCTGGACGGGGTACACTCAAGATGGCGTTGGGTTTTTGCCGTCTGGAGGGCAGTGTCACGTGACTAGAAAGAATGTAAAGCACACTTGTTTTACGGCTAGCTGACAGTGGCTGTCACAGTGTCACATCAATCTTGTCCACCCTTTTTACTGAGAATCAGGGGGATAATTTTAAAAGCAGCGCTTGTTAACCCGAAAATTAGTTAGCCGAGGTTACTAACAAGAAAGCAACAATTAAAAATTTTGCACAAGTAGCACAGTTAATATAACTGACTTTTACTCATGTGGCAATAAACATATGCTGGTCTACTGTTAGGTAGTTTAGCTCTGTCTATTTAGATTTATATACAGTATGTATGGCTTTGGGGTACGAAAAACTATAACTCTTACTTGGGTGTGTTGTAGCCCATAAGAATAAGTCTTTCTTGTTCCTTGCTGCAGTTGTGTTAATATTATTTTATCAGTAAAACATGCGCCATATACAATATTTACCACTGTAATAATGATACTGAAATGTGCGGCCGGCTATTTCAGCATACTCAACTTTACAGCAAAGGAACAGCTAGTTTTATACCAGAGAAACGCGTAATGTTCTAGTATAGGGGCTTCTGTCCCTGGGTGTATCAGTGATACTGTTTGTTAACGTTAACTTAGCTATTTATAGCATAACCTTAAAGTTCCACTTTCCCACAACACCTGGGAAGTACAACCCCAACCAAGTTGCTGTTTTAATAGTCCCCCCCAATCAGGTTTGTGATCCAGGGCACTATTAAATATAGTGGACTCTATCTGGTTATGTTATAAGTGTTTGATCAATTAATTCCGGGTTGCTACCCCGGAACCACACTAGGTGACCACTACTAAGTAGTCTTGATCCTTTATGATGGTTGAAGGATCACAATATGAACAATTGCTTATTTGTGTTTTCACACGGCATTAAGTGGCTTTAACACACGTTAATGGTGGGCCTCACACTTTAAGCATTTAGACTGCGTGCATTCTAATGTATATACTAACTAACTAAACACAAGATGATGTGTATTTTTGTACAGCATGCAGTAGCTTGTTTTGCGTTTGTTAGTTGACCTGAACTTACGCAACACTGATGGCGGTTCGGATGGAAAAATGCTCATATAGCTCTCAAGATATACAGTAGGAAAGGGCTCTGTGTAACTGGCTCTGTGCTGTTGGTTGAACAATACCGCACTGATTAAGTTACACAGGGTAGGACAGTCTTAAGATTTCCAACTACTCATTGAATTATCTATCATCATTATTATTTGTTCTTTAGGTTGCTAAGGCTTTGGATGTGACGTCAAGTTCCAATATGCCCTAGCAAGGTTCAGTTGCTCATGATCTGATGTTGATGACACATTAGCAAAATAAAGATGTTAGATCGACCTCACCCATGATGTGGAGTCGATTTAACAATAATTTAAGGTTGAAGGGGCCTCACACGGGGCACCAATTATGTAGTGTATATGGAGAGTTAACTTGTAGATTTTAGATCAGTGATATTAATAATTATGGCTCAATAATAAATTATTCATAATTATGTGTTTCCAAGATTAAGAGTCAAAATCAATCATCAGGGCACCATTGAAATGAGCTTAGGAATAAGCATAAGATTGATTTATATTTAAACCTTAACTTTAAACCACTAATAAAACAATTGAAAGATTATTAAATAAATAATCAATTATTATTTTATCTTAACAAATCTACAGGAATCTGAAGGGAAAAGATCTTTTAATTCATAGCCCCATTATTTTGCATGTGTCATCAACCAATAATTAAAACAGTGAGCAATGAACAAACTTGTCTGTAAAAATTATTAGGCCTTTTATTGATCACACCTATGATAATACAAACTCAATAAAAATGGATCAGAATAATTAAACAAGTGTTCATGCAAAATACAAATAGTAAATTGAATTAAATAATAATGAAATAGTAGATAGATAGATAGATAGATAGATAGATAGATAGATAGATAGATAGATAGATAGATAGATAGATAGATAGATAGATAGATAGATAGATAGATAAAGAATGAGATACTAATCGACAATGATAGATCCTAATAGATAATGTCCTTTGCCATGATTTGGTAACAGATGTAATGCGACACAACCTGAGATGATGGTTGATCTTTCCTTTGGGAGCTTTGCGAGAGGTAGACTTTTGATGGTCTTTGAGGTTGAGGGTTGAGAGCGCAGGCCGGTTGGTGGTGGAGGCTGCAGGTGGCAGGTCGGGTGTCTGGAACCCCGGCCGTTAGTTGTCATCTGGGACCGCGAGCCTTGGTTCACCTGGGACCGCTAGGTTGGTACGGCAGGGCTGGAGCTGGATCACCTCTGGGGTCACACTCAGGTCAGAGTGTGGGGACAGCACGGTTGGGTGCGATGTCATCGCTCCTGTCCTGGCTCCCTCTGGTTCTTCCTTCTCTGGTGCCTTCTCTCATCTCTCCCTCCTCTGCTTCTAGAGACCGCGAGGTCCCTTTGGTCGGTTCTCGTTTGTTGAGTGGTTTCTCATCTCACGACCACCCAAACTACTCCCCGAACTCACTCAATCTTGTCCTCTTCACTACCTCTTATATCCGTTTGTGTCACTTGCGTCACACTACATCTCAGTTACCATGTGGAGATCCTTGGTTGCATGTTGGAGACAGGTTGTCTCTGACGGCTCTTTCAACATGCACTCTCAGCATGCATTCTTGTTTGTTGTGATGCAGAGTCTTCTTAGGAATGCATGGATGTAAGCATGCACATGTTCCTAGCTTAGATCTTTCACAATCTGCAATTTCAACATTTATTGTACTGTGGATGTAATGTTTTCAATTCATGGCAGATGAATCACGGATGAATGATTGTATGAATGAATAGGACAATCAAACAGTATGATATAGTAAATGTTCATGAGGTAATCCGTGGTGGTGGCACATATGAACTTGTATGAATGGTTATTTATGGTACCACAGTCCTATTCCATGGACTGTCTCCTTGTGAGATCTTAGTCTCTGAGTTCTGTGAGGGGAACAAAGTCATTAGGGAAACAAAGTCAAGTATTCCTTAATATGAGCAGCAATGATTGGGAAAGGCAGTTCCATTCACAGTATGTGAATATGAGGGAAACTCCAAAATAGCTCCAAAATAGAGTGTCACTGTGCGAGCATAGCAGATCTGAAGGTTTCACGTTCAGGCCGTGCTATACAGACCATTCCAGTAGTGTCAACAGGTCAACAGGTCAGTGGACTGCTTGCGCATACTTTCCCTCTCTCAGCATGGTGTCCATACAGAAGAGAGGAGAGAGAGACCACATATTCATTATCCAACAGATTGATAGCTGGATCGCTGGATCTGATTAATTGGGCTTTCATACTCCGTGATCGCTACAAAAATATATATTTTTAGACATGTTCTAATTAACAAGAAATACAATTTTATTAGCTGCTGAAGTGCTGATTAGGCTGCTTATTCTGACTGCATGCAATTGATTAAACTATATCTACACATGTGTCAGTCTAAAGGGAACAGTACTCTGAATTCAAATAGGTAATTTCAAAATAACTATTCAGGGCAACCTTCTTGATACTATAATCATGGTTATGCGTCATATTTTGCTTTGCTAAATACTACTTTACTACTGTGCATGCGCAACTATTAAACTATTAACTATTAAATTATCGATTCGATTATGATTCAGCGTTTAACCATTGCAGCCCTACCTACAACACATACACACACACACAATTCAATTCAAAGGGTGCACACACATGCACACCAATATGGAGTTGAATCTAAGGAATACCTTGATTCTCTCAACACCCCCCCCCCCCACCTTCCACCCGCATCTCTCCTTTATTCCTGTCTCTTCCCTCAATGCTGTCTGCCGCTTTTGCATTTCACTGGAACTGCTCTGTTATTAATTTCGCCGTGTTTGGGTTTAGAAATGCTTTAGAATTCCGTACCTGTCCCGTCTCCTGCCAACACTAAGAAGTGGATAAAGGATGAGTCTGTCTGTGTGTGTTAGCTTTTCCCCCCATGTGGAGCTCCTACGTTCACTTCACTTTGAGTGTTTGTGTATGCAATGCAGACACGCATGATGGCTCACACATCTCTTCTTCAATCCACATTATCTTGACTGACAGCACCTGTAATGACAGCAGCTGTATCAATTACCCTGATTACTGCTCTCATTATGCTGATGACTCGATGCTGATGAGCAAGTTGGAAGTCAACGGGCAGGAGCCACTCGTACACATTGACATGCACGCATGTGTGTGCGCGTGTGTGCACGCACGCACGCACACACACACACACACACACACACACACACACACACACACACACACACACACACACACACAACACACACACACACACACACACACACCACACACACAAAACCAACCTGTGCCCACCAGAGAGTGAGAAATTGAGAAACGACGAGGGTGTGTATGTGTTGAGATGGAATGGCGTCTGTGTGTGCTCTCTGTGTTGGTCCAAGCTAATGGGTCCACCTGTGTCTGTCTGCTGTAGCTAATGTCCCCCTCCTTCTCCCTCCCCACCCACTTGTCATCTCTTCCACAGTGAAGCCGTCCAAGCCCAGCTGCTACGCAGAAGGTGCCACGGAGGTGGGCAAGGACGTTGTGGTGAGGTGCTCATCTAGCGAGGGCACACACCCCCTGCAGTACACCTGGGAGAAGACCACTGACACCAAGCTGCTGCCCGCCTTCGCTGTCCTGGGTAATAATAAATAGAAAACAAGTTGCTCCACAACAGTCTGCTGGGTTTTTAAAGGTCACATGCGCTTGCTGGTTAATTAATGTCCGTTCTTGTCATCCTGACTATCACTATTCCTAGTCAGGTCTACAAGTGGAGAATTGATAAGTGGAAGGGAATTTGTCATGTAATTCATTGAGCATGATGCTGCAGTCAACATACCTGTATAGTACACAGTTGTTCTCTGGGTCCATGAAGGAATTTCAATGGGTCTCCACTCTCCAGCAAACGAATAGATTGTTTTCGGCGAAAATACACTGACCGTGACAAAAACAAAACACTGAACAGCAGTGGAGACATGTTCTATATCCTCATGAAATGTTTTCATCCTTTCTCTGCAGACCCTGTTGCAGGCACCATGAACATGAAGAACGCATCCGGTGCAGCATCTGGGATATACCGCTGCACCGTCAAAAACCGTGTTGGCAGTGACGAGTGCATTCTAGAGCTCAACGTAACACCACGTGAGTGCCCATCAAGCTTCCTGTCAGGGGCGGATTGGCCATCTGGAGTGGCCAATGGAGTGGCCAATGGAGTACAGGGAGTTTCCCCGGTGGCCTGCGCCACCTAGTGGCCTGGACAAGCTCCAAAATGCACTAGTGGCACTACCAAAATGCACAAGAATGTGCTAGATGCTAGCCTGGAACATACAGATCAAAATGACCATTAATCTTCTACATTCTCTAGTTGTGTTGACTAAGTTGGGCTAATTCACATGATGAATATTTTAACTCTTGAGGGTGTAAAAATGAAACCAAATGGACCCGCAAGGGTCCATTTGGTTTCATTTTTACGCTCTCAAAGAGTTAAATCTGGTTAACCAGCTGCTCCCCCCCCCCATGTGCCAATCTACCCCTGCTTCCCTTCCACTTACTTACCATCAGTGTTGGGCAGTAACTAATTTTAGATTACATATTACTGTAATATTATTACTTTTGCTCCAAAAAGTAAAGTAATGAGATTACTCTGCAAAAATGGGTAATAAGTAATGCATTACTTTGCAAGTAATGCCAAGTTACTTGTTTAAAATGTGCTTGTTGTTGCATGCAAAAATAGAACAGATTTACAAACTATTGACAGGAACTGTAACAACAGAGATGTGCAGTAGATTGTAGATCCAGTCCACACGCTGCATCCTGCGCAGTTATGTACACTACAAATCGCTTGCTGCTTTATTTTTAAATATAAGACCTCAACTGGCTTTGAAAACAATTGTGAAAAAGTTTAAAAAGTCAAAGAGACTGATTTTGTTGGCTTTGTTTTCAGGTGCAGTTTGTGGGATTGGAGACTATTATTATTCCAATAAATTGGATTCAGTTCTAAAAATAGCTTGCTAAACAGATTATGTTATACATCTCTATTTTTTCAAAGGCGGTGTTGAGAACTTGGGAAAGTAATAACATTACACCGCGTTCCAAATTATTATGCAAATCATGTTTTTGTTTGATTTTCCAACATATTTGATGCAAATGATGATCAGCATAATTTTCAAGTCATTAGCTGTCAATTCTTATTTTAAATGTTATTGAACAAACCTACTAATGAAAACAGAATTTAGATAATAAATTAAAAACTTGGAACAGTGCGTTTCGCACTGTTCCAGATTATTATGCACATCACAGTTTCAAGACATTTTCTAGTTTGTAAAGAACTGAAAATAGTAATTTATTGAATTCATAGCAATAATGAGGTCATATGTACTGGGAAAAAAAGCTATTTCAATCCATAACATCTTAACAGGTCAAGTTACATGCTAACATAGGACCCCTTGTTTGATAGCAGCTTGCGTCCATCAAACTTGTGAGTTTATGGAGAGTTTCTGCTTGAATGTCTTTGCAGGATGTCAGAACAGCCTCCCAGAGTTGCTAATTGGATGTGAACTGCCTCCCACCCTCATACTGTACATGAAGACCATTTTTCAAAACAGTCTTGTTCACTGATGAGTGCCGTGCAACCCTGGATGGTCCAGATGGATGGAGTAGTGGATGGTTGGTGCATGGCCACCATGTCCCAACAAGGCTGTGACGTCAGCAAGGAGGTGGCGGAGTCATGTTTTGGGCCGGAGTCCTAGGGAAAGACCTGGTCGGCCCCTTTAGATCTTTCGCTCGAGGATGCTCCACACATTCTCAATAGGATTGAGGTTAGGGGAGGAGGGATGGGGGCCACACCATGATTTTTTTCCCCTTTTATGCACATAGCATGCCAATGAAGCTGAGGTATTCCTTGCAGCATGAGATGTTGCATTGTCGTGCTTGAAGATGATTTTGTTTCAGAAAGCATGATTCTTCACTTTTGTACAGTGGAAGAAAGTGGTCAGTCAGAAACTCAACATACTCTGCAGAAGTCATTTTCGCACCTTCAGGGACCCTAAAGGGGCCGACCAGATCTTCCCCTAGGATTCCGGCCCAGAACATGACTCCGCCACCTACTTGCTGACGTTGCAGCCTTATTGGACGGCACTCATCAGTGAACAAGACTGTTTGAAAATTGGTCTTCATGTACAATATGAGGGTGGAAGGCAGTTCACATCCAAGCAGCAACTCTGGGAGGCTGTTCTGACATCCTGCAAAGACATTCAAGCAGAAACTCTCCATAAACTCACAAGTTTGATGGACGCAAGCTGCTATCAAACAAGGGGTCCCATGTTAACATGTAACTGGACCTGTTAACATGTTTTGGATTGAAATAGCTTTTTTTCCCAGTACATATGACCTCATTATTGCTATGAATTCAACAAATTACTATTTTCAGTTCTTACAAACTAGAAAATGTCTTGAAACTATGATGTGCATAATAATTTGGAACAGAGCTTTTTAAGTGTTTAATTTATTTTCTAAATTCTGTTTTCATTAGGAGGTTTGTTCAATAACATTTGAAATAAGAATTGACAGCTAATGACTTGAAAATTATGCTGATCATCATTTGCATCAAATATGTTGGAAAATCAAACAAAAACATGATTTGCATAATAATTTGGAACGCGGTGTATATGTAATATATTACTCTTCAATTCCAGTAATAAGTAAAGTAATGATATTACTTTGTCTAAGGGGTAACGAGTACAGTAAAGAAGTTACTTTCCTAAGTAATATTGACCAACACTGCTTACCATACTTCACATTCACATACCAACAATCCGTATGCTGTCATAGTTGGTTCCAGATAATAAAACAGGCATCAAATTGTTCATCTAACATATTGATACAATTACAGTGAAAGCTTTACGTGTTGACGTATGTTCTTTGTTGGTCTTGTTCAGCCCCCAACACGGCAGGAATCATCGCGGGGTCCATCATCGCAGTGCTGCTCATCCTCCTCATCATTGCCATCATTCTGTTCTGCCTGTTCCGTGCTCGACACCGCAAGAAGTATGAGAAGGAGATCTGTAATGAAATCAGGTACTGTTCACTTAAACACTAATGAGAGTTTTAAGTTGAAGGGATCAGGTGTGGTTAAAAAAAACATCAGTTTGGCACTGTGTAATAATAGTACAACAAGAAAGAGCTGTTGGAACCAAGCGACCATAGCGACAGTTGCTAGGCGACTGCTTCAGCTCTCGTTGAAATAAAACTACAGCACAAACATGTAAATAAAGATTATTTTTTCCCCAGATTCCATTTATGATCAAAATGTCAATTTCCATGGCTCAAACCCCTCGGGTTGTCTAAAAATGGTCCACGGGAGATTTTCTTAGCGTTTCACTAACTTCCGGTTCAATACCTAGGGTATGTTTGTTCCTTGATTAAGGCACAGGTCCTGACACTACAGCATGGCAGTGACTGGATAGCCTGGTATTAATTATTGGCAGTGAATATATATGTACTGCAGCAAACTCCTCTATGTAACATCATAGTGAAATCTGGTGATAACTGTTGCACTTAAACTTGACTGTGGGATATATATGTGTGCACGTGTGTGGACGGGTAGCCATTAAAATGCAGCTGGGGACTTCCTCTGACCGCCATCTCATGTCATCATCCGGCCACTCTTATGCACACACACGGACACACACACACACACACACACACACACGCAGCCTACTGGGCCATGAAAATGGTTGTCGCTCCATCAGCGGTTTCCTTTTCTTTTTTTTCTTCCTTTTTTTTTACCCATCCGCAAATAAATGGCTGTGGTAATCAGTTTGAAAGCTTTTGTTTGCTCTGTAGATCCCCTGTCTGTTGCTGGCTGCACACGCGCACACACATGCACACGCACACACACACACACACACACACACACACACACACACACACACACACACACACACACACACACACACACACACACACACACACACACAGTCTTTTCATGCAGAGCCTCTTTTCGGCCCTGCACTCAACGCTACGCTGCTCTGCACTGTATCTAAGATCACAACATGGAAACAGTCACATTGAACATATTGCTCTTAAACCCCGACTAGGCTTGGGCGAATGAATGAGTGTGGCAACAGAATATTTGGTTTGGAACAGACCCATCCTGTCTCTTTCTGTCAGTGACATTGTCTTGCATCAGATCATGTGTCCCTCTCCAAATCAGGTCTACGGGTATAGTAGTCTTCCAATCCCCAATTATTACGTAACAATAAAATGGCCACCATGTGAATATCGTCATTTGTAGGTCAGAGAGGATTACAGTGCTAATACTGTCCCCCCAAGACCCCCCCCCCCCCCTTCCCAAATACACACACATACGATAACCACTGTAGTATGAGCAAAATAATGTGTACCAATTGTGTCCTGGCCCCTCAGGCTCCGTTTGATTGAGCTCCTAACTGGATTATCGCTGCTTATTAGTTGTTAATGTGGTGGCAGAGGGAGGATAGGGCTGTCTGGCTGCTCAGGCACTGCAGAAGGACATCACTCACTCTCTGTGTCATCACACACCGCAGGGTGAACACCCACCACCAAGAAAATAAAAATAAAACTACACTGTCCCTTTATTCATGTATTTATCTAAAGTTGAGCAGCAACTAACGCTTCTATACCATGTAGGTATTGATGAGTGGTATTCCCCTTTGACGAGCATATCATCTCGACCCTTTACTTGTCAGCTTATTCAAACTAATTATTGAAATATTGAAACAATTTGTACACATTATAAGCAATGTTAAAAAATGTAACAGACATTGACAAGTCTTACCATGGATGTTGATGACACCTGGAACAAATTGACCCAGGCAATAAACCATGATAAGGCCCCAATAAAGTGATGCATATAGCATATTTATTAGGCCTGGTAACAGGCCCCCTCCTGTCCGAGGTGGAGCTGTGCTCCAGCCCTTCTATAGCACCCCTACTCGCCACAGCCATGGCTACATTATAGAGGGATTGTGATATAGGCAACCCCCTGGCAACGCAAGACTATATTTACGCAAACAACTAATAAAAAAGTCAGAATGAAAGCCGCATATTGTTGTCTGAACACTGCGTTCGTCTCTGTCTCCCATCAGGGAGGACGTCCCTCCTCCCAAGAGCCGCGTCTCCACGGCGCGCAGCTTCACCAGCGTGGGCAGCCAGCGCTCGTCCCTGGGCTCCATGTCGCCCTCCAACCTGCACGAGTACGCCCTCAAGCCCCAGTACGACAAGATCCCCTCCACGGAGGACTACGACAGGCCCCCCAGCCATGCCCCGCTGCCCCCACCCACCGCTCCCAAGATGGCGGGACCCAACCTCAGTCGGATGGGTGCCATCCCCGTTATGATCCCTGCCCAGAACAGGGACGGCTCCATCGTCTAGCCCCGCTATCCCTCCTTTTGTAAAGGCGGTTATAGCGACAGTGGTTGGGGATGATGCGCAAGGCACACACACACACAAGCCAATGAAGTGAGGAGGAAGGATCAGGCTGCTGAATGGATGCTTCCTCTGTTAAGGCCTGGCTCTGGTGTGGTGCTGAGGAGGCTAAAAAGTGGTACATTGCTGGAACTACACCAAACCACATGAACTATTTACAGAAGACAGCCTACATGTACTTTTATGAATTTTACTTCTTGGACTTTCGTCTCACAGGCAAAAAATGCAAAAAAGAAAAAAAAAAAATAACAACAAAAACAAACAAAAAACACCATCATACTAGTGTGGTGTGGAAACAGTTGGATGGTCAATATACAGATTTTAATGTACATATTTAAAATGCATGTTTTTTTGTTTGTTTTTTATGACTCTTAGTCTTCACATATAAATACTGTATGCTTCAAAGCAGATTCAGGCAAATGACTGCCAATGATTGGTCATGAGTAAGTGACGTGTACATCTGTATTCATGTATATATAGAATTGCAACTGTATGCATGAGTGTGAGGAAGGGTTGTGATGGGAAGTGTAGAGCTAGCTACTGTCTGATTGAAGAAATGCCTATACTGCATCTTTTTTTTAATCATTTTTATTATATTTAACTACAGGAGTTCCACATTAGACGAGAAGAAACTATGAAGAAAACCTCTGGGTATTTTTTAAATGTAGCAGATTTTTTTTCTACAAACACGTTACCATGAAGAATTTGTGAAATGAATGAAGTGGCCAATCTTCCCTGCTACTAGACTTGTTACGTTACTACGTCATGGTATTTATCAACCCTGGAAGCATTTAGGTCAGCCATTTGTTAAACCGTTCATCGTTTGAATTGGCTAGTTTAGGGTGGAGTGAGACGAGGATTGGCTGGTGGTGGATGGAGGGGGCGGTGCCAATCACTGCTCTTGTGATTGGGGGATTATTGTTTTGGCTTTCCTTGTAAAAACAAAAGACTAGACTCCGCCCCCTTCCCCTCTAAGTTCTTAGAAGAACACATGGAGGGAAACGGCTTGAAAAGCAGCTTCACTGAACATGCTCATCTGATTATGTTTGACTGGAACCAGCCCACCCCATTGCCCCACCCCTCTTCCAAACTCCTCAGACCCTTAACAAAACATCCCTGTCCCCTGAACAGGCAACACATAGCAGCCTGTCTTCATTTATCATCTGGGGTATCTAACTATGACCCTGCTCTAAAGGTCTGAAGTACTTAATCCTCCTTATTTGCCGTTGCATTACAAGGAGCCAATATCTTGATTAAGCTTCTTTCTGTGGTCAGTGCGGAGGCCTTGGCAGGGCTGGTGACATTAATTGGAATTTTTAATGAAATTATACACCCGTCCAGAGCCATACTATCTAGGACGTAAATGAGAAGTGCCCATAAAACGAGTGAAACGTGATAAGCCTGAGAATAGTAAATCGCTGGTGCTGTGTAATATGTCTATACAGCAGTTTTGTATTGTAAGCGTAACCTGGAGCCTGTTTATGTAACGGTATACTCCACGTATCTACCTTCTACTTAATGTTGGTCTTCAAGTTTTACAGTACACTCTTAACACATTAATTTGGTTATATAAAAAAGTCATATAAATTAATTACGCCAGTCTCTGTTTCACCTTTGGAATCGCTTCAGTTGGTAGGGCACTTGCTAAGGCTTCACCAGCACTGCTTATGATTCTTCATAGCCGTAAGCTGTCCTTTGCATACTATTTTTCCAGAAACTGCTGTGAAGAAATTGCTGATGTTCAGAGGTCATTCGTGACTATCCAGTGATTGCGATTGGAACATTGGTGCTCAGTAATATTGACACTAAACTTGAGAATCAAAGATGGAACCCAAAACCAGACGCGGGTCTTGGTGGAATTGATTCTCATCAAGTGGCTACCTGTGATGAGGGCAAGCCAATACTCGCTTCATTTTTCCTCAGATTGGACATACGTATGTTAGGTTTGACTGACCACTTCACACTTCCACCTTATAAACTAGCCAACACTCAGTGTTTTCCTATTCTTGTGATTAATGAAATTGCGGTGAAGAACGACTCCTCCAGCCTTACATTTAGTGAACGTATAGTTTTGTTTCCTGTTCAGCCCACAGGCTGCAAATTAATATTCTGTTGTGCCTTGTTGTACCTATTGACTTCTACACAGCTGCCACGCTGGCTGTCCAGGTGGCCTTGAGAGTGGTGCCAGATTAAGTATGTGCGAGCAACTCAACAGATGTCTCAATGTGACTGGACTAAATCTGACCACTGCGTGATATTTGTTGTTCTGTTACCTTGTCCCACCGCCTCCCCCATCTGTGCACGGTTAACTCAAAAACAGCACTGTTCTTGTGCTTTTATTTTTTAGTTAAAAGAAACATCTCTTGCACCCACAACATATATTTTTAAATTTTCATTACGTGATGTGTTTTTTTTATGACACGTCTGGCTATATGTATACCGTAAATAACCTGTCAACGTAACAGTAGCTCTAATCTCAACACAGTGTAAGGTTAAATGATGATGGATGTGTACTCTATGTATATAAGGTTCTCTGCGGTGCTGTGCTTGGCCTAAGTAAACTCTGAAATGGAGAGGTGGGGCACTAGGGTCTTATCGTTGCAGAGTGAATGTCTCCCAATACAAGTGGGATCTTTGTCTGCATGTGTGTGTGCAGTGTGTGCATCTTTTGGGTCATGAAGATAGGTGACCGGTGTAGATATCTCATGGGGCAGGTGTGACTGATGACACACCCATTAAGGAGAATTACATCTCCCTGTGCTATGGACAGCGAAACCTTTAAGGTGCTCTTCATACATCAGACTTGCACATCATCTTTCTTCTTTCCAATGGAGGTCACACGAGTTGAAGAGGCAAACTTGTGTCATGGGGATGCGAGGAGGGCAGAAGAAACATGGCCAACACCCATGCAACAATTTTGTCTTCAAACCATGTGACTCCCAATGGAAATGCAAGTGTAAAAGTGTAAGATGTGTAAGTCTAATGTGTGAACGGACCCTTAGGCTCGCCTATACAAAGGTATTCAATCTGTCACATCATCTTAAACCCAATAGAAGGCGTGTATGTGTGTGTGTATACTCACTGGCTGGATGAGACTTCTATATAGTATTTTAGTTAGATCTTCATCTGCAGGCAAACTGTACAGAGCCATTAGAGACAGTCCTACTGTACAACCCAACATTAATGACAAGTACTACTAATCTTAACTGTAGATTTTTAAAATGGTGTACTAATATTGTATGAAGATCTTTTAAGGTTTGCGCACCGTGCATTTATTTTGCCTTCTCTTTTTTTCTGTGTGTGTTTTGTGCCGTATTTTTGAATAATAAAAGTCCAGAAAAAAGTCATGTTTTGTTTCATTTCCCAGAGTACAGAGTACAGACTTTTTTTTTATCAATTACACACACCATGAAGCTTCAAATGCACATGGATTATTTTTTCAGTAGGAGACTCAATGGAGACAAGTGAACTCAAGGCAGTTCATGGGGTGTGTAATTGATTGAAATAAAGCGATTCTTTGGGTGAACTACTCCTTTAAGCATATTTAAATAACCTATTTTCTCTCCTCCAATAACAGACTTGGGTATTCCTCCAGGGACTCGGCCTCCTGCCACCTTCTACTGTGATTAATTTTAATCAAGCAGTGATTTTCAACCCTAGCACCAGGTGAGGGGACTTTCTAACCACTTAATGACTGTAATTAATCATGAAGTAAGGCGTGCCGGATCGCCACCCGCCATCTCCACAACAACAACTCTAGCATAAACACGCGGAGGCTTCTGAAACGGCTCCACTTAGTTGTGCACTAAAAATAGCGATCTACAAGCTAGCATTCCGTCTCAATTTGACAAGTGCTGGGCTATTATTGGCAGATTTGGCACACGACAATTAAGGCGCATAACCAAGTATAAATCAGGCATGTCCACGTGATATTGACTCATTGTTCTTCTGTTGTGTATTATTGTCCCTCACATAGTGGGGAATTTTGAAGTAGAGAAGTCAACATTTGCATAGCTTTTTCCTGTACGTGCCAATTTTCTCCTTTAGTTAATGTGGTTTGTAATTAGCTGCATCACCGGCCACGGCTAATCAAAGTTGTACAAAATTAGCTTTCTAATTAACTATGCTGAATACTGTGAAATGCAAAAGAAATTACTGTGGAGGAAATCATGTGTATGTGGTTATATTGGGAATCCCATTAGCTGATGCCATATCTGCCTGCGCTCTGACACGCACAATCCACAAAGACTTAACAATCGCTTGCATATTAAGGCATTAGAGTGCATAAGATTAGACGTGACAACTATAATTACATAGAGATGGCAACGTTTTAATGTTGTTTCTTGATTTTTACAAGGCAACCCAGTTCTCAGGATATTTTTCTCTCCTTTGTGCACTTGACAACATGGCCGTGATCTTGACACGTGGATACTGTAGGTCAATAGCTGATTATTAGTCAATGGGCTGTGCTGTGTGTCGGCCGTTGACAGGTGGTCAATACAAAAGAAAAAAAACTATAGCACTTAGTGCCATTTCTAAGCGGACATCCATAGTCATAATTGGATGCCAGTAACAGATAGGTCCCCGGAGCATTGATCTGTGGTCAGCCGAAGTCACTCATGGATTCTAATGACTCCCCATAGGTTCTGGACATGGGGCGATGCACTTGTTTCCAGTGGCACCGCCACAGCTCCAGCAAATGGACATAGTGGGATATAAATGACCCTTTTATGGCCGCACATTGAAAGCATTCATTAAAAACACATTAGTGGTGTGTTCTACTGCATGCGTAAAGATCACATTTATGGACATTTTGCCACTCATCTCTCGATTCATTCATCTACAGTGATTTGTACCGCTGGTTATCAAAGTGGAGTCCAGGGGACCACCAGGGGTCCTTGAAGAGGTTCCATGGGGTCCAAACTTCTTTCTTCATATTGAAAATATGTCAACATCTAACTAGGGATGTGCAGATGAGACATTTTGTCCGATATCGATATCCAATATAATTAAGCAGTGTTATGACTGGTAGCCGATATTCACAATGTCGATATGAACTCATTCTGTATTGAAACATAACAGGACCGGATCTAGGCATGGGCATGGAGGGGCAAAACCCCTAAATGCCCAGACTGCCCCACCAAACATGATGGCATGCAAAACAATCCAAATTTCAGAGATATTTCAAATTAAAGTGCATATTTTACAATGATTTGAAACACTACGCTACTAACTAACTTCAATTGTCACCACTAAACAACATTTCATCCTTCAAAACAGAAAGCGAAGCAACACGGGCGATGAAGCTGCACCCATATCATTTTCAACTACCCCCCAATTGGGAAAATTAATGTTGCCTGCATCATAATAATGTCTGCACTGCAGGCTTAGCGATTTAACTTTAATATGTTTATATTTAATATTGTGAGCTTGTAGATCTGTTCCAGTTGTTTGGGCTTGTTTATCTGTAAAGACAGAACGATCAATAGGTCAGATTAATTAATCGTCACGATTGATTAATCAAACCGATGCCGGATTACCGGTAATTTAAAAACAACTAAAATGGTCCGATACCAATTTGCTTGCCGATTAAACTTCCATCACCACATCTAATTCTGGAAAGATCACATGCTCAATATTCGAGGATGAGATGAGATATGTGGATGGAATCCGTCCTCAGATATTGCCCGCTGCGATTAGCTGAAGTTGCATCAGTCTGCACTGTGATTGGCTGAGCCACATGAGCCAATATATGTGGAGGGAGAGATAGAGAGGTAGAGGGAGAGAGAAAGGGGAAAGATAGAGGTAGAGATAGGGACTGTATGTCGTCCTGAACAGATATGGACTATTTTTGGAATAATTAGGGGCAAATGCAAATGTGGGTCTTTCCCTGGCACCAAATATTTACACATGGGGGTCCACGGCCAAATACAATGAATTTGCAGGTCCTTGACATGAAATTGTTTAAGAACCAGTGATATATATACGCAGTGTTGTAGTGGAACTTTTAGAAGTGGGGGGACGCCTCTTAAAGGGAAATCCCACCCATTTTATTAGTTTTTTCTGAGAGCGTACAAATGCGAACCAAATGGACCCTAGCGGGTCCATTTGGTTCCATTTGTACGCTCTCAGAAAAAAGGAAACTCATTAGCATGGTGAAACACATCTTGATGATGTCATTAAGATGTATTTCACCATGCTAATGTTTTTTTTTCCTTTTGCCCCAAAAATATTTTAGAGAAGTGGGGGGATGCCGTCCCCCCGCGTCCCCCCTCCACTACACCCCTGTATATACGGTATCCTCTGACTGTCACATTTTTACCCCGTTGTATTAACCACCCATGGGGATTTGTGCCCGTGCATCTCCCTGGCGGCTCCCTCATGCCCGTGTGAGGTATTAATTGTTTGCAGAGATCTGGTGGGGGCTGTGGTGGGGGAGAGGGCTTATATTGGTTCTTCAGGAGTGTTTCCTTGGCAACCTTATCTGCTGGTACACAGTTCTAAGCTGCCTTCTAGAGGGATGATTTATCTTGTAAAGCGTGAATCGTTCCCTGCTAACAAAACTCCCCGTCCAAAAGCAGTGGTGTCATCAAAGTCGCCGTCGTTGGTCCAATGTGCCGTTTGCTGTCACAGCAAAGCAATTGCCGTTTTTTTTTAAACTCTCAGTCAGGTTGACGGTGTATAGGATGCTGTGGTATCTAAGTAGGCTACTGGTCTGGATTATGCATATGTACAGTGAGCGCCAGGTGTGCAAATGGCCTAGTCTAGTGACACACTAATATTATGTCTTCATACACTTTACTACCTTCTGAAATGACTGCAGCCTGGAATTTATATTATTTTATATTTTAACTTAAATGGGGCATCCGCTGTCCTATGGTCCAGGCACATGCCCCATAATATAGGCTCTGGCCTGACCGCGTGTCACATGTTTGAGTCCCGTTCGTGACGACCTTGGCTGCATGTCTCTTCCCATTCCCTTCTCTCTGTCCCTCTTTCTTGTCTATCTTCACTGTAACTATCAATATTGCACAAAAGCAAACAAAAAGCCTAATGTACATGTTACAATGAGGTTGCAAAAAAAAACCTAAATCGGCTTCAGCATGCAACATGGTTGTACATTACATCCAAGTCATTAATCATCATTAGTCTTCTATTTACATTCTGCTGTGGGATTCAGCATGCTGTCATACATACCTGGGCTCAAAACAACCTGCATGTTCTGTCCAGAAACAGGCATCTCTGGCAGGCCCGGATGTAACATTTCCCAATTGGGGAGGGGGACAGGCGAAAATGGTATGGGTGCGGCTTCATTGCCTGTGACGCATCCATACCATTTTTGGTTACAGGACTTATATTAGGCACATAAGCATCAATAATAACATCAGTTGTTGTTGAAGTTGCAACAGACACACAGCATGCATAAACTAAAGGTCTGACTCAGAGAGTTTTCTGTTTTGAATGATGAAATGGTGTTGGTTTAGTGGTACTGCAATTGTAGTTAGGAGCATAGTGTTTCAAATCATTTTAATTATAATTAGAATTTGAAATATCTTTGACATTTTGGTTGTTTTGCATGCCATCACGTTGGGGTGGGGCAGTATTTAGGGGGGCATTGCCCTGATCTGTGGAGGTGAAAACCATCCCAAAGGCAGGCTAGCCAAGCACTCTCCATATACCAGCAGACAGACACAGAGGATTCCTCATGAGGCTTGCCATGGCTGTAGTAGACTTTATTCTTCAGCTCATCTCATTCCCCAGTTGTGGGAGGAGGAGAGGTAAATCTGCCCACCACCCAAATCCCACCCTCCATTTGGCTACTATGATCATCTGTTATTGCCTGACCTCTAAGTCTACGGCGGCTTAGGTCACACTTTTGACCCTGTGCGGTTGACAGCAAGGCATTTTGATGACTAATATGTGACTTTTGATGAATGGCTGCCCCCCCTGTTCCCCACAAATGCATCACTCTCTTCTCAAGGGACAATATCTAGGGTCATTGGATACGTGACATTTTTCTCATCCCCAGAACATGACGTTCAAAGGCTATCAACATCTATAGATATTTTCTGTTTCAGGGACTTTTCGTGGTTGGGAGCAAGGTGACGCGTATAAGTGAACATGACATTATAATTTAAGCGAAACACTTTGCACTTAACCACAGGAGATACTCGTTGTGTGTGGTGAATTGACTTTGTCTCGGTTGCCCCTCACCTCCATATGTTCCTGAAACAGATAAGAGCCCATAGGTACTAAGGACTAAGGAGAGAGCAGTAGAGAGGTCAGAGACGTGTACAGAGGCAGGACACCTGCTTTAATATCCTCTCAGTGGTCTGCTATCGGACACGCATACGCAGCACACACCATGTTGTCCTTTGATCTTTTCCCTGGCAGTGGGCTCTGGTAGCTGTTATCTGCAATCCTCGAGCTCAGCTCTGAGAACGTTGCCAAGGAACCTCAAATCAACCCCAGGCCCCTCAGATGAAGAGAAAGTGCAGTTTTACTTGGTCCTTTTACACATACTGTGATTTGTACTTCTAATCTGCAGCTCTGCTGGACTCTATTATAGGCAATCAAGGCCCGATGCCAGGTCATCAGCAGGCTACGGCGGAGGCCAGCGGTGAAATGCGAGGGAACTGCTCCTTAGTTTCTTTTTTTTCTCCTTCTGTGATTGGGGTCATCGCTGTTATTACCATGGTGATGTCAGTGATAAATCTGTGTGTGTGTGTGTGTGTGTGTGTGTGTGTGTGTGTGTCTGGTTTACCAGTCACACGCCCTGTGTGTCCATGGCGTGTGCTTTTCGCTTAGTGTGTCTATCCACCTATACTCAATTTGTCCATGTACTGTATATATCGATGTGCGTGAGTTCACCCGTGTTAGTGGTGGTAGTAGTATGGTGTGTTCATGCGGAGTAGCATCACCCAGAGTGGCCACAGTATGGGGCCAGAGGTCAGGGTGGTAATTTAACAGGATGGGGCCATCCCTTTCCCTCCACAGGCCCATCGAGATGACGGCAGTCCACCTCAGGCTATTTCCGAGCAAGCAATTAGGCTGCCTCTTTTCCTCATGCTGAACACGTACCTCAGGCCAGAAAACACAGATTGAGACAGCGCCCCTCCCTTGCGGCATTGCAGCCATTGACGGAGACTTAGGGCAGGACTGGCCCTGAGGGCTGATTTGCTGCCCTGCTTCTCAAAGTTGCAGAGCAAATTCGCTGCTAATTTGACAAATTGGTTAATCCAAATTGTAATTGTCGGCACAACATAGATTTATATGTAGTGAATACTTGATGATGGGATTTAATTGATTGAGAGCACAGAATGTGATATAAGATGAATTGTATGATGATAGGAGTGCTCCTCACTTCAGATAAGTGGGATGTTTACAGTTTGTATAAGAATGACTACTAAAAATCACAGGTGGGGACAAGTCCTACTGTATGTGGGCCTATTGACGTGACATACGTACATGAGGCCATAGCCTTGTTACTTGCATGTGCGGAGCGGGTGCAAGTAAGGCGATCGGTGCATGGTCTTCGATGTTTATGTTTGTTTGGCAGCGGTCAGTCCCTCGGCGTACTCCGATTGGCTGGTTTAGGTGATGGCGTAATAATGATGTGAATAAGAGACCTTTATAACTAATGTCATGAGTAGCTTGCTCTGATCATGCACGAGCACAAGTATATTTTTATTTCATAATGACTATTCATTGTGGTATAGAGTGTAGGTCTGGTACAATGTAGCATATAACAACAGCATTATATTGCCACCATCATGCTGGCTGTACACTGTGTTTGCCCTTTGGCTACAAACATGTAGACTACAAACGGAAACGGTAGGCTAGCAAGGCCATAATACAAAACACACCATGCCTGCCGAGTGCTGACTACAGTATGCTGCCTGAAGCGCAGTGGAAAGTTTGCTTGAATTAAAATACGGGTTTAGAGAACGGAACTGTCAAATAACTGGGCCAATGGGCCAGAATGATGAAATGCAATTTTCTTTTATGAAAGTATGCATTCATAAGCTCCAAGAACCTAAAGAGTCTATGCAGGTAGCGGACTGTTACAGTAACAAAAGAGGTTTTGCTACTAGTAGTTGATCAATGAGGCTATAACATGCTGCACATTATGCATTGTTCTGAAATTCCTTTTTCACGTTTGTTGTCAGCTAGAAATTGCTAGTTGGCTTTCTGATCAAATCCAATTGTTCCCGATAATAGGCCTATGACGTAAAACACTATTTCTTCCAGGTTTCACTGAGATATTAAATCGATGGCATGTGCTTTGTGTTTGGAGATATACCATTTCTTCCTTTTGAGGAATGTAAACATGGAGCTGTCATGCTGGCTCTGAAGGCCACCACTGTCAGTAAAGCAAGGGGCTTGGGCTTTTATGGGCCATTTGCCTGAAGGTGCCACTGAAGGGCAGTGGATGAATTCTCTGACGCTTTAAGCTTTTAGTAGCTTTTCACTACTTACACATGAAGGCTACGTTACTGGAGGCTACCTGATATTTTAGTGTGCTCTAGTTTCTATTATTTTGGCAATAAATACTTTCATGAACATGTATGTGGATAGATAGATGGAAAAAATATTATGCTAAGTAAACAAGTCCTTTTTTAGGGTGCAACCTGTCGGCAAAGTGAGAGTAGAGCAAATTGCTACAGGTATATCATTTTCTCCCCATACAATGGACGAAATATGTAAAATATAGTTCATATGGTTCACTATAAACAGGCCAGCTCTTTGAAGAAGTTCTTTGAAAGCTGCCAGTAAGAAAGATTATTGGATATACTGTAAGTCTAAAGGCATTATGCTAATTTTCTTGGGTTCAGCAAATGGGTTGGCTACTGTATATCCTCTATACACCAAAACGGTAAGGGGTTTAATCTCACCCATTCACCGAGAAACACTTTTTTCCTCACATGTTAACCCATTTAAATGTTTTGGCGAATGATAAATCAACACTGTACGAACAGTGGTCTTTTCCATCCGATTAACATCAGATTAATCCTACCAGAAGAATGCCAGTGATGCTTAATTTATGATCCATCGTGCATCACTATGTTTTGCAAATGAAAACAACGCATTTAGAAGCTCACAACTGCAGCCATGAGCCTTTGTGAGCTTGTAGGAGTCCGCTTTGCAGCACTCCACACCATTGTACGCTTACGTATAAATCGGGCTATTAATAATGTTCATCCAGTCAGACCATGTGTGGATAGTGTTTTCTCAAGAGAGTGGAAACACAAGGGAGAGCATTACCACCGATGATGCGATGCTACCCCATTTATAATTAAACCAGTATTTTTAGGAGCAGGTTTGAATGTAATTATAGTTGTTGAGAGAGAAAGACTCCTAGTATGCCCATCTAATTATTTTTCTATACAAAAGGTAGCAGATCAGATCATAAGTCAGCACACTGTATATTTTATATCCATTAGGACGAGAGGAGATAATGAAGGGATAATAGAAGGGATAATCTTTGTTGAGGTGATTTTCATTGATGGTCAGTTTATTCTATTCAACTGATAATCTTTTTCAGCACCACAAAGAAGGACTCTTTCTCTCTCTCTCAGAGACACTTGCTAGACACAGCCCTTCTGTTTGCAGTTGCATTGACTCATCACCTGATGTGTTTGCTTGCCAATCATCTCAGCAGAGATGGTGTGCCATCGGTTGTGTGACTGATGTGACTCAAATAATAGGCTGCGTAACAATCTTTGCGGTTCACCGAGTTATAGGTGCAGGGATGCAGGTCTTACAAGTGTTTGCTTCTCGGGAAGTCAAACATATTCCCTACACCACATGGTAAGATCATGAGTTGCTCTTCCAGTTTGACAGCATCTGTTCCGCTGATGACGGTATTCAATTTCAGCTCCACAAATACCACACTGCTGCTAAAAAACAAAAGATGTCAACCTGCAGAACTGGTTCTGCTTTGGCCTGTCATGCAGGGAGGAGAGAGCTGCTAGACCACAGAGCCACAGATGGGTGACAAATGAAGAAATGGAGAAACAGATACAGTATACTGTAGTAGAGAAACATACACAACGGGTAGACTGACAGCTGACACTGATACAGCAGGAATGTATTTCTAACTTACATTGTTCCCAAGTAGGTCAATGCCATGCTTGTATTTGTCTTTTTGGATTTCAATTGTATGTTTGTTGGGATACATTGTTTTGTCTTGGGTTACATCACAGTTGTGATGTGCCTATTGGTGACAACATGAAACTGGATTTTCAAGATTCCTAACCTATTAATGACTTTGTCGTGGATCAAAATGCAGATATTACTTTTGTCAATGTTGCTGTTGAAACATTAGCCAGTTGAGAAGTCTTTAGGTCAGAAGGTTTTGTTAATCATGCCCCATTTAAAAAAAATCACATGCCTGTGAAGTGAGGTGCTTATTTCAATGTCAATGGCATTTAATGATTCTGGACATACTGTAATTGCCGATTTCCTCAGTCACGCGTCATAAATTCTCTATCATTCAATCAATTCAATTTAATGTTTGTGTTAGGACCATAATATACATTATAGCAGGTGCTAGCACAGCTCAAAATGATAAGAGTAATAATAATATAATATGAGACTTTCATAGAATAAGTTTTTTTCTTTTAACACTTTGATCCAAAATTGTATGGAAGAGTTTTCAATCTTTTATGTTTCTGGAATCATGTAGCCTACTCTTTTTTTTCCCCTTGGATTTGTTATCCATTTGTATCTGCTCACAGCAGCCATGTGATCCATTTTGTGTTGTCCATTGAGGTATACAGGGTTTGTCTCACATTGTTAGGCTGTGTTCTGTTGCCACCTAGTGTTTGAAAAGTAGAATACATGAAAACTCTGATAAAATAATTAAGGCTGTAAATATGGCATTACTTAATTGCTTAGTCCATCGATCAATATTAATATTCGGCATTACCCCCACGTACACCTGTTGCGAGACAAGGCCAGGGTATACATACAGCGGGGCCCACTCCTCTGGGGGCCCAGAAAGGGTAACGGGAAAAAAAAAACTCTGCTAGAGCCGTGGAAATCCTCTCTTATGGGGGTCCCTGCCATGTCTTCAAATGGCTGGGGCCTGGGGGTCCATTTGGGGGTCCGTGGTGCGACTACAACTAGTAGCCTACTGATCCCTAAAGGTAGCCGCGGCTTGGCGCGGCGCAGTAAAACAAGCGATTCCTGGAGAAAAAAATCAAATTAAATTTCGCGGGGAAAAATCGCGGGCTTAATAGCGTCATACCGGACAGAAGTGGGCAGGGTTTAAATAGGATGCATGCGCGCTCCTCTGTTTGCTCAGTTCGAGTTTTGTTTTGGGTCCAGTGGCGGCATTGATCTGCGTTGTCTAAAGGAGGTAATTATATGCGATTTAATTATTAATGCTTTTCTTTAATCATCTGAGTTATCAGTAGGCCTACTTTGTAAAGAAACAGGCAACATTTCATCATGCTTTATGTAGCATGTCATAATTAGGCTATGTCTAACTAGAATGATTTCAGCCACTTCAAAACTCTCAACTGTCGTTTACTACTTGCTAAGTTGCTAATCTATAGAGCAGCAGACTGGGTGGCTAGTCTAGCTGGTTTCTGTTCTATATAGAGCAGCAGACTGACTGGCTAGTCTAGCTGGTTTCTGTTCTCTATAGAGCAGCAGACTGGACGGCTAGGCTAGCTAGTTTCTTGGAACATTTGTGGTCGTAGTAACTACAGCTGTCATCTTAGTTTTAGGGGTTACTGTGGTATAATAATATTAACGTGGATTAACGTGATTGTTGGCACTTCAGTGAAAGAAATTAAGATGTATGAAATACCATTAATATAGTTTTCCTGTTTGGGGAGTTCTTCTCTGGTTTATATAATATCCCTTTAATATTTCACCAAAACCAGAGCAGAACTCCCACAATGTGACCCTCTGTAGCTGCTTGCTTCCTAAAGTTGTTTAAATCAGTGGTTCCTACATTTCTTCACATTAAGGAACACCAGATTAACATGTAATTGTCCACACGCATCCCTCTCCCTGCTTTCAAGTATTTCAATTCATTGCTGTCATTGTTGTTTTAAATTACAGATGTACAAGCTCACAATGTGTCACTGTGAGCTTGTAGATCAGCTATTTTCATTTACCTGGCCACTTGTTTCTCTTGCAAATTTGGCAACAGATCACTGCCTCCCCCTGCTGGGCAATCTATGTAAGGAGTGAAAGAACAGGCAAAGGTCCTGAAGCTGATAAACTCTGTGATGCTACTGCTGCTCTCTGCAGGGAAGTACTACTTGTGAAAATGTCTCATAATTTGCAAATACTCTTTAGTATTTTTTATATTTAATGTACTGTTTGTGTGCTTAAATGTTGATGTACTACTAGTGCGCTTTGCCGAAGAAGGATTTCCCCTTGTGGGACAATAAATTATTTCTGATCTCAACTAACCGAGAAAGCAACTTTGTTAGTGTATTTTATTGTTTGCTGTTGTTTTGAGCTCCTCATCTCCTCTCCTCTCCTAATAGTCTCCTCTGTTAACAAGGCGTGGTTCAGGGACTCTCCAAGGTCCTGTTGGGTCCCCATGGGGTCCAGCACTGGTTCTTGAAGCTTGCACAAAAATGCAGCTTTGTGAAACATTAACAGGTAAATCAATGAAGTGGGAGGTCAGCAACAGGAAGTTAAAATAAAACCACATAAAAATAAAACCTGTAAATGACAACAAAAACACAAAACTAAGGCACTTGTTGTGGTACTTCTGGTTTACCGGAACGGGGTTCAACTCCCTGTGGTGCCCTGCTCAATATGTT
Source organism: Benthosema pterotum (assembly GCA_039105355.1). Classification (NCBI taxonomy): domain Eukaryota; kingdom Metazoa; phylum Chordata; class Actinopteri; order Myctophiformes; family Myctophidae; genus Benthosema; species Benthosema pterotum. Next base: position 23,861,265 of record CM076975.1, read on the forward strand.
GTATTTACAAGGTTTATTTATTTATTTATTTTATTCTGCTGATAACAATTCTGATATTCTACCGAGGACCACAGTGGAAACAAGCCTATAGGCCCTATAGGGGCTTATTGACCTCAAAGCCTCTTTAACAGATTTTTCATGTGTTTTGGCATGATTGTTTATTTTTCTATTTGAACTTGCTGGCCACCATTTCACTTTTGGTGTTGACGTGACTACAAAACCCAGAAAACACCTCACACACTTTACAACTATAATTAATAAATGATGAATTATATAACTTTAGATGCATTTATCTATGAATGAGCCCTGGAAACAGTGAAATGTGAAAATACAGGCTGTTAAAAAAAAAAAAAAAAAACATTATTGAAACACATTATTAGCCAACTTTTTCCCCTTAAAGTAGATATCTTAAGCTGTTGGATATCATTCATCAACTGAGGATTTTCTGTTATTTATTTATGGAACCTAATTCCCTGCGATATACTAGCGTCATGTCCAGGGGGTGTACTTGTACATCAAGCTGCCTCACGCTACAGAAACAGGAGATAGGCTCCTGACCCAGATGGGCCCCGATGGCTCAGCTGGGCCTCATGACATCATGGAAAAGAAATAAGGTCCGCAACACTGGATTAGAGACTCAGCTCCTTTGCTTTATTCGATGTTTCGATCGTTTATGATCTTCTTTAGGAAGGATCTTCTCATTCCTGAAGAGCATAAACGATCGAAACGTTGATCATGAGTCTCTAATCCATTGTTGCAGACCTTATTTCTTTTCGATTAACTTATTTGTCCTGCACCTGGGCCAGATATTGGATGTGCATGCTTTATTTCTTGTTAGTTTGCCTCATGACATCATGGCCTAGCAAGGCTACTTATTGAACCTAATGGGAGCGCGCCTAGCTTTTCTTCACTTGTCCAAACTCCAAAACATTCAAATTTCTTTTTGTTTTTTTTTTTTTTTTTTTTTTGGGTAGTCTGACCTCAGTCAGTAACAGGAAGTTAAAATAAAACAACATAAAATAAAACCTGTAAATGACAACAAACACACAAAACTAAGGCACTGGTTGTGGTACTTCTGGTTTACCGGAACAGGGTTCAACTCCCTGTGGTGCCCTGCTCAATGTGTTGTATTCACAAGGTTTGTTTATTTATTTATTTTTAAAAATTGAGGTCAACTGGGCTTGATCAGCAACTTGCTTTATGCCACACACACATAATAGGATGTTAATTGCTAATTGTATCACACAGTATGCTACACCTGCATAAATCTTTTATGCTTCTCCACTCATTTATTATGTGTTGTATTATGTGTTTTTGTCATCCATCTGTTCCTGCTTCCAGCAGCCATAGGTTTTATCTCACATTGTTAGATTGTGTTCAGGGCTTGACACTAACACTTGCCCGCTTGCCCGGGGCAAGTAAAAAAAAATGGTTGGGCAAGTGAAGACTGCTACCTGGTTGCCCGATCGGGCAAGTGTGGGACTTAGGGAGCTATAACACAACACGAGATGTATTTGTCTTGAAGGTGGTCATTGCGCTCTGCCTCTTTCCCTGCTTTCTAGCTATATCTCCTATCTCTCTCCCAGGTCCATTTGGTTCCAAACGATCATGAAATGAAATGTTTAAAGCACCCAAGTAGAAACTAAACTTAAATGCAAAATTTACGATATATTTTGGGGCGAAAGTGACCATGACCTGAGGGCAAGTAGAACCTGACTTGCACTTGCCCTTTGGACAAATGCCTCAGAGACCTTAGTGTCAACCCCTGGTGTTGTGTTGCCACCTAGTGTTTGAAAAGTAGAATACATGAAAACCCTGATATGATAATAACATGGATAATGTCACCTTGAAGGTACATTTGTATGATAATGTATAGGCATGGCTTCATGCATCAATTCAATATTCATTTTAAGCATCATCTATGACATTTTCCATGACATTGGCCTTGTCTTCTAGAATCTCGCTCAGTTGTTTCACGTCACAGGGTGCATGCTTGAGTCTTGTTTTGTGTGTTCACATTCAGGTTGTTATTAGAGAAATACAAGAAGCGTGTTATTTTCATTCTAAAATTGCTGCTTTCTTCGGTTTTAGAGATTTGAGCTATTTTGGCAGTAGGGCTGGGGCATTTGAAGATTGTCCTAAATAGGTATCTGTGATTTCATTTGAAAGTGATTTCATTTTTTTTATTATGTACACTACTACAGTCCTAATAATTAATAAACCCTGGGAAATTACATTGGGGCACAAATAAAGCGTGTAATATTTTAGTTACAGATGTAATTTCCTGAGGTTTACTATGAAAATGTCATGCTGTGCGAGACCTTGAGGCTATAGCCTTGCATTTTTGCCAGGTTTCGTCATTTTTTGAAAATCGTAAAAAATCATCAAAACGATGAAAAACCGTAAGGCTATAGCCTTACTGTTCTTCCGAAATTTTCACATTTTTTTAAAACCCTCAAAAAACCTCAAAACGATGAAAAACGTCATGCTGTGCAAGACCGTGAGGCTATAGCCTGGCATTTTTGCCAGGTTTCGTCACTTTTCGAAAATCTTCAAAAATCATCAAAACGATGAAAAACCGTAAGGCTATAGTCTTACCGTTTTTTTTCCCCGAAATTTTGACATTTTTTGAAAACCCTCAAAAATCCTCAAAACGATGAAAAACGTCATGCTGTGCAAAACCGTAAGGCTATAGCCTTGCGTTTTTGCCAGGTTTCATCACTTTTCAAAAATCTTCAAAAATCATCAAAACAATGAAAATCCGTTAAGCTATAGCCTTACCGTTTTTTTCCGAAATTTAGACATTTTTTGAAAACCCTAAAAAACCCTCAACACGATGAAAAACGGCATGCTGTGCAAGACCAGAAGGCTATAGCCTATTTTTCTTCATTTTTCAAAAATCTTCAAAAATCATCAAAACGATGAAAATGGTAAGGCTATAGCCTTGCATTTTTTTCTAAATTTTAACATTTATCGAAAATCCTCAAAAATCCTCAAAACATGAAAAATGGCATGCTGTGCAAGACCAGAAGGCTATAGACCTTTTCCCCGCCAAAGTGCTGGGGAAAAGTTGTGTGTGCGACCCATCCGGTGGGAGTGCCGTGGGAAGTAGCGTCACAGTGTTTACATGCTCGCATGGGCGGACACTCTTGTCGCATGGCATCCCACTGTCCCACCCACATTCACATAGCCGTGCAATGATTGATTGATTGGTTTAAGTATATTACAGTTTGCAGATTGGGTATATTTCACCTGAACCCACACCTCAAAAGGCTTCCATTGTTTCTCGCTTCATAGATGGTAAAGAGCTCGGGAAAAGTCAGAGCCATATAGTATAGACCAGGGAGCCCACCAGTAGATCGGGATCTACCAGTAGATCTCAGACTGATCACAAGTAGATCTCGGGAGATGTGGGGGGAAAAGACAAAATGGGGGTGGAAAAGAAAAAAGAGCGAGTTTGTGTGTGTGTTGTGTGTGTTGTGTGTGTGTGTGTGTTGTGTGTGTGTGTTGTGTGTGTGTTGTGTGTGTGTGTGTTTGTGTGTGTCAGTTTGTCTACGAAGCGGCTCATTTGGAGGATTGTTGTCTGCTGTCTTGAATTATGCCAACAGTATTGTTCTGCAACGTGTAATGGACTGTTGCAACTTATAATGGACTATTCTGGACTGTTCTTATTATGATTGCATTTGCAATGGCAGTGTTTGTCCAAGTCTGTTGTTACTTAATGTTGTACTGATGTAGCCTATTTATGACAAGTCTGTTGTACTTTATGCTTATATGGACATAAAGTAAAGTGTTAAAACAAAGTAGTGTTGTGTTGTTGTGAAGTTAACTGCAGGCTGGCAACGATGCGTGTGGTTTGAAATGTTGATATTGAACTGGTAGATCCCGGAGGGGTTGGCTGCTGAAAAGTAGATCTTGGATTCAAAAAAGGTTGGTCACCCCTGGTATAGACAAAGACACGCAAACTCCGTTCACTTAATGGGGTCAGTCCAATGGCGGATCTTCTGCATAGGCCTACACTTCTACTGAGAATGGGGACAACAAATAGGGACGAATCCTGTACCGGAGGTAGGCGGTGCAATGGACAGAGGCAGCAGCCTAACTTTAAAGATCTTAAATCCCTTTATTTCACAACATAATCATTACGAAGAATTTAAGTTGTTACTGTTCAAAACTTTAAAACAGTAACAGGG
>CM076975.1:23865957-24105957 GCA_039105355.1 Benthosema pterotum
AAAACGGCATGCTGTGCAAGAAGAAGGCTATAGCCTTGCGTTTTTGCCAGTTTTGTCATTTTTTGTCATTTTTCGAAAATCCTCAAAACGATGAAAAAACGTAAGCTATAGCCTTACGTTTTTTTTCTCGAAATTTCGACATTTTTTCGAAAATCCTCAAAAATCCTCAAAACGATGAAAAACGGCATGCTGTGCAAGACCGTAAGGCTATAGCCTTGCGTTTTTGCCAGTTTTGTCATTTTTTGTCATTTTTCGAAAATCCTCAAAACCATGAAAAAACTTAAGGCTATAGCCTTGCGTTTTTTTCCTCGAAATTTCTGACATTTTTCGAAATCCTCAAAAACTCCTCAAAACGATGAAAAACGCATGCTGTGCAAGACCGTAAGGCTATAGCCTTGCGTTTTTGCCAGTTTTGTCATTTTTTGTCATTTTTCGAAAATCCTCAAAACGATGAAAAAACGTAAGGCTATAGCCTTACGTTTTTTTCTCGAAATTTCGACATTTTTTCGAAAATCCTCAAAAATCCTCAAAACGATGAAAAACGGCATGCTGTGCAAGACCGTAAGGCTATAGCCTTGCGTTTTTGCCAGTTTTGTCATTTTTTGTCATTTTTCGAAAATCCTCAAAAGTCCTCAAAAACGATGAAAACGGCATGCTGTGCAAGACCGTAAGGCTATAGCCTTGCGTTTTTGCCAGTTTTGTCATTTTTTGTCATTTTTCGAAAATCCTCAAAACGATGAAAAAACGTAAGGCTATAGCCTATACGTTTTTTTTCGAAAAATACAAAAAATGACAAAACTGGCAAAAACGCAAGGCTATAGCCTTGCGTTTTTGCCAGTTTTGTCATTTTTTGTCTTTTTCGAAAATCCTCAAAACGATGAAAAAACGTAAGGCTATAGCCTTACGTTTTTTTTTTCTCGAAATTTCGACATTTTTTCGAAAATCTCAAAAATTCAAAGCCTCAAAACGATGAAAAAAAGGCATGCTGTGCAAGACCGTAAGGCTATAGCCTTGCGTTTTTGCCAGTTTTGTCTTTTTTTGTCATTTTTCGAAAATCCTCAAAACGATGAAAAAACGTAAGGCTATAGCCTTACGTTTTTTTTCTCGAAATTTCGACATTTTTTCGAAAATCCTCAAAATCCCAAAAATCCTCAAAACGATGAAAACGGCATTGCTGTGCAAGAAAACGTAAGGCTATAGCCTTGCGTTTTTTGCCAGTTTTGTCATTTTTTGTCATTTTTCGAAAATCCTCAAAACTCCTCAAAACGATGAAAAACGGCATGCTGTGCAAGACCGTAAGGCTATAGCCTTGCGTTTTTGCAGGTTTTGTCATTTTTTGTCATTTTTCGAAAATCCTCAAAACGATGAAAAAACGTAAGGCTATAGCCTTACGTTTTTTTTCTCGAAATTTCGACATTTTTTCGAAAATCCTCAAAAATCCTCAAAACGATGAAAAACGGCATGCTGTGCAAGACCGTAAGGCTATAGCCTTGCGTTTTTTGCCAGTTTTGTCATTTTTTGTCATTTTTCGAAAATCCTCAAAAGTCCTCAAAACGATGAAAAACGGCATGCTGTGCAAGACCGTAAGGCTATAGCCTTGCGTTTTTGCCAGTTTTGTCATTTTTTGTCATTTTTCGAAAATCCTCAAAACGATGAAAAAACGTAAGGCTATAGCCTTACGTTTTTTTTCGAAAAAATGACAAAAAATGACAAAACTGTGCAAACCGTAAGGCTATAGCCTTGCGTTTTTGCCAGTTTTGTCATTTTTTGTCATTTTTCGAAAATCCTCAAAACGATGAAAAAACGTAAGGCTATAGCCTTACGTTTTTTTTCTCGAAATTTCGACATTTTTTCAAAATCCTCAAAAATCAAACCTCAAAACGATGAAAAACGGCATGCTGTGCAAGACCGTAAGGCTATAGCCTTGCGTTTTTGCCAGTTTTGTCATTTTTTGTCATTTTTCGAAAATCCTCAAAACGATGAAAAAACGTAAGGCTATAGCCTTACGTTTTTTTTCTCGAAATTTCGACATTTTTTCGAAAATCCTCAAAAATCCTCAAAATCTCAAAACGATGAAAACGGCATGCTGTGCAAGACCGTAAGGCTATAGCCTTGCGTTTTTGCCAGTTTTGTCATTTTTTTGTCATTTTTCGAAAATCCTCAAAACGATGAAAAAACGTAAGGCTATAGCCTTACTTTTTTTCTCGAAATTTCGACATTTTTTCGAAAATCCTCAAAAATCCTCAAAACGATGAAAACGGCATGCTGTGCAAGACCGTAAGGCTATAGCCTTGCGTTTTTGCCAGTTTTGTCATTTTTTGTCATTTTTCGAAAATCCTCAAAACGATGAAAAAACGTAAGGCTATAGCCTTACGTTTTTTTCTCGAAATTTCGACATTTTTTCGAAAATCTCAAAAATCCTCAAAACGATGAAAAACGGCATGCTGTGCAAGACCGTAAGGCTATAGCCTTGCGTTTTTGCCAGTTTTGTCATTTTTTGTCATTTTTCGAAAATCCTCAAAACGATGAAAAAACGTAAGGCTATAGCCTTACGTTTTTTTTCTCGAAATTTCGACATTTTTTCGAAAATCCTCAAAAATCCTCAAAACGATGAAAAACGGCATGCTGTGCAAGACCGTAAGGCTATAGCCTTGCGTTTTTGCCAGTTTTGTCATTTTTTGTCATTTTTCGAAAATCCTCAAAACGATGAAAAAACGTAAGGCTATAGCCTTACGTTTTTTTTCTCGAAATTTCGACATTTTTCGAAAATCCTCAAAAATCCTCAAAACGATGAAAAACGGCATGCTGTGCAAGAACGTAAGGCTATAGCCTTGCGTTTTTGCCAGTTTTGTCATTTTTTGTCATTTTTCGAAAATCCTCAAAACGATGAAAAAACGTAAGGCTATAGCCTTACGTTTTTTTTCTCGAAATTTCGACATTTTTTCGAAAATCCTCAAAAATCCTCAAAAATCCTCAAAACGATGAAAAACGGCATGCTGTGCAAGACCGTAAGGCTATAGCCTTGCGTTTTTGCCAGTTTGTCATTTTTTTGTCATTTTTCGAAAATCCTCAAAACGATGAAAAAACGTAAGGCTATAGCCTTACGTTTTTTTTCTCGAAATTTCGACATTTTTCGAAAATCTTCAAAAATCCTCAAAAATCCTCAAAACGATGAAAAACGGCATGCTGTGCAAGACCGTAAGGCTATAGCCTTGCGTTTTTGCCAGTTTTGTCATTTTTTGTCATTTTTCGAAAATCCTCAAAACGATGAAAAAACGTAAGGCTATAGCCTTACGTTTTTTTTTCTCGAAATTTCGACATTTTTTTGAAAATCCTCAAAAATCCTCAAAACGATGAAAAACGGCATGCTGTGCAAGACCGTAAGGCTATAGCCTTGCGTTTTTGCCAGTTTTGTCATTTTTTGTCATTTTTCGAAAATCCTCAAAACGATGAAAAAACGTAAGGCTATAGCCTTACGTTTTTTTTCTCGAAATTTTGACATTTTTTCAAAAATCCTCAAAAATCCTCAAAACGATGAAAAACGGCATGCTGTGCAAGACCGTAAGGCTATAGCCTTGCGTTTTTGCCAGTTTTGTCATTTTTTGTCATTTTTCGAAAATCCTCAAAACGATGAAAAAACGTAAGGCTATAGCCTTACGTTTTTTTCTCGAAATTTCGACTTTTTTCGAAAATCCTCAAAAATCCTCAAAACGATGAAAAACGGCATGCTGTGCAAGACCGTAAGGCTATAGCCTTGCGTTTTTGCCAGTTTTGTCATTTTTGTCATTTTTCGAAAATCCTCAAAACGATGAAAAAACGTAAGGCTATAGCCTTACTTTTTTTTCTCGAAATTTCGACATTTTTTCGAAAATCCTCAAAAATCCTCAAAACGATGAAAAACGGCATGCTGTGCAAGACCGTAAGGCTATAGCCTTGCGTTTTTGCCAGTTTTGTCATTTTTTGTCATTTTTCGAAAATCCTCAAAACGATGAAAAAACGTAAGGCTATAGCCTTGCGTTTTTTTCCTCGAAATTTCGACATTTTTTCGAAAATCCTCAAAAGTCCTCAAAACGATGAAAAACGGCATGCTGTGCAAGACTGTAAGGCTATAGCCTTGCGTTTTTGCCAGTTTTGTCATTTTTTGTCATTTTTCGAAAATCCTCAAAACGATGAAAAAACGTAAGGCTATAGCCTTACGTTTTTTCTCGAAATTTCGACATTTTTTCGAAAATCCTCAAAAATCCTCAAAACGATGAAAAACGGCATGCTGTGCAAGACCGTAAGGCTATAGCCTTGCGTTTTTGCCAGTTTTGTCATTTTTGTTCATTTTTCGAAAATCCTCAAAACGATGAAAAACGTAAGGCTATAGCCTTACGTTTTTTTTTTCTCGAAATTTCGACATTTTTTCGAAAATCCTCAAAAATCCTCAAAACGATGAAAAACGGCATGCTGTGCAAGACCGTAAGGCTATAGCCTTGCGTTTTTGCCATTTTTGTCATTTTTCGAAAATCCTCAAAACGATGAAAAAACGTAAGGCTATAGCCTTACGTTTTTTTCTCGAAATTTCGACATTTTTTCGAAAATCCTCAAAAATCCTCAAAACGATGAAAAACGGCATGCTGTGCAAGACCGTAAGGCTATAGCCTTGCGTTTTTGCCAGTTTTGTCATTTTTTTGTCATTTTTCGAAAATCCTCAAAACGATGAAAAAACGTAAGGCTATAGCCTTACGTTTTTTTTCGAAATTTCGACATTTTTTCGAAAATCCTCAAAAATCCTCAAAACGATGAAAAACGGCATGCTGTGCAAGACCGTAAGGCTATAGCCTTGCGTTTTTGCCAGTTTTGTCATTTTTTGTCATTTTTCGAAAATCCTCAAAACGATGAAAAAACGTAAGGCTATAGCCTTGCGTTTTTTCCTCGAAATTTCGACATTTTTTCGAAAATCCTCAAAAATCCTCAAAACGATGAAAAACGGCATGCTGTGCAAGACTGTAAGGCTATAGCCTTGCGTTTTTGCCAGTTTTGTCATTTTTGTCATTTTTCGAAAATCCTCAAAACGATGAAAAAACGTAAGGCTATAGCCTTACTTTTTTTTCTCGAAATTTCGACATTTTTTCAAAAATCCTCAAAAGTCCTCAAAACGATGAAAAACGGCATGCTGTGCAAGACCGTAAGGCTATAGCCTTGCGTTTTTGCCAGTTTTGTCATTTTTTGTCATTTTTCGAAAATCCTCAAAACGATGAAAAAACGTAAGGCTATAGCCTTACGTTTTTTTTTCTCGAAATTTCGACATTTTTCGAAAATCCTCAAAAATCCTCAAAACGATGAAAAACGGCATGCTGTGCAAGACCGTAAGGCTATAGCCTTGCGTTTTTGCCAGTTTTGTCATTTTTTGTCATTTTTCGAAAATCCTCAAAACGATGAAAAAACGTAAGGCTATAGCCTTACGTTTTTTTTCTCGAAATTTCGACATTTTTTCGAAAATCCTCAAAAATCCTCAAAACGATGAAAAACGGCATGCTGTGCAAGAACGTAAGGCTATAGCCTTGCGTTTTTGCCAGTTTTGTCATTTTTTGTCATTTTTCGAAAATCCTCAAAACGATGAAAAAACGTAAGGCTATAGCCTTACGTTTTTTTCTCGAAATTTCGACATTTTTTCGAAAATCCTCAAAAATCCTCAAAACGATGAAAAACGGCATGCTGTGCAAGACCGTAAGGCTATAGCCTTGCGTTTTTGCCAGTTTTGTCATTTTTTGTCATTTTTCGAAAATCCTCAAAACGATGAAAAAACGTAAGGCTATAGCCTTGCGTTTTTTTCCTCGAAATTTCGACATTTTTTCGAAAATCCTCAAAAATCCTCAAAACGATGAAAAACGGCATGCTGTGCAAGACTGTAAGGCTATAGCCTTGCGTTTTTGCCAGTTTTGTCATTTTTTGTCATTTTTCGAAAATCCTCAAAACGATGAAAAAACGTAAGGCTATAGCCTTACGTTTTTTTTTTCTCGAAATTTCGACATTTTTTCGAAAATCCTCAAAAATCCTCAAAACGATGAAAAACGGCATGCTGTGCAAGACCGTAAGGCTATAGCCTTGCGTTTTTGCCAGTTTTGTCATTTTTTGTCATTTTTCGAAAATCCTCAAAACGATGAAAAAACGTAAGGCTATAGCCTTACGTTTTTTTTCTCGAAATTTCGACATTTTTTCGAAAATCCTCAAAAATCCTCAAAACGATGAAAAACGGCATGCTGTGCAAGACTGTAAGGCTATAGCCTTGCGTTTTTGCCAGTTTTGTCATTTTTTGTCATTTTTCGAAAATCCTCAAAACGATGAAAAAACGTAAGGCTATAGCCTTACGTTTTTTTCTCGAATTTCGACATTTTTTTCAAAAATCCTCAAAAATCCTCAAAACGATGAAAAACGGCATGCTGTGCAAGACCGTAAGGCTATAGCCTTGCGTTTTTGCCAGTTTTGTCATTTTTTGTCATTTTTCGAAAATCCTCAAAACGATGAAAAAACGTAAGGCTATAGCCTTACGTTTTTTTTCTCGAAATTTCGACATTTTTCGAAAATCCTCAAAAATCCTCAAAACGATGAAAAACGGCATGCTGTGCAAGACCGTAAGGCTATAGCCTTGCGTTTTTGCCAGTTTTGTCATTTTTTGTCATTTTTCGAAAATCCTCAAAACGATGAAAAAACGTAAGGCTATAGCCTTACATTTTTTTTCTCGAAATTTCGACATTTTTTCGAAAATCCTCAAAAATCCTCAAAACGATGAAAAACGGCATGCTGTGCAAGACCGTAAGGCTATAGCCTTGCGTTTTTGCCAGTTTTGTCATTTTTTGTCATTTTTCGAAAATCCTCAAAACGATGAAAAAACGTAAGGCTATAGCCTTACGTTTTTTTTCTCGAAATTTCGACATTTTTTCGAAAATCCTCAAAATCCTCAAAACGATGAAAAACGGCATGCTGTGCAAGACCGTAAGGCTATAGCCTTGCGTTTTTGCCAGTTTTGTCATTTTTTGTCATTTTTCGAAAATCCTCAAAACGATGAAAAAACGTAAGGCTATAGCCTTACGTTTTTTTCTCGAAATTTCGACATTTTTTCGAAAATCCTCAAAAATCCTCAAAACGATGAAAAACGGCATGCTGTGCAAGACCGTAAGGCTATAGCCTTGCGTTTTTGCCAGTTTTGTCATTTTTTGTCATTTTTCGAAAATCCTCAAAACGATGAAAAAACGTAAGGCTATAGCCTTACGTTTTTTTCTCGAAATTTCGACATTTTTTCAAAAATCCTCAAAAATCCTCAAAACGATGGAAAACGGCATGCTGTGCAAGACCGTAAGGCTATAGCCTTGCGTTTTTGCCAGTTTTGTCATTTTTTGTCATTTTTCGAAAATCCTCAAAACGATGAAAAAACGTAAGGCTATAGCCTTACGTTTTTTTCCTCGAAATTTCGACATTTTTCGAAAATCCTCAAAAAGTCCTCAAAACGATGAAAAACGGCATGCTGTGCAAGACCGTAAGGCTATAGCCTTGCGTTTTTGCCAGTTTTGTCATTTTTTGTCATTTTTCGAAAATCCTCAAAACGATGAAAAAACGTAAGGCTATAGCCTTACGTTTTTTTTCTCGAAATTTCGACATTTTTTCGAAAATCCTCAAAAATCCTCAAAACGATGAAAAAGGCATGCTGTGCAAGACCGTAAGGCTATAGCCTTGCGTTTTTGCCAGTTTTGTCATTTTTTGTCATTTTTCGAAAATCCTCAAAACGATGAAAAAACGTAAGGCTATAGCCTTACGTTTTTTTTCTCGAAATTTCGACATTTTTTCGAAAATCCTCAAAAATCCTCAAAACGATGAAAAACGGCATGCTGTGCAAGACCGTAAGGCTATAGCCTTGCGTTTTTGCCAGTTTTGTCATTTTTTGTCATTTTTCGAAAATCCTCAAAACGATGAAAAAACGTAAGGCTATAGCCTTACGTTTTTTTTCTCGAAATTTCGACATTTTTTCGAAAATCCTCAAAAATCCTCAAAACGATGAAAAACGGCATGCTGTGCAAGACTGTAAGGCTATAGCCTTGCGTTTTTGCCAGTTTTGTCATTTTTTGTCATTTTTCGAAAATCCTCAAAACGATGAAAAAACGTAAGGCTATAGCCTTACGTTTTTTTTCTCGAAATTTCGACATTTTTTCGAAAATCCTCAAAAATCCTCAAAACGATGAAAAACGGCATGCTGTGCAAGACCGTAAGGCTATAGCCTTGCGTTTTTGCCAGTTTTGTCATTTTTTGTCATTTTTCGAAAATCCTCAAAACGATGAAAAAACGTAAGGCTATAGCCTTACGTTTTTTTTCTCGAAATTTCGACATTTTTTCGAAAATCCTCAAAAGTCCTCAAAACGATGAAAAACGGCATGCTGTGCAAGACCGTAAGGCTATAGCCTTGCGTTTTTGCCAGTTTTGTCATTTTTTGTCATTTTTCGAAAATCCTCAAAACGATGAAAAAACGTAAGGCTATAGCCTTACGTTTTTTTTCTCGAAATTTCGACATTTTTTCGAAAATCCTCAAAAATCCTCAAAACGATGAAAAACGGCATGCTGTGCAAGACCGTAAGGCTATAGCCTTGCGTTTTTGCCAGTTTTGTCATTTTTCGAAAATCCTCAAAACGATGAAAAAACGTAAGGCTATAGCCTTACGTTTTTTTTCTCGAAATTTCGACATTTTTCGAAAATCCTCAAAAATCCTCAAAACGATGAAAAACGGCATGCTGTGCAAGACCGTAAGGCTATAGCCTTGCGTTTTTGCCAGTTTTGTCATTTTTTGTCATTTTTCGAAAATCCTCAAAACGATGAAAAAACGTAAGGCTATAGCCTTACGTTTTTTTCTCGAAATTTCGACATTTTTTCGAAAATCCTCAAAAATCCTCAAAACGATGAAAAACGGCATGCTGTGCAAGACCGTAAGGCTATAGCGTTGCGTTTTTGCCAGTTTTGTCATTTTTTGTCATTTTTCGAAAATCCTCAAAACGATGAAAAAACGTAAGGCTATAGCCTTACGTTTTTTTCCTCGAAATTTCGACATTTTTTCGAAAATCCTCAAAAATCCTCAAAACGATGAAAAACGGCATGCTGTGCAAGACCGTAAGGCTATAGCCTTGCGTTTTTGCCAGTTTTGTCATTTTTTGTCATTTTTCGAAAATCCTCAAAACGATGAAAAAACGTAAGGCTATAGCCTTACGTTTTTTTTCTCGAAATTTCGACATTTTTTCGAAAATCCTCAAAAATCCTCAAAACGATGAAAACGGCATGCTGTGCAAGACCGTAAGGCTATACCTTGCGTTTTTGCCAGTTTTGTCATTTTTTGTCATTTTTCGAAAATCCTCAAAACGATGAAAAAACGTAAGGCTATAGCCTTACGTTTTTTTCTCGAAATTTCGACATTTTTTCGAAAATCCTCAAAAATCCTCAAAACGATGAAAAACGGCATGCTGTGCAAGACCGTAAGGCTATAGCCTTGCGTTTTTGCCAGTTTTGTCATTTTTTGTCATTTTTCGAAAATCCTCAAAACGATGAAAAAACGTAAGGCTATAGCCTTACGTTTTTTTTTCTCGAAATTTCGACATTTTTTCGAAAATCCTCAAAAATCCTCAAAACGATGAAAAACGGCATGCTGTGCAAGACTGTAAGGCTATAGCCTTGCGTTTTTGCCAGTTTTGTCATTTTTTGTCATTTTTCGAAAATCCTCAAAACGATGAAAAAACGTAAGGCTATAGCCTTACGTTTTTTTTCTCGAAATTTCGACATTTTTTCGAAAATCCTCAAAAGTCCTCAAAACGATGAAAAACGGCATGCTGTGCAAGACCGTAAGGCTATAGCCTTGCGTTTTTGCCAGTTTTGTCATTTTTTGTCATTTTTCGAAAATCCTCAAAACGATGAAAAAACGTAAGGCTATAGCCTTACGTTTTTTTTCTCGAAATTTCGACATTTTTTCGAAAATCCTCAAAAGTCCTCAAAACGATGAAAAACGGCATGCTGTGCAAGAACGTAAGGCTATAGCCTTGCGTTTTTGCCAGTTTTGTCATTTTTTGTCATTTTTCGAAAATCCTCAAAACGATGAAAAAACGTAAGGCTATAGCCTTACGTTTTTTTTCTCGAAATTTCGACATTTTTTCGAAAATCCTCAAAAATCCTCAAAACGATGAAAAACGGCATGCTGTGCAAGACCGTAAGGCTATAGCCTTGCGTTTTTGCCAGTTTTGTCATTTTTTGTCATTTTTCGAAAATCCTCAAAACGATGAAAAAACGTAAGGCTATAGCCTTACGTTTTTTTCTCGAAATTTCGACATTTTTTCGAAAATCCTCAAAAATCCTCAAAACGATGAAAAACGGCATGCTGTGCAAGACCGTAAGGCTATAGCCTTGCGTTTTTGCCAGTTTTGTCATTTTTTGTCATTTTTCGAAAATCCTCAAAACGATGAAAAAACGTAAGGCTATAGCCTTACGTTTTTTTCTCGAAATTTCGACATTTTTTCGAAAATCCTCAAAAATCCTCAAAACGATGAAAAACGGCATGCTGTGCAAGACCGTAAGGCTATAGCCTTGCGTTTTTGCCAGTTTTGTCATTTTTTGTCATTTTTCGAAAATCCTCAAAACGATGAAAAAACGTAAGGCTATAGCCTTACGTTTTTTTTTCTCGAAATTTCGACATTTTTTCGAAAATCCTCAAAAATCCTCAAAACGATGAAAAACGGCATGCTGTGCAAGACTGTAAGGCTATAGCCTTGCGTTTTTGCCAGTTTTGTCATTTTTTGTCATTTTTCGAAAATCCTCAAAACGATGAAAAAACGTAAGGCTATAGCCTTACATTTTTTTTCTCGAAATTTCGACATTTTTTCGAAAATCCTCAAAATCCTCAAAACGATGAAAAACGGCATGCTGTGCAAGACCGTAAGGCTATAGCCTTGCGTTTTTGCCAGTTTTGTCATTTTTTGTCATTTTTCGAAAATCCTCAAAACGATGAAAAAACGTAAGGCTATAGCCTTACGTTTTTTTCTCGAAATTTCGACATTTTTTCGAAAATCCTCAAAAGTCCTCAAAACGATGAAAAACGGCATGCTGTGCAAGACTGTAAGGCTATAGCCTTGCGTTTTTTCCAGTTTTGTCATTTTTCGAAAATCCTCAAAACGATGAAAAAACGTAAGGCTATAGCCTTACGTTTTTTTTCTCGAAATTTCGACATTTTTTCGAAAATCCTCAAAAATCCTCAAAACGATGAAAAACGGCATGCTGTGCAAGACCGTAAGGCTATAGCCTTGCGTTTTTGCCAGTTTTGTCATTTTTTGTCATTTTTCGAAAATCCTCAAAACGATGAAAAAACGTAAGGCTATAGCCTTACGTTTTTTTTTCTCGAAATTTTGACATTTTTTCGAAAATCCTCAAAAATCCTCAAAACGAAGAAAAACGGCATGCTGTGCAAGACCGTAAGGCTATAGCCTTGCGTTTTTGCCAGTTTTGTCATTTTTTGTCATTTTTCGAAAATCCTCAAAACGATGAAAAAACGTAAGGCTATAGCCTTACGTTTTTTTCCGAAATTTCGACATTTTTTCGAAAATCCTCAAAAATCCTCAAAACGATGAAAAACGGCATGCTGTGCAAGACCGTAAGGCTATAGCCTTGCGTTTTTGCCAGTTTTGTCATTTTTTGTCATTTTTCGAAAATCCTCAAAACGATGAAAAAACGTAAGGCTATAGCCTTACGTTTTTTTCTCGAAATTTCGACATTTTTTCGAAAATCCTCAAAAGTCCTCAAAACGATGAAAAACGGCATGCTGTGCAAGACCGTAAGGCTATAGCCTTGCGTTTTTGCCAGTTTTGTCATTTTTTGTCATTTTTCGAAAATCCTCAAAACGATGAAAAAACGTAAGGCTATAGCCTTACGTTTTTTTTCTCGAAATTTCGACATTTTTTCGAAAATCCTCAAAAGTCCTCAAAACGATGAAAAACGGCATGCTGTGCAAGACCGTAAGGCTATAGCCTTGCGTTTTTGCCAGTTTTGTCATTTTTTGTCATTTTTCGAAAATCCTCAAAACGATGAAAAAACGTAAGGCTATAGCCTTACGTTTTTTTTCTCGAAATTTCGACATTTTTTCGAAAATCCTCAAAAATCCTCAAAACGATGAAAAACGGCATGCTGTGCAAGACCGTAAGGCTATAGCCTTGCGTTTTTGCCAGTTTTGTCATTTTTTGTCATTTTTCGAAAATCCTCAAAACGATGAAAAAACGTAAGGCTATAGCCTTACGTTTTTTTTTCTCTAAATTTTGACATTTTTTCGAAAATCCTCAAAAATCCTCAAAACGATGAAAAACGGCATGCTGTGCAAGAACGTAAGGCTATAGCCTTGCGTTTTTGCCAGTTTTGTCATTTTTTGTCATTTTTCGAAAATCCTCAAAACGATGAAAAAACGTAAGGCTATAGCCTTGCGTTTTTTTCCTCGAAATTTCGACATTTTTTCGAAAATCCTCAAAAATCCTCAAAACGATGAAAAACGGCATGCTGTGCAAGAACGTAAGGCTATAGCCTTGCGTTTTTGCCAGTTTTGTCATTTTTTGTCATTTTTCGAAAATCCTCAAAACGATGAAAAAACGTAAGGCTATAGCCTTACGTTTTTTTTCTCGAAATTTCAACATTTTTTTCAAAAATCCTCAAAAGTCCTCAAAACGATGAAAAACGGCATGCTGTGCAAGACCGTAAGGCTATAGCCTTGCGTTTTTGCCAGTTTTGTCATTTTTTGTCATTTTTCGAAAATCCTCAAAACGATGAAAAAACGTAAGGCTATAGCCTTACGTTTTTTTTCTCGAAATTTCGACATTTTTTCGAAAATCCTCAAAAATCCTCAAAACGATGAAAAACGGCATGCTGTGCAAGACGTAAGGCTATAGCCTTGCGTTTTTGCCAGTTTTGTCATTTTTTGTCATTTTTCGAAAATCCTCAAAACGATGAAAAAACGTAAGGCTATAGCCTTACGTTTTTTTTCTCGAAATTTCGACATTTTTTCGAAAATCCTCAAAAATCCTCAAAACGATGAAAAACGCCATGCTGTGCAAGACCGTAAGGCTATAGCCTTGCGTTTTTGCCAGTTTTGTCATTTTTTGTCATTTTTCGAAAATCCTCAAAACGATGAAAAAACGTAAGGCTATAGCCTTACGTTTTTTTTCTCTAAATTTCGACATTTTTTCGAAAATCCTCAAAAATCCTCAAAACGATGAAAAACGGCATGCTGTGCAAGACCGTAAGGCTATAGCCTTGCGTTTTTGCCAGTTTTGTCATTTTTTGTCATTTTTCGAAAATCCTCAAAACGATGAAAAAACGTAAGGCTATAGCCTTGCGTTTTTTTTCCTCGAAATTTCGACATTTTTTCGAAAATCCTCAAAAATCCTCAAAACGATGAAAAACGCCATGCTGTGCAAGACCGTAAGGCTATAGCCTTGCGTTTTTGCCAGTTTTGTCATTTTTTGTCATTTTTCGAAAATCCTCAAAACGATGAAAAAACGTAAGGCTATAGCCTTACGTTTTTTTTCTCGAAATTTTGACATTTTTTCGAAAATCCTCAAAAATCCTCAAAACGATGAAAAACGGCATGCTGTGCAAGAACGTAAGGCTATAGCCTTGCGTTTTTGCCAGTTTTGTCATTTTTTGTCATTTTTCGAAAATCCTCAAAACGATGAAAAAACGTAAGGCTATAGCCTTACGTTTTTTTTCTCGAAATTTCGACATTTTTTCGAAAATCCTCAAAAGTCCTCAAAACGATGAAAAACGGCATGCTGTGCAAGACTGTAAGGCTATAGCCTTGCGTTTTTGCCAGTTTTGTCATTTTTTGTCATTTTTCGAAAATCCTCAAAACGATGAAAAAACGTAAGGCTATAGCCTTACGTTTTTTTTCTCGAAATTTCGACATTTTTTCGAAAATCCTCAAAAATCCTCAAAACGATGAAAAACGGCATGCTGTGCAAGACCGTAAGGCTATAGCCTTGCGTTTTTGCCAGTTTTGTCATTTTTTGTCATTTTTCGAAAATCCTCAAAACGATGAAAAAACGTAAGGCTATAGCCTTACGTTTTTTTTTCTCGAAATTTCGACATTTTTTCGAAAATCCTCAAAAATCCTCAAAACGATGAAAAACGGCATGCTGTGCAAGACCGTAAGGCTATAGCCTTGCGTTTTTGCCAGTTTTGTCATTTTTTGTCATTTTTCGAAAATCCTCAAAACGATGAAAAAACGTAAGGCTATAGCCTTACGTTTTTTTTTCTCGAAATTTTGACATTTTTTCGAAAATCCTCAAAAATCCTCAAAACGATGAAAAACGGCATGCTGTGCAAGAACGTAAGGCTATAGCCTTGCGTTTTTGCCAGTTTTGTCATTTTTTGTCATTTTTCGAAAATCCTCAAAACGATGAAAAAACGTAAGGCTATAGCCTTGCGTTTTTTTTCTCGAAATTTCAACATTTTTTCGAAAATCCTCAAAAGTCCTCAAAACGATGAAAAACGGCATGCTGTGCAAGACTGTAAGGCTATAGCCTTGCGTTTTTGCCAGTTTTGTCATTTTTTGTCATTTTTCGAAAATCCTCAAAACGATGAAAAAACGTAAGGCTATAGCCTTACGTTTTTTTTCTCGAAATTTCAACATTTTTTCGAAAATCCTCAAAAGTCCTCAAAACGATGAAAAACGGCATGCTGTGCAAGACCGTAAGGCTATAGCCTTGCGTTTTTGCCAGTTTTGTCATTTTTTGTCATTTTTCGAAAATCCTCAAAACGATGAAAAAACGTAAGGCTATAGCCTTACGTTTTTTTTCCTCGAAATTTCGACATTTTTTCGAAAATCCTCAAAAGTCCTCAAAACGATGAAAAACGGCATGCTGTGCAAGACCGTAAGGCTATAGCCTTGCGTTTTTGCCAGTTTTGTCATTTTTTGTCATTTTTCGAAAATCCTCAAAACGATGAAAAAACGTAAGGCTATAGCCTTGCGGACGTAAGGCTATAGCCTTGCGTTTTTGCCAATTTTGTCATTTTTTGTCATTTTTCGAAAATCCTCAAAACGATGAAAAAACGTAAGGCTATAGCCTTACGTTTTTTTTCTCGAAATTTCGACATTTTTTCGAAAATCCTCAAAAGTCCTCAAAACGATGAAAAACGGCATGCTGTGCAAGACCGTAAGGCTATAGCCTTGCGTTTTTGCCAGTTTTGTCATTTTTTGTCATTTTTCGAAAATCCTCAAAACGATGAAAAAACGTAAGGCTATAGCCTTACGTTTTTTTTCTCGAAATTTCGACATTTTTTCGAAAATCCTCAAAAATCCTCAAAACGATGAAAAACGGCATGCTGTGCAAGAACGTAAGGCTATAGCCTTGCGTTTTTGCCAGTTTTGTCATTTTTTGTCATTTTTCGAAAATCCTCAAAACCATGAAAAAACGTAAGGCTATAGCCTTACGTTTTTTTTCTCGAAATTTCGACATTTTTTCGAAAATCCTCAAAAGTCCTCAAAACGATGAAAAACGGCATGCTGTGCAAGACCGTAAGGCTATAGCCTTGCGTTTTGCCAGTTTTGTCATTTTTTGTCATTTTTCGAAAATCCTCAAAACGATGAAAAAACGTAAGGCTATAGCCTTACGTTTTTTTTCTCGAAATTTCGACATTTTTTCGAAAATCCTCAAAAGTCCTCAAAACGATGAAAAACGGCATGCTGTGCAAGACCGTAAGGCTATAGCCTTGCGTTTTTGCCAGTTTTGTCATTTTTTGTCATTTTTCGAAAATCCTCAAAACGATGAAAAAACGTAAGGCTATAGCCTTGCGTTTTTTTCCTCGAAATTTCGACATTTTTTCGAAAATCCTCAAAAGTCCTCAAAACGATGAAAAACGGCATGCTGTGCAAGACTGTAAGGCTATAGCCTTGCGTTTTTGCCAGTTTTGTCATTTTTTGTCATTTTTCGAAAATCCTCAAAACGATGAAAAAACGTAAGGCTATAGCCTTACGTTTTTTTTCTCGAAATTTCGACATTTTTTCGAAAATCCCCAAAATCCTCAAAACGATGAAAAACGACATGCTGTGCAAGACTGTAAGGCTATAGCCTTGCGTTTTTGCCAGTTTTGTCATTTTTTGTCATTTTTCGAAAATCTTCAAAACAATGAAAAAACGTAAGGCTATAGCCTTACGTTTTTTTTCTCGAAATTTCGACATTTTTTCGAAAATGCTCAAGAATCCTCAAAACGATGAAAAACGGCATGCTGTGCAAGACCGTAAGGCTATAGCCTTGCGTTTTTGCCAGTTTTGTCATTTTTTGTCATTTTTTGTAAATCCTCAAAACGATGAAAAAACGTAAGGCTATAGCCTTACGTTTTTTTTTCTCGAAATTTCGACATTTTTTCGAAAATCCCCAAAATCCTCAAAACGATGAAAAACGGCATGCTGTGCAAGACCGTAAGGCTATAGCCTTGCGTTTTTGCCAGTTTTGTCATTTTTTGTCATTTTTCGAAAATCCTCAAAACGATGAAAAAACGGAAGGCTATAGCCTTACGTTTTTTTCACCGAAATTTCGACATTTTTCGAAAATCCTCAAAACGATGAAAAACGGCATGCTGTGCAAGACCGTGAGGCTATAGCCTTGCGTTTTTTCCAGTTTTGTCATTTTTTGTCATTTTTCGAAAATCCTCAAAACGATGAAAAAACGGAAGGCTATAGCCTTAAGTTTTTTTTCCCCGAAATTTCGACATTTTTTCGAAAATGCTCAAGAATCCTCAAAACGATGAAAAACGGCATGCTGTGCAAGACTGTAAGGCTATAGCCTTGCATTTTTGCCAGTTTCGTCATTTTTTGTCATTTTTCGAAAATCCTCAAAACGATGAAAAAACGTAAGGCTATAGCCTTACGTTTTTTTTCTCGAAATTTCTACATTTTTTCGAAAATGCTCAAAAATCCTCAAAACGATGAAAAACGGCATGCTGTGCAAGACCGTAAGGCTATAGCCTTGCATTTTTGCCAGTTTTGTCATTTTTTGTCATTTTTCGAAAATCCTCAAAACAATGAAAAAACGTAAGGCTATAGCCATGGATAACATGGGATAGCCTGTTTCCCCAGATTTCAACATTTTTGAAATCCATTGAAAATGGCAAAATCGGCATACTATAGTATGTCATTTTTCTTCAATTTCAACATTTTTTGAAAATCCTCAAAATGCCATACTGTATTGTCTAAGACCATGTACTGTAGAGGTTTTGTTCTTTTGGACATTGGTCTTGAAAAAAAAAGTCCTGAGTGGGGTTTGAACCCACATCTCCAAGTCACATTGCTGTTGACCTAACATACTAGGCCACCAACACCAGCTAACTGGCTATGCTTTTTGCTGAGTTTTGTTCTTCTGGAAAGGGGCCTTTTAAGTAAAGTCTGAAGTAGGGTTTGAACCCACATCTCCAAGTCACACGGCCATTGACCTAACGCACTGAGCCACCTGCACCAGCTGACTTCTGCTGCTTTTCTGCAGTTTTGTTTTCATGAAAATTGGCTGTGAAAATAAAGCCCGGAGTAGGGTTTGAACCCACGTCCCCAAGTCACATTGCCGATGACCTAACGCACTGAGTCACACCAGCTGTCTGATGCTGCTTTTTTGGGAGTTTTGTTCTTCTGGAAATGAGCCTTGAAATTAAAGTTAGGAATGGGGTTTGAACCCACATCTACCATGCTGTGCAAGACCGTAAGGCTATAGCCTTGTGTTTTTGCCAGTTTTCGTCATTTTTTGAAAATCCTCAAAAACCCTCGAAACGATGAAAAACGGCATGCTTTGCAAGACAGTAAGGCTATAGCTTTGCATTCTTGCCAGGTTTCATCATTTTTCAAAAATCTGGATAACGATGAAAAACAGCAAGGCTATAGCCTTGCGTTTTTTTTTTCTTCGAAATTTCGACATTTTTCGAAAATCCTCAAAAATTCTCAAAACGATGAAAAACGGCATGCTATGCAAGCCCGTAAGGCTATAGCCTTGCGTTTTTGCCGGGTTTCGTCATTTTTCGAAAAACCTCAAAAATTGTCAAAACTATGAAAAATGGTAAGGCTATATATAGCCTTGCGTTTTTTTTTTTTTTTTTTTTTTTTTTTTGAAATTTCGACATTTTTATAAATTCCTCAAAAATCCTGAAAAGGATGAAAAACGGCATGCTGTGCAAGACAGCAAGGCTATAGCCTTGAATTTTGCCAGGTTTCATCATTTGTCAAAAATCATCTGCTACATCTACCTATCTAGTCACACAGCCATTGAAATATCTTACATACAGTATACTATGTTGATAGTTGATAGATTGTTGATAGATAGTAAGTTGTTTTTCCTCGATTTTGACATTTTTCTAAAATCCTCAAAAATGACGAAGCCGGCAACATACTATAGTATGCAGTTTATGAGAATCTTCGGAAAATGTCAAAATCAAAGAAATAGTTCATACTATATTATGCCATTTATCATCGTTTAAGGATTTTCGAAAATTACGAAATTAACGAAAAACATCAGGCAACAGGGTCTCTGATGATTTTCAAAAGAATAAGTATAAGTATATGGTCTTGGACAACATACTAACTATCAAGAATTTTCAAAGAATGACGAAACCTAAGAAAAAACAACCAGCTATAGTACATGGTCTCAAAGAACATAATATAGTTTACCGTTTTTCATTGTTTTTGAGGATTTTCAAATATTTCAAAATTGAGGAAAAATGATTTACTATAGCATGCCCCTTTTTTGTTGTTCTTATGGACTTCCGAAAATGACAAAAAAGACAATAGAAGTCTCCAAAATGACCTCAACTACAATCTGCATTGTATATTGTCACTTAAGTGAATGCTGTTTAATGCTGTTTATCTAGCTGATGTGTCAATTTACAGTATATACAGATACAGCTGAAGGTCATCATGAACTATACTATAACTAAACTAACTATACATTCAAACTGCAGAAACGTTAACTGATAATGAAAAAAGCCATCCATGCTTGAAGTGTAATCAAAGTAATATATTAAGGTAATGAAAGTGCATTCAGGTTTTACACATAAATACATTGATTGCTATCCTAATTCCTAACTGACATTATATGCAAACATATATAGGATAAAATGTGAAACATTAAGCTCACACCGCAGGGATTTGAACCCTGTGCTTGGAACCAGAGGCTCGCAGCAGTGCCGACTACCGGTGTGTTGTGCATATTCACATCATGTCCTACATGAGGTTAAGGGTTAATAAGGAAGTCTACAGTGCAGCTTGTAGATCAGGTCTTTTGCAAAACGTACCAGAGACAAAAAATGTATACAGCATAGCATTAAACATCATCTGGTCAGAAATAACCAAGCCTAACTCTAGTAATGGTGATGATAAAAACAAAACTATAATGATGGTGATCATAATAACAGTGATCATATTCTTATTAGTGGGGTTTGCCTGAAGAGTTATTATTATAATTATTATTATTATTTTATTATTATAATGGCCCACATAGACGCAATGGCGGATGGATGAGCCCTTGGCTGCGGGGGCGTGAGGGAGGCGAGAGGGAGCTGGGCGTGCCCTCGAATGGAGATGAACAGAGACTCAATGGAAGTCTATGGAGACTGTGGCCGTGTCGGTGAACCAAGAATCACTTCATTGAAAGTGGTTGGCACTACTTTAAATATTATGTGCATTTAGAATACTGCCTAATGGCAGGGGGGAGGGCCATCCGTCTCTGCACCAGCGCCCCCTACAGGGTGGTGTCAGTGCAGAAATGTGAATGGGAAGGATGGACACTACAGCATGTTCCTCCACGCACGTAATGCCCTCCTGATGAAACTGCGCACTGTCAGGTGAGAGGAAGTGTCTGGCGGTGACTCCATGTGCACTGGAGGAGACATGTGGTTGTCTGCAACCTCCTGGCCTCTCCAGATCAACACAACAAGTCACATAGGCCTACAGTACATGGGGGGGAAATTGGCAATGACATTGGGCAGTAAAATAAAAAAGCATGTAACCTTTGACAGAAAGATGAGGGACTCATATACTCTGGCATGAATAATCCCCAGAGTTCTGATGTGTTACTGCTAGATGGCTGACCTGCTATGAGTTTTTGGGAGACCACAGCTGCGGCTCTCCCTCAGAGAGTCTAGAGCAGGTCTAAATCAAGGGGGATTTTCGGAGCTGAGCGGTGCTGTTCTCTCCGTCAGAGTAGACCATGGACGTTTGGACTGGAATGAATTAGACTATTATTAATTATCCCTGCATGCGGGTCAGTGGCGCCATAAATAACCTACGACTGAGGAAGGAAAAAATATGACTGACAGATTCTAACCAGAAAAACAGAGCAGTGGTGGGCAGCCGGGTGAACTTGAAGAACTTGAGGAACTTCACGTTCAGATCAGATATGGTTATTATTGGTATGGTATTACAAGGTATTACATGATATTATTGAATCTGTGCCTTTGTTTTAGATAAACATTAAGGTTTGAACAGTATGGAGGATTGCCCGTGATTAGAAACATGCAGACCATTTAGCCCCTATGAAATATACTCTGATATTTTTTGTTCTGTAATTCTTTTTTTCCCTCTTTTTCCAATTTCTTTTCAATTCATCAAAGCACTAACAGCATGAAAGCTATAATTCTATTTATTGGAATATGATGTTATCTTAACTGCATTTATGTGAAATACATGAAACCACAGTTGGGGGTCATGACACCTTTCCTGGGGTTGTAGCTCTACCTTGCAATATAAGCACTAATTTCAGGCAGCTCAAGTGATCACACTGAATCCTCTGATTTTCAAGGCGCGCTGCAAAAATAACTGCAAAAAAGCACCCATGAAATTTATACACTCACAAAGTCTTAGTGTTATTGCCCCAAACCACTCCCGGGACAGCTTTGGTTTTGTTTTTCCCACCCACCAAGGCAAACAGAGCAGGCGTGTAGGACATCAAAGCACTAAGATGCCCTCAGGCAATGAGGGGCCAAAGTATCTGAAACATTTCAGAGTGTAGCAGCCGGTTTATCCCACCCTTGTTAACCACCTTTTCCTCATATGCGTCTTAATCCCCCCTCCCCCTATTTGATTACCTGCTGTCAATCATTTCTCAAACCATTATCGGCGATATGGACCACATGAACATTCAAAAACATTCATGAAGCTGGTAGGATCTTTGAATACACTGCATAAACAAATCTGGATATCTTGTTTGTTGATTCAGTTCACGGCCATGATTTGTATGCCTGCTTTTGGTCAGCTCAAGTTAAATATGAGGTCAGTATATTTTGAATCGCCAGCCTCGATTTCAGTCGCCCTTGAGCCGGGGACAGAACTCGCCGTACCGCATTCTGCGTTGGGAATCAAATAAACAAATAACACCCTCTCCCTTGTGCCCCCAAGGTACTCGCCAGTCCGGCCGTTTTAGTGATGGATGATTACAGTTTTAATAAGCATTAGAAAAGAAAGCCTGTGGGCCCCTGCCGTGTCAAAACATTTATCCAGCATGCATGAAGCCCGGTGGTTTTACCAGTGGTCAGCGGAGAAAGCATTTACTTTTATTTTAGTCTCCAGCCACCCTGCTGTTGCCCCTTTGCTCCAGTCTTTCCGAGGGCAAACACTAAGAGCATTTAGACGAAGAACCCACGTGGCTGAGTCATACATGTCATTGTATGTGGTTGGATGATTCATGGCAGGCGAGGGAGGACGAGGCACCTGCACAATGTTATCCCTGTTGTCATCGTGGAGGATGATTCATGTATTACAGAATAAAGGCTTATACCCGATGATGGATAGCGTCACAATGCTCCATCACTGTCACTGTCAGAGTTATTGACCATATTCACAGTTTTTTACTTCATACTTTGCGGGTGGGTTTTCACACCCACTGAGTCTGAAGTAAAAGCAAAGATCACTACCGTGATGATGATGTGAGATGATGTATGATCATACATCATCTCATGTGATATTAGACTTTTGAGGCCATCAGGCTTCAGGTTGTGAGCCACTGCTACACAGAGCACAAACCAGCAGCACACTTTGAGGCGGTATGAAATAGTATGCTTTACAAGTCCCCTAAGTAGCCTATACCCAGGTGGAGATGATCTGATTGGAATAGCTTAATCTAATAAGGCAACTGCAGCTGGAACACTGCAAAGACAGTAACCACATTCTAAGAAAACAATAAATGGTTAAAGAAACAATTTGTGTAAATTTCCTTTGTGTGAGGAGCTGAGAATAATTGTAGCACTATTGCTTCAGATGCCTCTTGTTGCACAACTAAAGAGACAGCTGTTTAGGGCAGGCCTAGAGTAAGAACCAAAGATTGTGTGGTTTTAAGTGTTTTAAGCGTTTAAGTGTTTCAACAGTAATCTTTTGTGTACAAGGTTAGTGCAATTACAGGGGATCTTATTTAAGTTACGATCCATCAAAATTAAAATGACATTGCAGTCGTTGTCTTCGACACGATGTGATTAGCGTTTGAGCCTAATTGCTGGTAAATTAATACAAGATTCACATGTTGTTTTCATTCATCATGGTTGCGCTATAAATTTCATTCATGCATCATGCGTTGTGCAATAAAATGTCCTTCGAGAAAAGGCCGCGTTCAATAACCGTAACGGGTTGCACACATGCAATGCACTCAATCACTGCACGAGGGGGATAAAAGGGGATGGAGGACATTGTGAAAACAGTGTTCAGCATTTTTGTTTTAATGATTCAATAAATATAATGTCTCGTTTTTTATTGTTTACAGTCCCGGTTTATCATTTGTTCCAGTGATCCCTAATGTTCGTTCTTAGCTGGCATGTGGCAAAAGGCTTAGTTTCATCTGTTCCTCATATTGTCTTTAGTAACAGTCACTTGGCTGGTTAGTAAAATAGCTGTGAGGAAAGGCATGCTGTGCAGACAGTAGCTTGGCTCCAGTGGCTAATAGCCAAGAGTCTGCCAGTGGACACTGACAAACTCTGCTCCGTTCTCAACCTATTATTAAGTTAGACAGAGAAAAATATATCACAATTCTTCAAATAGCCACTCTGTTTAGAGTCAGACATCTAACAACATCTGTGGGCAATATTTTAAGATTGAAAGAACAACAAATATCCATTTAAACAAATATATAATATTTAAACATTTATATTGATTTATATTGAGAACCACATCTCTGTTTACTTCCTGACATAGTATTGATCTGACAATCCAAACCTCTCTCCTAACCATAACCGCAAGCACGGAGCAGCACATGACAGACCATCACATTTGTTACATGGGTGTTTTGCAGGTAATACACCCAACCACTCCAGACAGTTGACTGGCACTAACTGAGGCACTTCTGATAAAACAAAACAACACTGTAAACAGTGTTTACAGTGTTGGTTTTTGTGCATTCAACTGTCTTTGTTCCGTGGAAATGGTTTGAAATGGCCTCTTCTCCATCTTAGTGCACACGGTTTTCGTGGCCGTGTGGCTTTGCGTTGTCTTAGTGATTTATTATCATTATTAGGAAGGACCTTTTTCTCCGTACTGGAAATTATTAACAGATTCTGCTATGCTGGAGACCAAGAGAGAAAGAAGCAACACAGGATGCTTATGAAAACAATGAAAATGTGCCAAAATGGAGGCCGCAAACGTAGCTAGAGGAGTGTCAGTTGTTTGTTTCCATTGTTTGCTTTTCTGTATGTTATACTACCAGCCTCTTTTAACGTATTGTCTGTCAGTGGTCATTTAAGTACTAGCTATTTAAAATGACAGCATATTTGTAACCATCTTCATTCCAAAGTGAAAATTTGAAAGGCCTCAGTGGTAGTCTAGGTATTATGAACAGATTTGGCTGTTATTGTTCCTACTTTGCGTGGTTGCTGTACACATAATGTATAACTTTTATGACTTGGTGTGGTACTCAATATCCTGGTGTCCCTCCACATATGTCATCTTCAAAGAGCACAGAGAAAACCAGTTAGATTGCTTTGCTTGGACCACTTTCACAGCGGGACAAATCCGAGCTTCGGTTACTGCAGCCGATCTGTTTCCTATAATATTGTGGTTCGAAAACAGGGATAAATAACACCTAGGGGGCATTTCTTGTGGAGGGCTTACAAGGAGGTTCTAAACGGAACCAGATAATCCCATGCATTTTCATTATCCTTCAGCGGGATCCATTGTAGAGATGCTGCATGGCCTTCTCATCAACAGCAGGGGCACTCTGCGAGGTAACATTGGAGTGGCTACAGAAAACCACAGTAGCTCAGCCCCCAGATTAAGCTCAGCCTGATAAGGTTGTCTTGGGGCTAACAACAAGCCACAGCAGGAACCCGACCCATCCATTTCCCTGCAATAAAGGCCTAACTTACAGCCTGGTACCCCGGGGCTTCAAAGAAAGAGTCAACCCAAGCGAGGCCAATCCTGCTGTGGGTCATAGCTATACTGAGAAGAAGCAGTGCTGCTTGCTGACGGTTCAACCTGGCTGCTCCCGTTGTCCGGCATGTTTGGCCATATATCAATCCATCAGTGCATGACACACCTGCACCATTCACCTCCCCCGAGACTCGTGGGCCACAAGTATGGAGTGGACGCGATCTGGGGTCAAGGAGGGACACCAGATGACTGTATTGATGTAAATGACCTATGAACTTTTGTCTCTGGAGGAGGGCAAGGGTGCCTTTTCAGCTCCTGGCAGCATGTGTCCAGGGCAGGCCCTGGCCCGACACCTGCAGTCCTGCTAGTGGCTAAAAGTCTTCATCAAACCATCCTTTAATTACTGACTCACAGTACAGAGAGTCTCTGAGCTCGGCAGAGCCCAGCTATCTTCATGACATGATGTGTTTGGCTCTACTGTCTTTGGATTTTTGTGGGACTTTGTGGGGCTTAAGGAAACATGATGCTGCCAACATGGTGTTGTTCACACCAAGACTTCAAATATGCAAACAGGTTGCCTGCAAATCTTGTAGAGTCTGAACAGACCATACTATTCTGGAAAATTGCAAACTTGATTAACTCTTGTGGATATTGCTTCCGCAAATAATTTGAGAAAAACGATTCCATAAATCAACACAGACACGACAAGACAATTTTCATAATCAGGTTTGCATTAAATATACCCATACTGTGTATGCAAATGTTTTGTATGAAAACAGTATACAATGCATGCCATTGTCTATTCGCAGCTTATGCCATATAACACACTAAATACTATTATAGACCCTGCTGCTGATAATAATAATTTCCTAAAAATATGGGATGTGGGGAAAGTGTGTGCATTATGTCACACACTGTGTTTAAAATTACAATGCAGCCAAAAAGGAATTACAAGGTTGAAAATAACAAGTCAAATAAAAAGGCCATTATTATCAATCACACTTCACTGTCAAATCATTCATACAACTACGTGATACAATTGAGTTCACCGTGTTTCCAAAACACTTACAGTACCTCATCTACTGTAAAGCCTGTCACTGTCTTGCATGGGGCAACATTCTTCTCACGTAGAAATTTATGGCACATAATTTCTAGCGTACAATTAGGACCCCATAAATTAGTTTTAATGACACTGAGTGGATGTGTCTGTGCACAGTTTAGCGTCACATCAGGCCTGGGGGGTTGAGCTGAAGACATTGACGGGCAACAGTAACCCCACAGGGTTAGGACAGGGACTGGATGGAACACAACACCACGCACAGGGACCACAGGCACTCCTCCCTCCGTTATCACAACAATCAACTCACGACAGCCCTAGGGAGGAGTCACACACTAGGACAGCTCACTTTACAGAGGACACCATACCATGGCTGGCACTCTGAATGAACCCAGCAAGCCACGGTGTCCAATGCAGGAAATTCCTTATTTTGTTTATACTTTCATTGCCTACATTCATTGCCTTCATTGTTCATTTTCTAATACAACTCCTTAGTTTCCACTGAGCAAGTCCTGCTTTAGTGCTTGTAAGGACCTGAATAGGCTTTACTCAGAACACCAGAAATACTGACAAAGGACAAAGACAAACTACAGAGATGTCAGAGGAACAGATCGCATGCGAGATTGCAGACCATGTCCATCATTCTACAAAGACCCTGCTCCTAATTTGACGGGCGCATCTTTGAAAGCCGGCCCTGCTCAGCACAGCTCAGTGCTTTGGGGCTGAGTCTGACACCTGTTGATTTATTCTAATGGCAAGATGCTGGAAGCCTCTGAGCATCTTTGTTTTTGGGGGAGTGAGTGACAGATTGCCTGCATGTTGACCCTATCCTGGGCTAAACAGTGCATAACTGCATGTCGGCTCTGATTGGCTTTGGCTTAGCAACAATTGTACTGGGCAGTTTAGTTATACAACAGCCAGTCAACTTCATGGAGGGGCTATTGGACTGTTATGTAAACCGGTTGCTATTGTAGTTTAGCCCATACATAGTCTTGTGTACAGTGGCCTGGGAATGACAGCGGTGGTGTTTGGATCCGAGCGCCACTGAATGTCTTTAGAGAAGAGGGGGCCAATAATGGCAGAGAACCTATAGTGGGACCTCCCCCTGTGTGCCAGCATGCTGGGCCGGCCTGACCTCCAGAGCGTGTTCCAAGCAGTGCCTTCACCCCGTAATCCCACCACAACAGGGAGCGCCAGGGTCAGCTCAGCCAGGGACCTCCTGGAGGGAGGAACTCCAATAAAACCCCTTTGTTGTACTGTGCTGCACCTCAGGTCTCAATCAATGCTGTGATTTGTTGCTTCAACAGACACCAAAACACCCCCATGGCTGCTTAACTGCTTGCTCTCTTTGTTGTGTGAGAGATATATGAATGGTAAATGATGCAATTATCAAGTGCTTTTTAGCCAAAGCACTTTACAAGGTGCATTACATGCCCATTCACACCCTGGTGACAGGTAACCACCAACCTGCATACAAGGACTGTTTATGGGTTCAGCTTGCTCTTTGCTCAGGGACACTTTGACACAAATCCGAAGGAGCTAGGGGAATTGAATCGGATACCATCTACCATTCCAAAATGCTGCCCCTAGAAATGGCACCGGAACATACTCATGCATGGGGTAAGGGGTCACATATATATATTTTTTTAAATAATGCACTAGATTATTCTCAAAACAAATGTTTATGAATGAATAGATGTTTATGAATGTTTATGAATGAATAGAATCTCCAGTACATGCAATGAAAACATTTTAGATAAACTGCGGGAGGAGGACTGTTAAATAAGTACTGGCCGTATCATTTTCGGATAAAGAAGTTTCACCTCTGTTGGGTTTTATACAGCACTCATTTTTACACATCAAAAACATTTTAGATAATGTAGGTATAATTACAAGGAAGAACACATTCCTGTCTGTACGAATAGTAATTCTTCTGAAGTGTCTGTCTGTTTGTTTCCGTTGCCACGGAGATAAAAAGATAGTTTATAGGCTAACTCAAACAGTCTGGGCTTATCAGGCTCATCATTTAGAAGTCAACATGCCCTTGCTCTCTAATCAGCGTTCTGCATCTTGGAGTCATTTGTGATGTTCTGGAAATCCGAGACAAATTATATTTACAAGCATGATCCTGACAACATTTGTTCTTGGGCTTTACAGTACAAAATGTGCCATCCTGCAGTGATCTTCTGAATACAAAACTTGTAAATCAGCTATGAAAGAGATTTCCATAACTATTTTCAATTTAGCAGAACATTCATGGAAAATCGACTTTAAAATTGATGGTATTGTAAGAACAGTTATGACAGAAATGCCTAAACCCAAGCAAAATAGCTTCACACGGTGCCAAATCCCATTTGTTAATGATTCTTCAGATCATGCTGTTGCTCTCCAATGGGTATGCCTGCATGTGAATAAGAGAGGCCACCAAGAGGAACAATCGAGAAAGTAAATATTTGATCCATCTTTCTTCCCTGCTGTGTCTAGCTGTCATTACAAATGGAGGGCAAGATGCAAAAGATTGGATGGTTGGGTGTATAATGACACATAAACAGCGGGTGTGCGTGAAATGATATATGGTTTTAATTGAATATAAATGTTTACCGCGGTACAGCAAGAACATCAAAGCCTGCAGCGAAACTCTCTGTATATAACTGTAGATTCTATCAGAGCCTGCTAATAAGGTTTACATCAGTTGATGGGCGATCATTCATTGTTGTATTTATGCACACAAACAAACACATCTCTATGAATTGCTGTGTGTCAGCGTGGAGTGGTTCAACATCCTCTTCTCATTATCCCCAGGCACTGGCCAGGCAACTCAAAGATCCAAAATGGTTGCCGCCTTTTGGCAGCTGACCCCGGGCTAAGGGGAGTGGAACAGATGAACTGAAACTGCTGACCAAAGGGCTGTAATGGAGTCATAGTGTTGTCTTTTGATGGTGAGCGAGCGGGGCGAGGGGTGGCGGGGGCAGCGATCATCCCCTCCACAGAGACAGACCAAATGAGGCTCCACAGCAGAGCGCAGGAAAATTAGGCCCACAAAGCAGCATGACAAACTTGCACAGTGTGGGGTAGAACCACGACCTTTGTGATTTCCAGTGACCTTGTGACGCAGGGCAGAAGACAAGATCACATTGGAGAATTGGTGTAATTGATGACTCTGAATCAGACACTTTATCTCACATTGATTTGTTTACATGGTGTGACGTGAGATAAAGAATACACTAAAGTCAACTATAATGTAATGTTTAAATGTGAGTAAAGAAGACAAAGCGTCTGGTTTGGTTTCCGTTCCTTCCTTTCTGGCTGCTTTGGCTGGCATTGTCTTTTACCTCTATACAAACAGACACCAAATCAACCTGAATAGACTTGCTCAACCAGAAGGATTTTGGGTTTGAAAAGGGCTGATATAAACCCACGAAGATCCATTAGGTAGAAGAATATTACCGGCCTTTACCATCTGCAGTCTTTACTGGAATATACTGACATTTACTACAATGAACTCGGCGGTCATGCGATGGCTCTGATATCCCTTTCAGTAGTCTGTTTTAAACAGTTGCATAACAATTTACTTTAAAAAGTAATCTTCCACCAACAGTGAACAGTGTTGGGCAGGCGGATACAGAGTGTGGACAGGGGGGATTAGAGCCACTGTCAGACAGAGAGAAAGGGCAGAGGGGCACACAGGAAATAATGTAGGCCCCATAGAGTCAGGAGGCCAGCACAGCCAGTCCAGCTGCTGTTAGATTCACATATAGGCCACAGGGGAAACAAGTAAAGTGCAAGGTCAGTAGAGTGTTCAGAGAAAGAGACGGATCAGGCACTGAGACACGAGGGAAACAGACAGCAGAGTGGACCAAACACGTAGTAGAGAGCAGAGTGAAAATGGAACACATTACAATTAGAATAAACAGATCTCTCCACAGAAATCTGCCTTCGATTTCCTCTGGGAAGACTGATACATATTCTGAACTGTTTTTACACCGACGGATCAGCAGCCCCCGTCGCTTTTGACGCATGATTGGTCGCCCCTATCCTCCTGGCAGTGTCAAACAGGCAGGGGAGATCTGTGCATGGGTGCTCACTGCTCATTAATCTTATGTGCTGGTTGCTGGCTGCCCAGAGACATTGCTCAGGCATGTGGTGAAAGAGGAAGTACGCTAGTTTGGCTCCCGGCCACGTCATCCCCGGGTAGAGTCAAGGTGTTCTCTGATTCGCTGGGCTCATATTAGTAACAGCTATTATGAACGTGGTAATTGACTCTGGCAGAGGAGCTATGGCTCACAGTCAGACCAACATCTAAATCAAAACAAATGGAGCCCGGCTAATGTGGAATTTCTTAAATACCCGATACAGCCATTAAAAGGATCAGTGCCACTCCAATAAGAGTGGATTAACAGACGGTTTCCAGAACGTTTCCTATGCCCAGTATCTTCAGTCGGTGAGCTCAATCTAAACGGGTATTTTATACTTTTTTTTGTAGCAGGCCCTCCTATGCCCAGCCTGTGTGTGTATGTGTGTGTGTGTGTGTGTGTGTGTGTGTGTGTGTGTGTGTGTGTGTGTGTGTGTGTGTGTGTGTGTGTGTGTGTGTGTGTGTGTGTGTGTGTGTGTGTGTGTGTGTGTACGTACTCCATAGCAATGATTTGATTAGCTGTGAGCTTAAAAACCGATGATTAAAAGTGAGGACGGAAAATTACTTTTCCATCCTCATTACCAAGCGCTACCAAAATTCTAGAACCCCTTTAATACAATTAAGCTCGCTCTTGCCACTCCACTCTAATGGCAGATATTTTTCCATAGACATTGGTGAAGCGACTTCATCCTTAGTCGCCCTGCATCCTTGACCCTATCTTTTTCTCACTACACATGATGATGTCCCTGAGGGGTGACATCATCCATAGCCATAAAATTCAATTTCACTTCTATGCCGAAGACACCTAATTGTACTTGCCCATCAATCCAAAAGACACATACACACAGCTAACATAAAAAACTGGAACAGACATAAAAAAAATGTCCTTCAATCTCAAAGGCCACGTAAAAAAGGTCAATCAATTGTTCCACCACCTTAGAAACATCAAAATCAAATCTTGCTATCCATCCCCAAGTTCCAACTTCACTAATGTATTCCACACATTCATAAAGTCACGCTTCGATTATTACAACTGCAGCCAGAATACTGACCAGCACAAGAAAATGTGAACTCACCAATCATAAAGATTTCCAATCAACTTTAGAATATATTTTGTCATTAACAACTTTAAAGGCCATTTCTGGTCTGGCCCCGTCCTATACCTCCTAGCTACTCAAGCCCTAAGTTCACCCTGAGGTCCTCAGAGAAGGCGCTTGAAGAAATCCCAACATCTAAGTTGAAAACGAAAGGTGATGACCGGGCTTTTGCTTTCACAGCCCCAATTCCCTGGAATGCCCTGCCTCTGGAGATCAGTCTGGCATAATCTCACCTCCAATCTACAAATCCCTCCTAAAAACTCACTTTTATAAAGCTGCTTTTATTCAAAGAACCCAATATGCCCTACTGTATTTATTTATGCACATTTGTTGATTGTTTTGCCCTCTATATACACCTATTGATGTTTATGGGGTGCTTTGTTTTTATTCTTTGTGAAGCACTTTATTACAACGTATTATAATATTATTATTGAGATGAGGACACCAAAAGTGTTTAGCATCATGAGATGATGTATTTTATGATGATGTACAGTATGATGAGAAGAGTGCCTCTCACTTCGCCTGTGTGATTTTCTGGTTTTGTTTAAGGTTTCTTTATCAATATTTTCCAAATCACATATGGGTCAAATGCAAAAAATGATTTTTTCCCCCCACAAAGTGTGGGGGATATACTATACTATACTATTTACTTTGTATTTAAACATGCTACCCATGTGAAGTGAAGAACAGACAGATGCAACGGGTTAACAGGCTATCACCTACTGTATCATAACAAAAAAAAAAAAAACTCTGAGACCTAAAAGAGGACTACATCAAAAGATAATCCCTGGGCCAACAATGATTAAACCAAAAAGGCAGAGTCTTTCATGTGGTAACAGTCATGTGCTCATCTTGGCTGCGAGACCAAAACCATGTCTTTTTTTTCCTGACTTGTCAGGGAAAACAGACCACCAGACTGTCACCGATGTCTCCGATGTGAGTTTCAGCTGGTACTCAGGAAGTGTCCTCACAGAAAAGTGGTCCCTGCAGTTCTATGTGTTCAATAACCACGTTTGTGCTCAGTGGGGGATAAAGAGCGACAATCTGAAGGGCTTGATTCTATAGTGTGCAGACTGAGCACTCTCCAGACTGGGGTTCAACTTCCTTGAAGAAGTATAGCCTTGCAATGACTTCCGGTTAGCAAGCCTAAAGACTTTAATGGTTGCTTTAACATAAACTGATAATTTTAGCTCCCCGACTCCAATCCTTTTTCTTTTCTCCTTCAGAGACAGTGCAGACTGGCGATTTCCACTCTTGCAAAGCCAGTAACTGCCTCTGATAACCAGAAACCCTTGCTCAAAGCAAACCTATTCTTGCATATAGAAAATGACTTGATCTATATTGAAGTAAGATGCAACTGACACGTTTTCCGGGGAGGTAATTTGAACTTCAAGTCTCTGCCACTTGCATAGTGCAGCTATACTATAGCCCACATGTGTTGACCTGACCACATAGTTGCTGGGAGTGTAGGGACTACCCATAGTTCCCGTTAGTCTGAACATGCTCTGCTCCAGCCCATGTTATGTTTAGAGTTAGGGTTAGAGATAGGCTTAGCAATTTTGCTACAATGTACCTTCCAAGTAATAACATGGTACCGAGTGTGTAGGGACTGAGAGCTGTTCCACTGCATGAATGCAGTGGAACAGTTCAGGCCCTGTGTAAACAGAATCCATACTATCTCCTCTATTCTTGGTTACTCCCCTGCGAAGACTTCATTGAAGCCTTTTAATTGGCATGTGTGCTCTGATACTGAGTAATGTGTGCGTGCGTGCGTGCGTGTGTGTGACTCATGACTATGCAAAATCAGAGTACACCAATAATGCCAATAAAGTGTCATCATACGAGAGCATAAATCAAGCTTTTTTATAGCATCACACATTCTATTCTTATTTGCAACACCCCTATATAGTCCCACACCCAAAAAACTGCCAAGGTTAAACACATAAACATATCAACTGGACGTCTGGCAACACCTCGGCAAGATAGACTGATAACATATCTGTGAAATGCATCCAGGCAGGGGAATGAATGATTCAAAGTTCCATTCTGGGGTTCTCATCAAAGCCTCATCACATTCCCCAGCCAAGATAGAGCCGGACACACAGCTGCACTTCATTTAGCAACCGGGTTGATTTAAACTGTGCTAAACACGATCTAATTCATAGCTAATAAGGCCCTTGTGTGGTCGAAGCGCGGCTAAACTTTAGACGGTCACTGGTATCAATAACAGGTGTCCTGTCAAAAAAAGAACAACAATTTCCTGACCAGGGCTCATGGAGAGATGCTCACCATGACGACCGTCCTTCTGACCAATAGCACTAGTTCAGGGCTTCTCAGCAGGTGGTCCGGGGACCACCAGGTGGTCCCCATGTAGCTAAATGATGGTCAGTTGGTAACCTTATAGTTCTGTAAGCCTTGCAATTTTACACTCAAGAGTTAAATTATATTTACACAAAATTAAATTTACACATAATGACTTAATTTTCAAGACACAATTGGAAAATGTAGAAGATTTGTTATTTTGAGCGACATTTTGCCAGTTTATCTCTCCTAAATTGTAGACAAAAACATGAAAATCCTTGCGTTTGAGTCTGAGAGATTAAGATAAAACATCAAATAGTGGTCCATGGCTAAATGCTGAATAAATAGGTTGAAAACCATGCAATGCACTAGTTGGTTTGTTCTTGGTGATTTACAGTGCTTTTACCAACTTACACGTGGTAGAATGTGTCCTTGTCCACCTATCCAAATTAAATAAAGTCCTCAACAAAGGCAAGCAGCCCTCCGTTAGGTGCTGAGTGTGTAGAGTGGCACCTCCATCCATGTCAGGTCAGTTGAGAGCAGGCGGCCTTGGCTGAATGCCCCGGCCCTCTGTCCACCTGTCATAGCCACTGATTGTTGAGTATCAGTTAATTGTGGATCATAAGTGACATTCTGGCACGAAAGCCTTCAGGAAATCCCTCCAACAAAACAGCCGCCAGGCTGGAATGCTAGCACCACGCAGGCTCTCCAATCCCTTCACCCAGGGCAGCAAGCTAGCCAGTGCCCTGGCAAGCTTGAAAAGAAGGGCAGAGAGGCATGTGACACAGAAAGGAATGCTGGAGTTGAGCTGAAGTGGAGAAGGGTTGGATGGTGGTCGGAGGACAGCACTCAGGGACTGTGGAGGTTATGAGGATTTGGGGGCCGGCAGCCCAAAGCCGTAGTGCTAATCCGCAGTTGGCAGGGTGAAGTGTGACTAGTGCCTATATGTGCTGATGTCGTTCATCACTGATGAAGCGGTCTGTGGCCTTCCTGTCAAACATACGTAAGAGTGACAGGGTGTGCTACGCCTGGCCAGTGACAGCAATTATCCCATTACTGGAGCAGTTGTGAGACATCCTTCTCCAATGAAGTAATTAAATCCATAGGGGGAAATACCTTTTTTTGGCATCATGTTGAAAGCGAACGACATGGAAAAGGAAACAGCTCTTACATTTAGACCCAGGTGATCAGAAAATACCTGATGCATTTCCGAAAGCATTCCTAATGGCAAATATAGTTGTTTATTCAGTCGTCTCTGTCACATAGCATTAAGCTGTCATTGGAGATATTTTGACATAAGTCATGCGACTGCACTTGGAATCTTTGGTCATGAGTTTGTGCCTTTCCCAGCACAGCCCGGCCATGAATTACTGAAGGGGAATGACACTAATGTTCATGAGAGTATCGATGCAAATTCTTAGGGGGAACGGCTTCATGTCGGAATGCACTTTTGCGCCCGTGATCGGCCCTCCCCAGCAATGGAGACAATAATCCGGTTCCACCACAGAAGAGAGAAGAGAGAGTGAGAAGGAGGGATGGAAGAATGGAAAACAGGAGGACAAGAACGCCCTGATGGATATGAGGTTTTCCCCATCACGTCTTTATCTCTGTTTGACAGACAAAACATTAAAAGAGCCGTCACACAGAAAATCGTTGTGCCCTTTTTTGCCCATGGCTCCCCATATACAAAGTTTACAAACACATTCTTTCCACACACACGCACACACACACACACACACACACACACACACACACACACACACACACACACACACACACACACACACACACACACACACACACACACACACACACACACACAAAGGGCTAAACACCAAAGAAGAACCTTGCACTGTTTACAATTGATCAGCAACCTCTGAGGTATTCAACACAGCTGATGGCTATTGCCTTTGTTTGACTCACAGCGACAGGATACAGTCAGTCAGTCTCTGCCGCTGACAGAGAACGAAAGCCCTTCTTAATCATTTACTCTCCGTAGCATAAACACTGCATGTGACCCCATTGCCACACCACAAAAGCTGGCCGGTTTGGGAAATCTGACCCATTGTTGAGTAAGTTATACATTGAAGCAAAACAAGTTAAAATGTAAATGCTACCAAGTGAGACTTCTACCTTCACCAATAAGCCCACCGGCACAGTACGAGGTACACAGGACACAGCGAATGCCCACCAGCAGTGCAGTACATGTAAGAAAATAACGCACACCAATACTAAAACAATGCACGCTTTCATGTCGGCCTCAGAAACAAATAGACCACTTCCCTCACCGTTTGTCTTTCTTAAGAGACAGGCGCGCGCGCGCACGCGCGCACGCGCACACACACACACACACACACACACACACACACACACACACACACACACACACACACACACACACACACACACACACACACACACACACACACACACACAGGCTTTTATAATACAAATGGACCTCCCCCCTCCCCCACCCCATCTGTCCCTCCCTCACTCGCCTTCGCAGAAAAAGTCACACAAGGCCCCGAAAGAACAAATGTTTGTTTCCCTCGTGCAGAATTAATGAGAGCATCAATTTCGGCCGCCTCCGCTCTCCAGTGCCGACAGACTGCGCCCAAGCTCCCGCTCTGCCTGGGCTTGAAAGGGAGAAGTAAATATTAGGACGTGACTATTTAGAATGAGCAGGAAGCGTACGGAACACAGCAGGGCCAAGAGAGGGCCAAGGAGGGATACAACTGTGGGCCCTATAGCTCTATGGGAAGAGTGCCTGTTATATGTCCTCCGAAGTGTGAGAGGGAGAGAGGGAGATGGAGGTTAATTGACATAACCGTTCACAATCGTTGCATTTGAGCTCCATTCGTTGCCAATCGTTGCCTCCCCTGTTGTCTCCTTGAAATAACCATTAATCCTTCACTGGTGTCTATCGCGTCCGATTTGCCCGTACATTGCCCAGAGACGGGGTGATTAGACCCAACGTGATTTTAATTGGGCAATTCGGAGGGCAGTAGATTAACAAGAGGGTATTTGGTGCGTGGCCAGCCCTCCCTCCCTGGTTTATTAGGCTTTAACGTGCACTGCACAGACTTACTATAGGCCAAAACAAAACATTCAGTGCCCGTTCGTAGAGTCTACTCTGCAACGACCCCACAGCCTAGTTGGCCACGCACCGTATAGCAGCTATAGAACGTGAAATCGGTGGACTCATCGATAATGGGTTGTGGGTAGTGGGTTTGGATGCGAGGTGATGGGGTTCGAGGGGGAGAGGGAGTAGATATAGCCAGAGGGGAGAGAGAAAGAGAGCGAGCAGCACTGCAGAAGTCCCCCTTGGCTACAGCAGAGTGTAGATTTAACAACCCAGGGTTGAGTCCATTCCAGCGCTCTAACAGGGGCTAGTAAATCAGGTCTGGCGTCAGACTGCAGGTATGATATAGTGGACCTGCGGCCTGTGGCTGAGGGTCTGTGGGTCAGAATGGGTGTCTGTAACAGGCTCCTTACTCATACAAAAGCAACGGGGGGATTAGGGTGGAAGTAGATGATTTATTCACGTATATATATTTTTTAATTTGTCCTTTCCAGTAATATTAAAGTGGAAGTGTTGTCACACAACATTCTTCCCCGGGAATGTCTTAGCAGCGCACTATAAGAGCGACTCACTATACTCCACTACCTCTGCACCTGTTTCAATTTCAGCAGCTAATTATTGGTGATTGACGAGGACATGTAGTTTCCGAAACTGTACCAATCAATGCCTATAGGCTCGGCTCGTAAAAAGGAATCACCATATATATTCCCGGTGGGTGTGTCTGCAGTCAGAAATTTCACGAATCAAACCAGCGCGGCGAAACTCTGCTAATCACACATAATGACTCTGCTGGCTGCCATTGCCACTCAGTGTTCACCGAATAGATGGTATTGCTATTACCTCATCCAGCCTGAGAAATATGGAAGCAATTAAAGAGAGGGGGCAATCTGGCTACCACTGAAAATTACACTTACAGTGTGTGTGTGTGTGTGTGTGTGTGTGTGTGTGTGTGTGTGTGTGTGTGTGTGTGTGTGTGTGCGCGCGCGCGCGTGCACGCTCGCGGGCGTGTGTGGGTGGGTGCATGCATGTGTGCACTTCATGCATACATATGTATAATGCATACAGCCATACATACTTGTATAAAAATATTTATATATATTTTTTAAAAAGAAGAAAAAAATCTATATAGACACACATGCATGCACGATGCACGCACACACACCATATATATATACACGCACACCATAAAGGCCCTTTGAAATGGTGAAAGATTTGGGGCGAAAAATGTGAGATTGATTTACAGTGATGCGCATGAGTTACAGCAAGAGTGGAAATGTCTGAATTCTATAGCTCAGCCATTCATTTAGCGAGAGAGACTGGCCACATTTAAACGGATCAGAGAGGATTTGGGCATGTATAGTGATCTCATGTGGACTGCCCACTTTAAGTTGAAGCATTATGGAGTGCATATACCCTTCCACTGCCCACTCAACAACCGTGTCCCGCTGCTCGAAACCAGCAATTATACTAGTCTGAACTCATGTCTCCATTTTAGATGCGTATGTCATTATAGGTGAACAATGTCCAAAACTAACAAATATAGTTTTCCTACAACCTCACAACGTGTTGTGGTGTGTTGTGAAGCATGTAGGTTGGCTATTCAATGCCCATTCATCACCATATGTGACAATAAAATGGCTAATATGGGCTTAAATGGTTAAAAAGGAAATCAAGACACAACACGTCTGCATCATGTCATCTTGAGATAATAACTTGAACCTCAATTAGAGCGAAATTCCTCGACCCAAATGGATGATCAAGTCAAGAGTTGTGAAATGATAAACAAATCCAAGCAATTTTGAGGGAAAAAAAGAGAAGAAATGAGCTAATCTTGTGAAACAGGAGTAACCTCAAACAAAATTGTCACCGACGAGTTAAAACTTGCATTGCAACACACACACTGTGTGTGTGTGTGTGTGTGTGTGTGTGTGTGTGTGTGTGTGTGTGTGTGTGTGTGTGTGTGTGTGTGTGTGTGTGTGTGTGTGTGTGTGTGTGTGTGTGTGTGTTCGTTCAATTCTGGTCTGTGTGGTTCAAATGAAATTAATAACCGTGGTGCAATTATGGTGAGCAGACGGCCTCACATGACGCGTGCTATTGACGTGGGCCTTATTGGCGTGAGCCTCATTGACGCTGTCTATCTGTCAGGGTCTGAGGGGGTTAAGGTTTTCACGTCCACAGATTTGACTCCAGTGACATCACTGGGGTTGACTTTTTCACCACAAGCTCTGCACCATAATGGAGTCGCGTACGGAAGAGCGTGGTTTATTGCTACTAATGGAACATAAATAATCCTTAAAACAAATGGTAAAGCGGTGACGTTGAAAACGACGATGGGCCTGCATGCATGCACACCACGGGAAAACTGGACAATAAATAAATAGTATAGCTTACTGTGCATGCAGCAAGAGGTTCAGCCATTCATTCTCCTGCAACCAGCAATGTAGTATAGTTACTTTTCATTACATACACCATCGTTTTTATGATGGTGATGATGTGTTATTTTTTTAAATATATATCATCTACCGGTACATTATAAAGAAAAATATTGTGCTTTTGACTCTACTACATTTCTGGGAGGAAGCTTCATGATTCAACCACTGAAGCTGTATTTAAAATATACTGTAGTAGAAAATAACAGGATAACAAGCTTGCAACACACCATGATAAAACATGTTCAACAATTGCATGTGTGTTTAAGTGTGTATGTATCAGGCAGATATGTCAAAACCCGCTACTTTTCAGGAATTAAAAAAAAAAAAAAAAAAAACAAAACAATCAATGGATATAATGTTAATGTAGTTATTGTTCACTGATTAAATATTTATTAAACTCTCAGACTGACTGACTATACTTTCAACTTGTCATGCCTATTTTGGGCTTTGTCCAAAGCCCAAAGTCATTATAAGTCAAAACTAAAAATGTTCAAAGATTTTCAACAACAGTATAACTCACTTTTATCAAACTATTGAGTATAAAACTGGGCATTCATTTAAGAAAATACATAAAAATATCAATAAAGACAACAACATGCTCATGTACAGAATGAAAGCACAAATCATCCAGCTATGGAACCCTGTAAACATATGGTTATAGGGGTTGCCGTATTCACAAAAGTGACTCAAACACTCACATACGGTCTTGCCTGCCATCTGCTTATGC
This sequence comes from Benthosema pterotum, assembly GCA_039105355.1. Classification (NCBI taxonomy): domain Eukaryota; kingdom Metazoa; phylum Chordata; class Actinopteri; order Myctophiformes; family Myctophidae; genus Benthosema; species Benthosema pterotum. The sequence continues at coordinate 23,905,153 of CM076975.1, forward strand.
AACTTTGGGCTTGTTTTTCCTGCGATGTCCATTGTAAATATTCATAGTTGTGGGTTATTTTTTCTTTTATTCATTTATTTTTAGCTTGTTTTGTGAGTTTATAGTTGCTTATTTGGTTTTAATGTTGCTTATAAAAACATTCCATAGCAAGAACCCCCAGATTAATATATATATATATATATATATATATATATATATATATATATATATATATATATATATATATATATATATATATATATATATATATATATATATATATATATATATATATATATATATTGCATATTCCTGAAAACAAATGTTTTAGGGATTAAAACATTTTACCATAAAAGATTTGCATTGAAATGCTACTTTCCCTCAACATTTAGAAAAATAGCAGATATATAAAGCTCACAAGTTACTCATCCTGAGCTTGTAGATTGGCTTCTTTTTTAAATTGTGCTTTTTTCCATGATATTTGATTTTCAAGAATTAACATGAAATGTATAAATCGAAAGCACAATAAAATTAAGTAAAAAATAATAATTAAAAAAGTAAAGATAATAAAGAAAAAAGGGCATTTTATAATTTCTCTTTCCATAGGAAGAACACTGTAGATTTCTCTATACCATTGACTTACTGATGGAGGTTTTTCATGAATCCAATTGAACAAAATGCCTTTTCTAGCTACATAGAGAAGCTTACTGAGTAACCTTCTTTAAAATCGTGATTGTTTTCATACCTGCTTCTTTCGCAAACTCTGGCAACGCTGTCCACATACGTCAATATGCCATTTCACTCCACATTATGTTCACCCAGAATAGAAACCAGCACATGGTGTGGTCATCGTCTAGATGCAATACTCATTCCACTTCTTTGACATTCTAGTCAAAACAGATAGTCGTTATCCCGCCCTCAATTGTCTATATGAGTTCACTAGTAAATCATTGCATGCGAAATATTGTGTACAATGAGTATCATGTTTGTACTCTAGCCTACAAAAAGATAAGGTCACCACGATGCAGGTCTTTGGAGTGAGTAAACTTCCCTTTGCACAATTGAAGCGTAATGGAGAACACATGCTGTCATTTCCATGGGATACAGTGAAGGCATACAGATGCAAACAAACCAAGTTGCAGCACAAATTTCTGTCTGTTCTCCCTCAAAGTGTTTCTCTCAATACCTTCAAAATTAAAGGGTCACTTCATCCATTTTGCAACCAGCTCGTATTTTTATGATTTTTGAGACCCTGACGAAGACTCATGTGAGTCAAAACATGTTGGCTGTTTTGAACTTTTTCTAAGTAAAGTGTGATTTTATCCTTCCTCTCTTCTTTCATCTATATTATATTTTTATTTTACTTTGTTTTATTTTATTTTACTTTTTGGGGTGCTTGGATCGCCACCTTTCTGCATGGTTTTAGATATTTAAGGAAGTAATACAGCAGTGAGACCAGTGTCCATAACATCACAGATTCCTTGAAATACTAAAACATCTAAAAACACATTTAAAGCGCTTTAAGGCCAAAACTTCAGGGACAATGTGTTTGTGTAATGAGGGGACAAATACAAAAGAAAAAGAGTTTACACATCAGAATTTGCCATACATCAGAAACAATATTACGTGGTTCTAAATATTGATTGACTTGACTGATGCATGTGGTTGTGATTTTGATTGTTATAGTTTCTTTTGTGTGGTATAGTGTTATGAATATTATAATTTTTCTATTTTTAAATATTGGAAGTACAGTATGATGAAAATCATGCATTCAAGCAATTAAGAAAACCTATAAGCTGTCACTAATTTTAGTTCTAAACAGTAACCACTTATACTTTTATACTTAGTTGACTGGGGGTCCCACATAGACCCCTTTGGTATTTCTTTCTACACCAAAATTCATTCACCTAAAATAGCCGATCAACAACATTCTATACGAGGTTGTATAGAATGTCTGTTTTTGCCAAATGTTCAGCACCAAAGATACAGACGATAAGGCACGTAAAATATTATATACTGTAGTAGATAATCAAAACTATTTGTAACTTGTACTTTTTTGATCAAACCCTAAAACAGGAGTGTGAAGAAAACACAGAGCCATCTAGGTTGAGCATATGTAGGCCACGCCACGCAAACACGCACATATGCCAAAACTGTGAGAAACCAAATGCCTTTTTGAGACCATGATTTATATTCTCCAACCGTCCCGTTGAACTGGGCCAGACAGTGGCTACACATGGAGATCCCTTATTGGTTTTCATGTGAATAAGGCAGCTCTCTAACCCTCTTTAACCCTTCTCAGTGATATCAATTAGTTGGCTGCTGAACCCGGCGTGAAGCCTGCTCTGTCTGCAGGCCACCCGGCCAGATTAACTGTGATTACATGGACCTCTGTTTACTTTTCCCAGAGTACTTAGCTGTCTGTATCTTTTATTCATATACCTTCATTTCCATTGCTCTTTTCATTTATCCTTCTTGCGGGTAGCTTACACTAAAATGTCCAGGAGCCAGATAAGCACTAATACGCCATACATTGGGATTAGCTGGTCTAAATTTATTTGACGCTATGTTTTAAAAGTGTTTAGTATGAAGATGAACTGTCATGTTTTTTCCAAAACAAAGTGCCACGTTGTAGCCTATAATTTAATGCTCCATTATTCTCACAGAATGAGGAAATTCCAGAACATTTTTCAAGACAATTTTGCAACAAATGATTATATACTGTATTCAATTGTTGGATGCTGGATTGTTGCGATGTTGGGATACAGTAATGCCTAAAATACAATGGGTGTGGTGGTCCATGGTCAAATTGATTTTATAATGCATACTGACTAGTATACCCTTCTGGTCAAAAGAGATATACAGTATATAGTTGACCACATGTTCCTATAAAGGTTGACAATATTCAGCCGTTTCCTGATACACATGAAATATATATAAACTAGACATATTACACTGTTTTACAGTAGGCCAGTTGGTTAATAATGCCACTTACTAGATATAGACTCACTTTGACAAGCAACAACCAAATTTAAATAATATTTTGGCGAAAGAACATATCTGTCCATTATCCTTATTGAATATGCCCTGTCTAACATGAAACAGTTGCATGTATCTTGCTCCTAGAAGATTATTCGCCTGAAGCGAATATTCTGGATGTTCTGGATGTGATTATAAGACTTGAAAAGTAATAATATCACAAGCAGATAGTGGATTTACTTTTTCGATTATTTGGAGTGCAAAGATTTCAAAGTAGAATTGAAAATGTTCAATATGATTTGTTTAAGTACCGCAACGTAAAGTTCCTTTCAATATTTCCAATGATTCAAATATAAGAAACATTATCCCAAAAGTAATCAAACAAACATTGTAGATCTTCTAAATTATTATCCCCCAAACCAAGTAGCCTATATCTACAACTTTCTACAACCCATAAGTCTTTTGCCATAGTAATAAGTGACCAGGTGTATGAAATCAAGCACAAATGAAATTAGCTGATCTACAGTGACACATTGTGATGTTGTTCATCTGTAATTTAAAACCACATTGAATAAATTGAAATATTTGGAATACTCTTTAAACATTTCAATAAAGAAGGCACAAAACATTTTCAGATGGACGAGTGTGGACAATTACATGTCAATCTGGGGTTCCTTGATGTGAAAAATGTGGGATACACTAGTTTAAACAACATTAAGAAGCAAGCCCAAATACGTTCTACATGTACACTTTGAAAAACAAGCCCAAAAACATCAACCAGAAAATATTTGCAAGTGACTTTACAGAATAAAATGAGTCAAATGTTACTTATAATAAGTAGACATGGCAACACTGCCCAGACTGAAGGTAAACACACATACAAGCAGCCCCAGTCCTCGTGGATAGCCTATAAGTCATCAAATAAAAATGTATGGCACTGATCAAAATGGGGAAAAAATAGGTATATTCCTCACCCAACCTTCAAGTCAGGAAGCCACACTAGGTTCCTCTTTGTCCAAAAACCCAGATTGATTCCCAGCTAAACCCTAAGATGTTACTTGAGTAACCCACACTCAATTTAACTTTTCTAGAACTACTCCTCTGTGCTTTTTCAATTTCTGATACCACCAAACAGTCTTTTTGATAACTAAAATAGAACCTGACCTTCCTGTACTACTCTATGGTGAATTGAAAAAGGAGTTGTCGCGAAGGCACCCACGGGGAGTCCACATTGGTTCTTGGGAGGAAACAGACATGCGCAGTACAGATCAGGAAGTCAAACCATCCAAGAGACCAATGGCATGCATTGTTTGCAAGCGTCAAACTTCCTGGAATGTACTGCGCATGTCTGTTTCCTCCATGAACCAATGTGGACTCCCCCGTGGGTGCCTTCGCGACAACTCCTTTTTCAATTCTCCTTCCTGTACTACTCTATGATGATACCTCACTTCCTGGAAGCATTGCTAACATGCTTTCTCCCCACAGCTCCCCCTATGAGCAAATCTTGTCAACAGAAAATGAATGGCCATATTCAACTATACAAAACAAAACATTTTCTTCCATACACTTTGGGGTTCCATATTCAATATATCCCCTTGTTATGTGTCTTTTTTTTCAATACTCATACCAGGACGGCAAGTACATTTCTTCTCACACAACTGTTCCCACCAGTATCTATAGCATAATGGTCTTCAGTCAAACTTTTTGCCAATTTGCCATTTCAAGTCAAGTATCTTTGCCTCTAATTGCTATCATTAGCAGTGATCTGCTGATTGGGTGCATGCTATCTGCTATCTCTCAGTAATGTGCCCGGGGACACATTCTACTGTAACTAGTACACCCCCAAATCTCTCTCTCTCTCTCTCTCTCTCTCTCTCTCTCTCTCTCTCTCTCTCTCTCTCTCTCTCTCTCTCTCTCTCTCTCTCTCTCTCTCTCTCACTCACTCACTCACTCACTCACTCACTCACTCACTCACTCACTCACTCACTCACACTCACTCACACACACACACACACACACACACACACACACACACACACACACACACACACACACACACACACACACACACACATGCTCATTGCTCAACAAAACAACATTTAACAGCACATAGTCCTGCTATTTAAAGTGTGGCGGGTGGGGGTGTGTCCTACAAAAGTCCATTTACAGTACGGGTCAGTACATCTCAAAGCCTTTAACACTGCAGTCAAATTCTTTGTCCCCTTCATTCACAGCAAGTGGCTTGTACAGAGACTATACAAAGGCAGTTGGCATTATATTGTGTGGACTGACATTAACCCCTGATATTTCCACTGCTCTCCATTAACGTCCCCTGTCTTTTCTCCATTACAAGGCAATTCTCAAAGACATGGGGGTCACATAGCAAATACTGGCACACTGGAGACAATGTAGACACTTCCTGACAAAGAAAGAAAGAGAGAAATAAATAAATAAACAAAGAAAGAAACAGCCGCTTGAGTTGTACAGCAATAATTAGTTCCATTTGTATGTTTCATTTTGGTTTGTTATTTTTTTTTAACAAATTCTTTACAAGGGTCAGGAATCTGAAAGTGGTTGTGACACGATTCTGGGCTCATTCTACTCGCGGCCTCTCTTTTACTTTTTTGATGGACAAAGAAAGAATTTCCACATTTGCTTTTTATTTAAAAAATGTGTTATTTTATTTATTTATTTTATAATAAGAAATTGCGCAAATTCTTGCCCAGTGTAACGCATTCCTTTCTTTTGAGTGAAGCTGTTTCACGGGTCGTGTACCACATCCACAATAAGGGGTTAAAAACGGGTCAGTGCAATAGTTGCACGTCTTGTTGATAACAATAGTTACTCAGAACATCAGCTCCGATTGTATTTCACAGAAGGCATGTTAGACTATAGACACAAATTCAAAATCTAATCTTTTGAGGTGTGACGAAATGTCTCTAATATTCATTGCCATTGTTTTTAGACTCAAAGATCTGTCAGTCGACAGACATTCTGAAAGATATCAGTGAGATTATATGCGTGGTTCAAACAATTACATGGGAGATATTGTACACAGGGCCTTCATACGACCTGGCTTCCATTGATTGAAGATAAAGTAGATTTTGTAAGACACTAGACTTGTCACAGGGTTCTAGTTGACACTGTGAAGGGTCAAGAGTTCGGTTACCGTCCAAAATGTGAGTGTTTTGTTGTTCTCCCAGTGCATTTAATTATGTTTTAGTTTTATATTGGTTTGTGCTATTGGTGTTTCTAATGAATATAAGTGGTTAAATAACCTTCCAAAAATGATGTTGTGATCTCTTTGTCAAGAGTCACATCTAAAAAATTGATATCACATTTTATTTTCACTCTGTTTATGTGGAATTGTTTAATTTCTTTGTTAGGGGATTGCCTGTGCATTACTATAGTCTGCAAAATGAAGACCGCTTTGGATGTTAATAATTGACAAATAATCAACTCCAAAAATATGGTATACTGCATGTGCAGTTTACTTTACAATTAACAATTTACAGCCTCACCATAAAAAATAAACTCTTATGATCATACATCACCATACTACTCATTCCCGCCGTATCACAGTTTGCATTCTCAACTTCATCATCAATGTTTGTGTTTACACAAATGCTCAAAATTGTCCTTTCATTGTCAATGTCATTTTAATGTTTGTATACGTCACACACACACATACGTTGCAACCCACACATGCACACACACACACACACACACACACACACACACACACACACACACACACACACACACACACACACACACACACACACACACACACACACACGTGAAGGTTATGAACGAGACTTATTGTCTTTGTTGTGTTCAAAGCTGTGAAGCTATCTCGTGACAAACACCGACATGAGGATGTAATTTATTCTCTGTCTTCTGATCTGTATCTGAATATTATAGACCCAAGGTGGCACATCATGTCCCTTTACTGCTATGGGAACAGCTTGTGACCGAGACAATGTTTGTGAATAAACAGGGCCTGTTTTTGCCAAATATCTACTTTATTATCTATTGAGACCCTATTTATTTCATAATTTGGACCCACAAATAAAAAAAATATTGAAATTGTTCCCTTTGCTCGCCATTTGCTGTGGTTGAGGGTAAACCTGTGTTCGAACGATTCTTGTATTCAAAGTATACCTGTATTTTATTTTATTTCTTTTTCGTATTTTGCTTTTTGTTTTTTCCCAAAGAGACCATTGGAATAATAGGCATAGTAGTAAAGAATGTTATCAGACAGATGTAAGAATATATGCCTGCATTTGTTACAAAAACAACTTTGTTTGAGGACCAAATAAGGCCCAAACTTCCCTTACACCAACCTGTACTTTGTTGTAATGTAATAAAAATCTATGTTAGAAATACCCAAGTGTGCTACACTGTTTGCCTCAACATCCTCATCAACAGCGGTCTCAAAATCACAACCATCCAACTCCAGTTAGGCCACCTCTGTTCAACAAGTCCTCAATGTTCAAAAGGCCTCATGTTTATAGCAGTGAACACAGTAATGCACTGCAGACAGTTCACGCATGTACGCACAGCACACATACACAGGCACATGTGCACGCACACACACACACATAGACCACACATACGCGTGCCTACACACACACACATCTTAACCTCTCCAACTGCCAGGCTGAGGAATGCCAATGACTGAAGGGTCCTCGAGGCTGTCGACAGACGCGGCTGTATGGCAACAGACCCCCGCTCACCTGCACTTTTTATTTACACCAGCCCTTCCCTCCCCCCGTGGTCTTATTTACTACCAGCTCCACAGACACACTGTGGCTATAGTAGTATAATGCCTCTGCTTTTATAACCACACAAATCTTAGCCTCTCTAATCTGGGGCCACTGTCCAGTTACTACACTGTATGATCGCATCATCTTATATCATTATTTCTTTGCTGAAGTATAAGGTTTTTCTTTTTTTAATCCGGCTGCTTTTGCTTAACTAAAGATCTCAATATGAAATCTGGAGTCACATTTCCCCTCATTACAGGTGATACAAAATATGGCTAATTGGCTAATCATAACCCGTGGTTTCACAGCGGAGAAAACAAATGAAATGAGGAATGGGAAAGAAAAAAACATCCAAGGGAACATTGACGGCCAAATCATAAAAGTCACACTAGTCTGGTGTAATGGTGATGGCATTCCATCCAGGCTTATTGTTCTGAGGCATATGGTGCTGTTTTGGCGGTGTGCGTGCTTCCACAGGCTAGGGTCAGTGGTGTTACACTGGTGCAGATATTACAGACTGGACGTGTCATGTGAGCTCACAGCATGGACTCGCACATCCTCTTCAGCTATTTCTGTCGGCGTCGAATCATGAGAACCACTTCAGCCAACACAAGACTGGAATGGGCAATACTCTAGCACTCAACAGTGCCAGGTCTTTTGTCTCCACTAACAACCTGACTATCTATCAAAATAAAATTGATTCTGGTCTTTTTCTTTTCTTTTTTTTGTCAGGCCATTGGAGGTTTGGTTCCTAAGATGAGTGTTTGTTAGAGTCATGATAGAAGGGATGAAAAGCCCCTTTACAATGGCCTTTGTGAGGATGTGGACCAAACAAACACTTTCCCAGGGTTGGGCAATGCAGATGCCGATCCCAAAAGGCCTTTCAGGTTGAACTCTGTGAAACTCAAAATGGAATGTGCTGCCGATTTGATTTACAATCCTAATGTGCTATAAACTGTGTTGTCTTCAATACATTTGAACATAATGGTAATAATAACCCCCACCCACCGCTTTTCCAAAGTATCTTAATCCATGAAAAAATGATAGAGAGACGTGGTCAGAGTAAAGGAATACAAATGCAATTTCCATGTAACGATCTTGGTAAAGATTATTTAATTAGTTTATAAATATTTCTTTCTTTATTTCAGTATACAAAAGACAGTATTTACATCCACACAAAAGTGGTTTACAAAATAGCATCGTAGAAGAATCCATGAGTTCAGTTCATAATCTTTCCAAATAAAATAATTTGAACTGCCTGGCTTTCAGACATTTTGGAGATAATGCACTTTCTCACAAACGGCAAAAGTTCTTTATTCTGTTGCTGCGCTCCTCAGATGCACACAGAAATGACCGATAGGACCCACGATCAGAGTCAAAAACACCAAACACGAACATGTTCCACAACTGAAAAGTACTTGAAGTTCCCTTTGTGTTGTTCCTTTTTCTGTCTGTCCGTCACTCCATGAAGGGGAAAAGCGTACCGAAGCACATTGAAAAGAAAAACGTACCGTTCGAGTTTCATGGCTCCTTGAACCCTTTTCATTTCCATGGAATGGTTCTGAAGCCAAACGCCCATCTGGGTGCAGTTGGCTTGGAGATACAACACCCCTGAGGGGAGAGACCCTCCTCCACCAGAATAAAATCCAATAGTATTTCTCTTAATAAAGATATAATAAAATAGACTTTCAGTATCCAAGTAGGGCATTTGTGTGCTTATTAACAAGAAGAGGAAAAAAACACACATTAGGACGGTGGTCTTCACGTAAACCAACAGGCATTATCACAACACCCCACGTTCACGTTCGTGAAATGAAAACAAAAAAACTGGCAGTTCGGGAGATTCGTGAAAAAAATAGACTTTCTTTTTTAGAAATATACATACTAAAGCTTAAGACAAAAGTAAGCCTTGTTGTTATCGTAGTGCTTTGGTTATCTGTAGCCCGATAGACACTGCGGGCCGGGTGGCTGGGATATTAAGGTATAGGACTGCTGGTTGTGCTGTTGTCAGCGATGGGGATTCATTTGCAGACATATCGCTCCACCATTCTCTCACACTTCTTACAGGTCACATAGCAACACCAGTGGTACTTGCAGTGGCAGCGCTCTACCAGTTTCTCTGAGTAGGGGTTGTAGCCGCGACCACAGCACATCAGGTCACAGCTGTCACTGCCCACTGAGGTTTTGTTGCAATGCCTGAATGACAAAGACAGAGACACAAAAAGGTAAAAAGTGAGAACAGATATATTACGTTTTTTATCTGTCCTGTCCCGCTGAGAAAAAAGTTAAATATTTGTCTCAACATGCAATGACGTGAATGGCTCCGAAAGCCCTGAAATGACTTCGAAAAATTCCTGTGACAAATGCAATTTGGTTTCCTGCCCGAGGACAATTAAGTTTACAACTTTTTCTGTGAATCATTTTGTCCCAAACGGCGTGTACGACCTCACAGACCACAAGGAGTGCACAATGGCCCCAAACAAGAGTTTGACCAATGTGCTTTTGTACTTTTTGCACATTCATTTACCTCAATACATGAGCAACGGATGCTTGAGAGCCTTTCATTTCAGAAGCCCAGGGCATCTTGAGGGAGTGGACAATAGCCCCACCATAAATCACAGTGAATGCACGGAGGGACCCTCCCTCCATTTAGCTTGCCCTCTACACATAATTGTATTGTTTTATAATGGCCAGAGTGTTAATGACCAGTGTGGTGAGAGAGACATTGGGGGAATGGTTGCCTGAGAGCAGGGTGCGGGTCACTGAGAACTTTACAGGCTAATTACACTGGCACGTCCTTTGTGACCAGGCCATTAAAAAAAAAAAAAAAAATCTGAACAGTAGTTAAATCTAACAGGCTAGTTTGGTGTCTCCCGCCTGATATTTATGCTATAGTAATCACATCAAAATATCAACAAAAAAAAACAAACAATTTGTGCTATTTTCTGGATTCACAAAACAAGTGGAGTATGGCTACAAGTAGTCCAGCATAAGTGTACATGGCCTGGGAACCAGCGCTCTCATTTCCCCGTCAATGGGTCACACGGCTATCCATGCCGACGAGTAGTAAGATTAGAAGTCACTTCAAGGGTAAAGCCAGATTACACCATCCTGAAGTGGCCACCACTGAGCGAGGGGTCTGAGAACACATTGCAAGATTGTACAGAGACCGCACAGAGGAGAAGCCGCGAGGCAATTGTGGGATAGCAGAAGACACTGTGACCTTGCGATCAAGTGTTTTCTGGGATAGTGGGTGGTTGGAACATCCTCCAGATTCCCCTGGACGATGCTCATGGAAACACACACGCTACCAGAAGCACGTATCGGCATCACACGTCCCCTCGGCGACGGCCACCGATTGGGTGCCTTGTGACTTGCCGCAAAGTGCTAAATATGTAGCAGGACGTATGTGACTGCTATACTATCAGGTGGGGGACATGGGATGCATGGGGCGCAGTGAGTGTACTTGATGTGAAGCATGTCTTCAGGTTATCTACAGAGTGGCCAGGGACCGATGGACATATACGCCTGAGGCATATGATGTTAGCATTTACATACCACAGGATGACTCCAGTCTCAGTCTAAGTATTTCTTCTTAGGTTATTGTATAAATAAAAATCGTGCCATGATGAAAAGTACAATTGAATGTATTTTTGTTTTAACAGTATCCACAGCCACATCCATACAGAAGAATGAAGGACGAGATTAAATAAATCATCTGCCTGAGTATACACCCTGATAGATGTTTATGTTGGTGGAATTTCATCACATGTGATGACATTCGAACAATCGTAGGGGAACTTCAACAGCCACACATAGTTCACTCTTGAAACAACCCAAACTAGATTATACAGACATATGAGCTATGCCACAACAAAAATTTATCATATTTGAAAATACAATGCCCTAGCACACGTTTATAGCATACATTTGTGCAACCGGTTGACCAGAACTCTGTGTGTGTGTCTATGTGTGCGTGTCTGGCTTTCAGACAATGAGGCCCCTCACTGCCCACTAAGTTCTCACAGTACACACACACACACGCACGCACGCACGCACGCACGCACGCACGCACGCACGCACGCACGCACGCACACACGCACGCACACACACACACACACACACACACACACACACACACACACACACACACACACACACACCATCAACACAGACGCAAATAAAACATTGGGCATGAATGGAGCGACTCTCTCTTTATCTTAGAGGGACCATTACCTATTTCCCCTTTTGTGTGGTGCTCTCTCAAATTGATATCAGCTGAGTGCACTCAGGCCTAAGAATAAGGACATTAGTCATTGGTTCTGATAGCAGCATACAAGGGGCTCAGTCAGGGGACACACGTGCTTAGACATGTCACAGTCACAGACGGGCCAATCTCAGGCATCGCCAGTGGTTATCAGCCAACCTCCAAATGGAACGGTGCCATCAAGGAGGCCAACACTTCACTAAAGTCAACATCCTGGACAAGCCGGGCAAAAAGCAAAACCGGTCACTTCCTGTTTGTTGCTTGGCCCGGATCTGTCACTCAGGTTCTGATAATGAGCCCAGACAGGAAATGACAAACTCATTCTCACTACACCTTGAAACTTTCAGTAAACATGCATACAAGCACAACGCCGCATGCACACAGATGTGCACAGGCGGACGCACAGATGTACACGGGTGGATGGACACACACTCATGCCGCACACACACACACACACACACACACACACACACACACACAGATTGGGAGCGGTTATGTTTATTACCTGTCCTGGGTTCCGACAGAGCCAAGCTTGTCATTCTTGGTGCAGAAGTCCGGGGAGCTCTGCAGGTATACCAGCTCATTCTCTCTCACTGGTCGGATGTCAATGTCTTTGGGCACCAGCTGCTTGCGCGTGCCCATGGGCCGGTGGACCACCTTAGTGGCAGACAGATACTTGGTCTTCAGGTCCATAGCAATGTCTCTCAGGTCCTGCAGGCCCCTCCAGCAGGTTCTTATAGAGCAGGAACCTGACACACCGTGGCATTTACACTTCATTACCAATGCATCTCTGAGGGCCTGGGGGGGCAGGAGAGGGGAGGGAGAGGGGCAGGTGGGGGAGGGTGCACAGAGGTCAAATTCTGGATGCTTTCTAGATTTCGTATGAACACACTACTACATTTCTTAGACAAATAAAATATAATTACACAAATGCACATCATCGCTGTCCAAAGCTCCAAAAGCTTTACTTTTCAGCAAATAATTCATGTTCCAATGGATCCAATCATTCATTTTTTATTTTCATCACAAGCTCTTGTTATTAATACTATTCACTAAATATTTATAAAACCAACACCTTTTTAGTAGCAAATATAGCCATTCTAAAAGCTCACAATCAGTTTGCTATTTTTGCTACTTTAGTGTGACACTGCAGTATAATGAAGTAGGGCATCAATTTACTAAAAAAACACACACACACACACACTTGAGGTCTGTGTCTGCCAGCAACAATATTTAATTTAATTGCAAAGATACTTCATTTAAAATGTGTGTGTGTGTGTGTGTGTGTGTGTGTGTGTGTGTGTGTGTGTGTGTGTGTGTGTGTGTGTGTGTGTGTGTGTGTGTGTGTGTGTGTGTGTGTGTGTGTGTGTGTGTATGTACACATCCGCATGTGTGTACATGTGGATGTGATGATTGCATAGTCATATTTAACCCTGGGCATACCTGTCTCCCGACTTCGCTGTTGTGCAGGTGCATCAGTTTATTGGCGTGGGACCCAGCCTTCTTCATTTTCATGGGGGCGTCACTGAACTTGGAGCCCATGACTAGACCGTAGTGCAGGTTGTCCGCACAGCCGCCCCAGCGGTAGCCGGGCTCTGGGATCTCTCCAGGGATAGGACCACATGAGCACAGCCGCAGGTCCCCCGATGTGCACGCCCGTGCTATTGTGTGACTGATGGCCGCCGCGGACAGGGCATATACAAATGCCGATTCCCTCGTTCCTGTCAGATAGGAAAGACAACATGTATCGGTATCCGTATTAGGAATATCTACTAAATATGTGGTACAATCACGTCTCTAGAGATTTGAAAATGTCAGTAGGCTATCATTATCTACATCCAGAGAGATGTGCACAGCGGATAAGCCTCCTGTCCTTGAAAACACATGTGCAACTGCTGCGCCTGGAACTGAATTCCATTAGAGCTTTCTATCCTGTGTACCTCCCTCCTCCGTCCTACTCTCAGGTTTCTTACCGTTTCGCTAAAAAGAAAAGTACTGATTAGAGTGAACTTCCCGTGTGCTTTTGAAATACTGAATGCAACTATCAAATATATCAAGGCTATGTCACTACTCGCGCTATAAGAATGGACCGAGCAGCACTGATGTAATTGGTGATGATGTGCGTACACGAAGAGCACATGTGTTTGGGGCTAGAGAGCAAATGGAGATAAGATAACAATCATGCATAACCAAGGACGGACTGTAGATCAAAGCCATCCCCGGATAAAGAAGCGCCGCCTCCCGTCTCCGAGAGCCTCAAAGGATGTTCACTTGGCAAAAGGAATCTGTGTTCCTTTCCGGGGAGCAAGGCCTCGCCCACACCCCTTTCTCTGGCCTACTCTAAGTGCTAAGTGGTGTTACATCACACTCAAAGAGTAGAAAACACACATCCACACTATCCATAGATAATAGTGGCAAATCTATCAATAATGAGACAATTATGATGATTTCTGGTCTAGAGTAGAGGGTTCCCAACATTTTTGGCTGGGGACACCCGGAAGTTCTTTAATTGGCCATATCCCACGACCGCCACATCGTTATTGGTTAGCAAAATAAAAGTTGGCTTGCACTTCCTATGCTGGTTTCCCCAGGTTTTCATGTATGAGTCGAATGAGAACAGAAATAAAAGCCTGGGGACAGAGGATAGACTTATTAATCATATTTTAAGATCTGTTTAAGAACTGTTTTATTACTAACTTCTGTGGGCTATTACAAAATGTATGATGTACTGTAGGTTATTATGTACAATTAATTTATACAGCAACATATAAAAATGTATTAGATAAACGGGATTGTCTTTACGAAATGACAACTTGCAATAACATATAATTCTCATTCATAGCTCTCCTATCATTATGTCTACAGCATTTACTTATTCTCGATATAAAACTCAAGGAACTATGGCTTGTGAGCCCAGACACTGTCTAAATTTATGATCATTCCAGGGAATATCCTAAGTGAAAAAGATGCAGTTCATAAAGAGGATTGATGACCTTGGCCTGCGACATTAGCGCAAAGTTTTTCGAACATCAAGGAATCCACAAACCATTGCCATAAATATTCCGTCCTCGTGAATAAACCTAATAAACCATTCAGATTTTCAGTTGAACGTCAGCGTTCCATCTGGGATTTGAATCCATCTAGTGTGACGATCACGTCACACTTAATTTAACCACTTTAACCTGGTGTCCCAATTTTGCAACGGAAGTAGTACTAAAGTACTATTTTTTTTTCTTCTAAAATTCACAGTACAAGCTAATCCTGTTGTGAGCTTCTAGAGTGGCTACTTTCAAAATAATATATAGTACTTTAAAACAGGGGTTTTCAACAGGTGGTCCGGGGACCACCAGTGGTCCCTGAGAAAGTTCCAGGTGGTCCCCAGCTAAATGGAAAGTTGGTTAACCAGATGTAACTCTTTGGGCCCATTAAAATATTCATCATCTGAATCAGCCCAAGTCTACACAACTAGAGAATGTAGGAGATTAATGGTCATTTGGATCTGTATGTTTGACTGTGTTGTTCCCCAAATCTAGCCTGGAATTGTTTACAAAAGCAAAAGAAATCTTTAGTGTTGAGTCTTTGGGGCTAGGGTTAGGGTAATCAAATGGTGGTCTGTGGTTCAAAGTCTGAATAAATAGTGGGCCCTGTTATGAAAAAGGTTGAAAACCACTGCTTTAAAATAATAATAGTATAAAAAACAATGTTGATAAGGGGTTATAACAATAAACCCATTCAACCCGTTTATGGGCCAGCATGTACCTCTGTCCAGGTCGGGGCGATACTTTGGCGAGTCGATGGGTATTTCGATGGAGGAGCAGTTCCAGCGCATGTCGGCGAAGGTCTTCTGGCAGGTTTTCTTGACCTCGCGGGCAGCTTGAATGATGGTCTGCATGAGCTCCAGGTTGCTGCGGCACAGCTGGGCTTGGGAGGACACCAGGCCTGGCAGCTGTTTACAGTGCTGGGTCTGGTTGATGTGTAACGACGCAGGCGTGTGTGATAGCGCTCTGCAAACGGGGAAACACAAGAGATGGTGAGTTCAACTTCAGCCACACACGCAGCGCAGAATATATAATAACTGTATGTATTAACTATTAACATGGTCTGTCTAAGGCCTGCCCACCCATTTTCAACAATTTACCGTGTTATTAATATACCTGAGATGATGTGTGGACATAATAATAAATAAGCCCCCCCATCTGTTCCTAGAAATGGAGGTCTGAAAAAAATCATTAACATGGTGAAACACAACTTGATGACATCGTCAAGTTGTCTTTCACCACGTTAATGATTTTTCTTTTAGAACCTTTTTTTCTGAGAGTGTACAAATGGAACCAAATGGACCCACTAGGGTCCATTTGGTGTGCACAGTGGAGCGCGTTGTGACTCGGACTTTAAGGTCTTGTGTTGTGTTTTCACTAGGCCTAATTGACACATAACACAGTATGTATACAGTAAGACTTAAACTCACAACGTATCGTATTCGTTTTAAACACTTAAAGTTTAAGTTGTTAAAATTAATGTCGCGTTATGGAATCAAATTCGAGAACATAAAAAGAGGCAACAATATGTGGAATGTTGGGTTCCATTGAGATGTAAGGTCCTGTTTTTAAGTAATGCAGATTTCCAGCATCTGAGATGATCAGATTATGGAAAAAAATCAAAACAAATTGCAGGAAGCATGGGAAGTTTTTGACTTGCTTTGGCAGAAGGGAACCAATTTATCATAATTTCATAATTCATCACAATTTCCTGCATGAAACTCCTGTCCAGTCTCTCACATGTTTCTCTTCTCTGTGCCCTAATTGCCCTGTCTTTCTACACACTCATTTAGAGAATAAAGCATAAAATGACAAAACAAAAATCTCAGAAGAAAGAAAGAAAGAAAGAAAGAAAGAAAGAAAGAAAGAAAGAAAGAAAGAAAGAAAGAAAGAAAGAAAGAAAGAAAGAAAGAAAGAAAGAAAGAAAGAAAGAAAGAAAGAAAGGAACAGAGTTTTCACTTTTGTGAAAACTCCTGGGGTACGCCCGGCGATCTTTCATTGCAAAGCAAAACACCACAGATCTAACCCAGATCTTAGATCTTAAGTAAGGATCTGATTCTGCATCCGGTGTGCAGTAGGTTCATTGCATGCCACGTTCCGCATCCACTGCCATTGAAAGGGTTAGCTTCTCTTTGGCCTTAGTTTGACATGAACCACCTGTTTACCGATGATTAAAGAGTGGCCAGATTTCATTACAACAATTTAAACCTATTGAGGATTAACTTAATAGAAGAACCACAGGAGGAGAAGGTCAGCTCTGATCTCGGCTTTCTGCGTTGGTGCACTCTGCGGCGGGTTCGTGAGAATGCAGCGGCTCGTCCTGCACCTTGGCCTGTTTCGCATTAGGGTTGAGGGGCCGCCACTCATTGTGCCCTATGATAAGCTGTGACTCCCCTGTGCTTGTGGTAACCCGGCACTCACAGGTGTTTACAGCTGCATCTGTTTTGCATTGGGGGAGCCATGCATTATCAAGGCTGTGAGAGTCCTCACTTGGATTTAGCACATGCCATCCCTTTTCTCATGGGTGAATGTAACTGTGTGAAGTCCAATAACCCTTGGTGCGCAATCAAATCCTCAGTGTTAACCATTAACTACTACTGTAGTCTGGACCCGAATTGACACTTGAAGGTCAATTTTTTTTAAATCCACAAAAACGTCTCACTGATAACTTGTGATTGTGACTGATGCCCTTAAGCCTTTTCTTCAAATCATAGTGGCAAAATCAGTTTGTGAAGAATTGGAAGTGCTTGTACCCTACAAAGAAACTGTATCCATTTGATCACATCTCCAATTCTCATAATAATTGGTAATAATTGGTATTCTCATAATAATTGGTATAATTGGTAAATTTGGTATTATGCAAACAGTGGAGTGATTCCTCCCACGCACAGCCCGTTACTTTCCTAATGATTTGCTTTTCAAATCCTCTCACTGCCAAAGTAAGTTCACATCAATGAGAGATTACAACCGAACACAGTCACCTTTCAAAAAGTCAGCATAATAAACAAGGTTTACTTGCTGAACCCTGGCGGTAATGTAGACGGAATACAAAGAAAGGCCGCCATTTTCCAATTTCTGTATTGTGACATTGGAATCCATTTCTTCTGCTCCCATCTATGCGCTGACATTTCAAGGCCACAAACACAGTACGACATCTCGAATGTAGGGTCCCCATCTGTCTGCTCGGCGGAGCCTAACAACTAATACATATTATTGAAATATACTGTATGTAGCATGCTGAAAAGTAAAAGACATTTTTTTTACTGCTAAGAATAGAATACTTACAGCCATTTGATTCCCGAACAGACCTGAGACAGCAGCAGAATTGTGAGCAGACCAACAGGCAAAATATACGAAGTACTCCTCATGATTAGGCTGTGGTTCCGTTTATTATAAAGGACAGAACTATTAGAGGCTGTTTCACTTCTTGGCTCAGAGAATCCACTCAAAGGTCAGCTGTCATGTCCACGTCTTCACCCTGTCATGAAAGATGTCAAAGCATTCACATTGAGGCAACACTCCAAAGTAAATAAATAACAGTGGTCATGGATTTAGCCATATCATATTTTTAAATGATATGGGAGGACTCCTTGACACAGGATGATGCATGGGACTGAGTTAACCGCTAGACTAGAGACTAGAGATTATGAGGCAGACTAATGAACAGTAAAAGAAAAACAAAATAATTTATCGGAGATAATGACTTGTCATTTGTCACAACAGTGACAACAGAGTTTTTTTTTTTTTTTTTTTTTTTTTTTTTACTAGATACAGTACTCTAGCCTAAAAATACTATCTATTTATAACAAAAATAAAAATAGATCATGGCACAATCACACAGTCACATTAAAGCAGTGTCACCTCTACTTTAGTTGGTGAAACTCTGAGCATTCAGATACTTTAAACTGTCATTATAGAGGATACCTAAACCTAAACTATCACATCTCCCTCCAGTGGACGCAGCAGTGCATCTGAAGCGCATTATCTGATGGTGCTTTTTGTTGTCCCTGATAATGTAGCTATCTCTTTTAAAAGCGTGCTTCAAATGTGTGCGCACAACAACGCCCACACTGCTGGCTGTTTGGCATACTTATTTATTTATTTATGTTTGTTTAATTGTAGCCCAATTAGCCACAGGAGGACAGAGTATTAATACAGGTCACTGGACACTGCGCCAGGTCACTGACTGTCCGGTAGATTTCACACTAACCATTAGATACGCCACGCTGGGCTGGAGTTCATGATTGGCAGAGCATCACATTAGTAATCACCATAGCCATTATTACCACCATTAATCAAAGCATGCTCATTAGTAGGCCTACTTTATGCCCGTTGATCAGCTGTAATTAAATGTTGCCTAATTTTGAGAAACGAGTAAGCTAAACCCGCCAACCCTCCTAAAAAAGTTTCACTTTACAGTATTTATAGCCTTTATTGCACTATTAACAGTGTGACCATAATGACTCCATAAACAAGACGCTGCGCCTATAGCTGCTACCGATGTTGGTTTAGGCTACTTTACATCGAATATTCGAATTAACCAAATATAGTCAGTCAACATTGGCGAGAGGGAATTAAAGTTAAATAAAAACAAATTTCTACTGAAGATCTCCGGT
The DNA here is from genome assembly GCA_039105355.1 of Benthosema pterotum. Classification (NCBI taxonomy): domain Eukaryota; kingdom Metazoa; phylum Chordata; class Actinopteri; order Myctophiformes; family Myctophidae; genus Benthosema; species Benthosema pterotum. The sequence continues at coordinate 23,924,801 of CM076975.1, forward strand.
GTGCCGTAGTGTAGGCTACCATGTGTCTGTTTTAGACGATCGCCGCGCGATTCACTGCATTTGAAAATTGCTTAATTTCTTCTTCTTCTTTTTTTTTTTTTTTTTTTTTTTTACTAAGCAATAACCTATACCTGATACAACCCAAAATGAGTGTATAAATCATACGCACAATACTAAAACTAATCATGCCTGTAACAGCTTCAACATGCTTTTAAAAACGCATTCGTTCCACTCACTCACCTTTTTACTGAATCGCTCACTTTTCCAAGTTGTTGCGAATGAACCCACCGTACCGGCGGCTCCCCCTCCCCAAGAAAGCGCGCACACACAAAAATCTCAATATAAAAGCGAAAAAAAAAAGAAATATCCTTTTCATCTAGTAGTGGTGGTGGTGGTGGGGTCGGCCAGGTACAAGAACAACCCGAACTCAAGTAAATCCACAACGAAGAAGAAGCGGCGATGGAAGAATAGCTCCAGATGGGTAAGCATCATTCAGTAGAATGATAGTAGTGCTCCTCAGTGCAGTGCAGTGCAGTGCAGCCCCGTGCAGTCAGCAGTCAGTGTGCTCTACTCTGTGCTATGGCTCTGTGCTGGTTCCTGTGCTGTGTGTGGAATGTGTAGTGAGTCGGACAGGGCAGTGCAGAGCAGCCTCCTCCACGACCATAAGTACTCCTGCACCGCCTTTGATCTGCCTGCTGATGTCACCGTTGATTAGCATAAGAAAGCAGCTGGAGGGGGGACTTAAAAAAAGAACTCCGAATACTTAAACATTAGTTGTTTCATTTTGTGTTGAGCAGTGGGTTTTCAACCTTTTTCATACCAGGGTCCACTATTTATTCAGCATTTTTTGAGCCACGGATCACCACTTAATGACATTTTTTTTAATCCCCCACAGACCCCCAAATTAAAGATTTCTTTTGCTTTTGTCCACTAATACCAAGCTGGATTTGGGGAAACAAAACAGGCAAACATAGGCTACAGATCAAAAATGACTATTAATCTTCTACTTTCTCTAGTGGCTTGGGGCTAATTCAGATGATGAATATTTTAACTCTTGAGAGTGTAAACATGAAACCAAATGGACCAGCAAGGGTCCATTTGGTTTCATTTTACACTCTGAAAGAGTTACATCTGGTTAACCAACTTTCCATCATTTAGCCTGGGGACCTGGGGAAAACCACTGATGTTGAGGAATAAAGAAATAAATATTAAGATTAATCCACCCACACACCGACACATTTTTTTTTATTTGTCATTTTGCCACCGACTACTTTTCCTACCTCTCCCCGCAAATCCGCCTTGAAAAATTATTAACAGGGCTTTGCCAACACACACAATAAAGTATTGTTTTCATTTTTTTAAACATCCCACCTTTAAACAATAACACACTTTTGCTGGAGAATAATAGACTAATCTGTTATAATCTGATTAATGCAGAATTAATTACAATCTCATACAACTCGCAGTAGATGACAATAAAAGCCTAAAACATATTTAAAAGGTGAAGTTATTCAGTGAGTTATTCAGTAAGGGATTCAGGCTATACTTGCTTAATTAACTAATAACAATTATATTTAAACTGGATTAATTAGACTAGATAATGCTGTTTTATCAAATCTAAATAAAACAAAATTGAGTAGCCTATATAGGGTACATTATTTTATAGCCTAGGCTACTATTGTATTTTTTTGTCATACATTCTGAAGCCTATTCACCATCTCAAGAAAAATCTTCAATTGTGCTTTGCTCTATCTATATCAAAATGCACTGACGAGTACAATTACAATTTAGGCTTTAGCAGACGCTCTTAATCCAGACATCAGACTTTGAACCAGGAGTTCAATAACATTTCTGTTTGGATAAATGATCATGTACACTCTCTTGTTTGTACAGGTTTTATTCACTATTTATGATATACTGTGTATATATTGGCTACTCATATATTAACGTTCACTGTTACATATTGAGTGCACATATCCAGATATACTCACTGCTGGTTGACATTTTAAACGTACGGTATATCACATTCACAGTTTGACAGTCTGTACAAATACCCATTCGTATGTCTGTTGACAATATAGATGTGTATTTCATGTACGTACTATGCAGATGTATATTCTTGCATAGATTTTTATGATAGATTGTATATTTATAGCCTACTATGTTAACTCAGTCCATGTTCTGATGTCTAGCGTTAGTCGTATCCATTCATTTTAATTTCTATATTTATTCGTATCGCTCCTTTCTTGCTTGTACCTATCCTTTGATTTATAAGATTTAATGCCGTTGCTGCAACCCCCTGAATTTCACAGGCATCAATAAAGATTGATCTTTTCCTTTCAACTTCTGTTGTCCTGACCTATACAATGGGAAAAAATATAGAGGCACGCTACAATTTTATACAGCCATAAATATAAAATGTATGTTAAGCCATAAACATGGCAGTATTTAAACACACACACACACACACACACACACACACACACACACACACACACACACACACACACACACGCGCACACACACACACACACACACACACACACACACACACACACACACACACACACACACACACACACACACACACACACACACACACACACACCTTCAAAGGTATTTGTTCACTAAATATTTCCACTGAAAGCAACAACTTATTTTGTTATTTATCATTCACACATTTTCTTGCACATTATGCTATAAGCTTGATATAGCCGGCAACGGGACAATATAGTTGTACACACTGTCCAGACCTTGACATTGGTACTCAAAAGCATTACATTCACTCTTTATACACCACTGGCCTCTCCAGTGTAACCTGGAGATCAAATGTTGTCATGTTGTCTAAGTCTAACCCTCTAGAGAAGACACTTTTACAGACCAGAACATGCCCACTTCCTCTGGGAGCATGGGGGGATTCTACGTCCAAAGCTGTTTGCCAAACACGACCCGCTCCAACACTTTATATGACAGTCCCATATGTTGAGGGGGCTCTAAAGGGACTGGGGGCATGGACATATCTTATTTACAGTGCGGCTATGATCCCGGTTCCAGAGAGACTCAATGTGTTTTCCATGGCAGTCAACTGTGAATGGGCATAGAGTGAACTGTGCGGGCGCCGTGGTACTCACCGTGGAACCAGGGATGTCTGAGAGCTGAGCTTTTTACACTCAGGCTCTCCATTCCAGACTAAGCCAGGATCAACACACAGTCTCTTGATCTCGCTTCTCACCTTCCAAGTAACACACTGGGCGGGAGGAATGCCTGATTTGTATTTTGCACTTGCTTGTGCTGCCGTGTTCCGCACCGAAGATAGCTGATCTACAAGCTCACAACATGATGTGACACCACTGTGCTGTGAGAATGTTGATTGCCCTTTTTTGGTGCACGTAGTAAGCCAGGCTTGTGCCTTTTGCCTGTGTCAGAGGGTGAACCATATGAGGATTAATGTTGAAAACGTTATTTGGGTTATAGGGTTCTGAGCACGCTTATTATGACATAGCAGTGTATCAACACCACTACTAACATTTTCCCATTTTGACTGTCATTATCTCAAATTTAGCATGAAATGGTCTAATAATTGATTGTCTATAACATTGATGTTATGTCTAATAAATCAAAACATATGCAATTTAATAAAAACGAACAAAAACATATGCAAACATGGTTACAATCATTCAATACTTAGCTGTACTATTTACCCCAATGGCATAATCTCATATGCATCTCGGGCACATTTTTATTTAATTTATATTTTTTACAAATATAAATTGTTTACACACATTTGGTTTATAGGCTCACATTCTCATCAGCACCAAGGTAAATTTCATTACTTCAGTAATCTCTTGAATACACTGTTTTATTGACTGGGGATATATGGTATAGCTGATCTACCAGCTGCACCGCAATGTGCTGCACCACAATGTGTGATGTGTGATAAGATTGTAGATCATCTACTTTCAGTGAGAGACAACGGCGCTCCAGTCTTTGGCTGTTCCAACTGAACCATATGATGGAATATGGAAATAATAATTTCAACATTATAATGTTGAAATCGTTAGTTGGGTGATTATATTGTGAGCCTGAATATCGACATCAATGTTTTCCTGTATGTCAATGTAGCATGGCAGGGTCTAATTGGGTTAGGTTATAATTGTAACACTAATCAAGAATAGAGTGCTGCAGTCAATATAATTTAATTTACAAAACAAACAAAAAGCAAATGTTCAATCTTAAGCTTCTGAATCTAATGTCAATGTCAGCTATTATTTAAAACCTAAATAAACATACTTTTAACAATAAGATTTGGCCAAATAACCAACTTACAAATACCCCAAGATACTGTATGTATTCATAAATAAATTATCTTAATTTATTTTTAATGAGGTACTGTAAAGACAAGCACCAAGTGTACGTTAAAAGCACTAATTTAGTTATTGGTAGTTCTAATAATTGGTAGTTCTAATAAAAGATGTTCTTATAATAATTTATTTAAACACTTAAGTAATCCAGAAAATAAACAATCTGAACTTTCTTAGTACAGGCTTAGCTCAATGGAGCCTTGATGGTGCACATACTGTACACGGCTTCTATGGCTCACAGTGTTGGACCATTGTCCATCCTATCTCAAGAGGATCAGGGCAAAATCAAGAGTCTGGAGGCTCACCAGAGGGAGATAAGGACACTCAACTTTCACCCAAGAGACCTGGTTCTGAATGGGTCCCGAGTCACTGCTATACTCCCTGAAAATACTCCCAGGGTTTCATCAGGACATCAAATTGTAATTAGGTCTGTGAAACAATGCGACTGGATCTCTGGCTCAGTGGGCAACCGAGAAACAATTCTGAGATTTAACAGATGCTTCAAGATGGATACACACAACAAACACACAGTTCACACAGTTGGTGCACGCTGGTGGAACAGCAAACTAAACATTAGCTTTTTTGGATAGTGTTTTAAATTCTGAATTTTAATTTTGACCACTAAACAAAAGGATGTTATTTTCCTTTTAGCAGTGCACACATCATTCCTTGTTCAAGCCTCTGCATTCATACCCGTACCATACCAAGTTCAATATCTAGTGCTAACTATGTTGAGACATCGTAGAGGATTTTGTATTTATATTCATGGGAAAGTAATGGCTAATGAATTATATTTAATCAACAAATCTGTAATGTTGCATGCCACAAGGATGTGGCGGAAATCAGCCTTTTCAGGTTGATAACTGACAATTGTGCTGTTGATTTCCTACAGAGTGCCATATCTATAGTTTACAAGAGAGAATGGAAAAAAACATACATTTCTATAGTCAAATAAAAAATCTTAGTCAACTACGACCACCCAAATGATTAATCGTCTATGAGGTGACAGTCCTATAATATGCTTTATATATATTGTAAATAATATGTTATGGGTGCAGTTGTATTACTACTATATGGTCTACACAATAGAAAGATGATACATAACATGACATATCTCATCACAGCATATAAACAAATCTGTTATAAGCGCTGGCTTACACGGCTCACATCTTGTGAAAAGAACAATGCATGCGTACTGAGGTTAGCTCACATCTGGTCTGAATCTGGGCTTCTTATTTTGCTATTTTTACCTTCAAATGTACATTGTTATACTGTAATGCTATATTTTAATAAAAACAAACACGAAAAAATATATATACTTTCTATCTGCTGTATATTCTTCTGTTTGAGATCAGTCTATCAAGTCAAATTCTTTGTATGCAGTAAAATTGCATATGTAAATAAAAGTCAAAATAATTACCCAATTACTCAAGTTAAAGCATGATTTTGTATGTGAACATACATGGACAACACAAATATTCAGATTCTTTGTGTTTTGCAACAACAAAAAAAAGACTTGTCAGATGCTGTAAACAAACCTATCCTTTTCACTGTGTGCATGGATTCTATCCCCTGAGCATGCATTAAAATAAATCATACAAATTCCATAGACGTTTTCATATCATGAGATCAACCAGCATTCATGAATCAACATTGGTTGCGTGACGTTAAGCAAAACCCTTTAAAGCTTTAATTACTTTCATTTCTCGTCTATGAACACCGGGGACAAATAACTAGAACATTATGCTGTGCCTAACCTCTATCCTAATCTATTTTGAATACCAATATATTTTAAACAAGGGATAATGCTTCATTAAAAAGTCTGTAGTTAGTTCAGCCATGTGAGAATCCAGTCTAAGCATTTTCTGGTGCCCCACCTGTGCCTGCATAAAGTGCACAGCCAGGGGTCCCAACAAAAACAACAATCTCCCTCCATTTCATGCACCCACAGGGCATGATTGGACCCACACATCATTTGCGAACCATTTGTTTATAACCTTCTTCTATTGTGCTTTGAGGGCTAAATTCTTTCAAGTGACAGATGGGTGGCACTTTTGAACATTATATGTGGTCTTAAAGGAGGGACTCAGACTGCTGAACTAGTACGCAACTAGTACTACATTATGACTGTGCACAAATCCTATCACAAATATACAAGTTATGTGAACCGATCAATACATAATAATAATAATAATAAATTGGGTTGCCTATGTTTGGGGGATGAGCTAAGTCTATTTATCCACAAACTACATTAGAGAAAGGGAAACTCAATTTTGTCTGTCTAGCTGAACACGTACAAAACTGGTCAACTTGTATAAAACCTGGAAATGATATCAATTTCGCCATGTATTCCCTGTAAATGTGAACTTTCCTCAACACCTAGACACGCTTAAAAATAAATCATTTGTCACAATATGTGGCACTGCGAGTCAGGAGTCATGCAGCTATTTCGTTGCACTAAATTAAATCATATCACAGTGTCTGATGACAAGGTGTTTGTTGAAAGAAGAGCCAAGCGGTGAGCAGGTGTTGAGGCTGCAGTGGACTGAAGTGAGTAATGCACATGAGGTGATGACAAGGTAAGGTTTCCCTTCTGAGCCCAAACTGAAGCCAAATTTATATTTTGTAATATGGTTCTTGTTATAGTCTTTTATAGTATCGTTCCTGAAAATAACTTACTTGAATAATATACGATATATAATTATGTAACATTAACAAATAAATATTAAAAAGAAATATGGTAACCCATTTGGAAAAAAATAAAAATACAAAAAACAAGGAAATACATAGTGAATTTCTTTGTCAGAAATCTATCTTGGGAAAACATAGTTGAAGTCATAAGATCCAAATAACTATGGAATGAGTCGCAGCTAAAATGCTTTTGAAAATTGGAATGTAATTGAATATGGTATACTGTACATATTGTCATCATTGATATTAGCAATATCAAGACAAAGACAAATACAAATTTGCTGTGTATATTGTTTATACTGTAATTATTTGTAGTATTTCTGTGATATTTGTTGTTTCTGTTTCTTTCATTTTGAATTTTAATTTGTTACAATGTTCATGTTAAATGTTACAATGTCATGCATGTAATATAGATTAGCGTAATAGATTAATGCGATCACATAGATTAGCATTGCCTGTGCTGTCACCTCTCACTAAATATGGGGCCAAAGAGAAGTGAAAGAGCCATAGGGAGAGATGCCAGTGCCACAGGCTTCTAACCAGCACAATAGAAAAATTGTGCAGATACATCTGTTTCTTATGTTTTTTTGGGGGGGGACTTTTCATAGTGGCTGAAAGCGGTGTCAGTGTACTTGGGCAATTTCATAATATATATGAAACTTACATCTTAAAGTATTACAAAGGCAGAAACAATAAATTGAAATGTCTAATCCGTACTTGCCTGCTGTTTCTAATGACTGTTCTTTTTTTCTCTTCATCTTGTTTTGTACAGTTAAAACATTCAGAATGATGCCCAATGTCCCCCCCCCCCCCCCCCCCCCCCCAACTGGTGGCCGGAAACAAAAAAAAAGGTCTAAAGGAATGTTTGTCTGCCCTGACAGTCACAGACATGTGTCTAAACAATATTTGTTTAATTACGAAGCATCCACATCAATTGATAGGCTATTCCAGGATGAAACACAGAAAGACGTAAAATTCTTTACTGTCTCAGTATGAATATAACTCATTGATAGGGTTCCTTTTCTTATCCACATGACAACTTGACATCACAATAACAAAGTAAAGGCTGTGTATTTGTAGGTCCAGAATCCTTTCCTATACTGCAATTTTCCCTTGAAAGGGGTCCTTGAAATAAAATCCACTTAAGCCTGCTGTCTTCCCCTCCAGAGTGTAGTTAAATCCTGGCTGTGTATGGACATGATTACAGAGTGCCACAGGTCTTACATCAGTGCAAAACCTTGACTTCCAGGAGGAAACCTGGTATATGGGTCAATTATAGCAATTTTTCGGTTTACTTAGAAACAGAGGATGTCTTCCCTTTGCAAAGAAACACAGAGTCCAGCTCAGTTTCACCCCCTTAAGCCTAATTTATACTCCGTAGCCAAAATCAGTTCTCATCGACAAGTGACACTGCCATGCAACGGAATATAAATGTGGCTTTACACTCTGTAAGAATGTTCACCCCGACATCAAAAGCAGAAACAGAGTAGAACCTGTACAAGGAGGTTCATCACTTTTGGCAGGGTGTGTCAGGATGGGGTTATATCCGTATGTTACTGGGCTGCATATGGCCACAGAATGGCCAGGACTGTTCTCCAGTCTGTGAACACAGCCGATTACCGGCTCACATTGGAGACGGATCCGTTTGCTCAGCAGCCAAACAAGGACATGGAGATGCACCTTTCACACTGAGCTGAGCAGCAACAATCAAGGCTTTGTCGGGGACGGATCTGCTCTTACAACTCACAGGAAGAATACATGCCTCTTAAGTACTCTGACTTACTTAAGGTTATCAGTGTTTAAGATATGAATGCCTCACAGCAACACTAAAATTTGAAAATATACTTGGGATGGGGTGAAAGAAATTAAAGACTTCATTCTGGCGTGATGATGATTCTTATCTTTGACATGACATATGGTAGTGTGAAGATGAAATTATTTGGTCATGGAAATTCACAAGCGTTGGCAAATAGCAACGAGCAGCACATTTCTCAGTCATGCAACATTACCAAATGCTTTTAAGATAAACACATAAAAGAACTTGCAGCAGCGTGATTTCAAATTATACTGACTACAAAAAGAAATACAATAAAACTCAAACAGATGCACAATGTTCACAAGCCACGTGCTAAATGTTTAAACTGAGCAACAAGGACAAGGACCAATATCAAACACTAGTATAAAAGCTAGTCATTAGTTATGGTGATTGTGGTGCTCAAATTCATTCTGGAAATACGCCCAACAATATGTAAAGGATTTGATGAATGTAGCATAACCTTATGTAGGCCTATTGTACGTTCAAGAATGGTAAAAAAAAAAAAAAAAAAAATACAGTCCTTCTCAACTTCGTTTCCAGTTAAATCTACAATTAAGTGCCATTAATACAATAAATCCCGGGCTTCCTTAGTGTCAATGACTATGTTGTGTAAATGACCATGAAGGTCGATAGACTCTCTAGCAAATTATTGATGGGAACATTTTTTATAGCAAATTTCCATAATCGTCTCTCAGAAGAGGTTAAACATTTGCCAGATTCAATAACAGGAATAAGTGAACATTTCCATGTGCATGAGCAACACAAAATGCAGCACATATACAGAAGTGCTGATTGGGTACTTAAATATGATCACTTCCAGACAGCAGTATTGAGGACTCCTGTGCAATTTCTATCTCCCATACCATAAATAAATCCACTAATGACCAAGATGGTGAACTTCCCTGATTAAGAAATCAATCATTAAAATTTTGGATATATTCCATCTAAATGTCAACATTCCTTAAAATGCAGAGCATCATGAGCATGTGGTTCAAACACTTAGAAGCCCAAAGCCAACTAAGAAACTACTGATGATCAATCGTTGAGTCCTAGTATGAGCAAGTTTCTTCTTGCAAAAAAAAGTTAGAGATGGGTTTGACATTTGAATACTTATTACTTGCTCTACTTTTGACAAATATGGCAAATAAGATCAGCATAATTAATGTAAATTTCCTATCGATAGTCTGGAGTAGCTTTGGATAGTAGACGGATGAGATCTCTCCAAGGGCGTTTCATTGGCCAACTACGCCATCTTGTGTTATCTCACAGTACTGCATCAGCAGGCAGGCAACTAGACATGCAAAGGATTGAAAACAAAGATGAATCCTTTTGGAGATTTTTATTCCTTTTTTTGACAAATATATATGAAGAATTTCCTTTCAAGGAAACATTCTTTTCAAGATACGTTTACAGCAAATCATTCCTATAAAGAGACAGAATCGTCTGATATCATCAGAAGATGGGGCTAACCTATTTGTGAGGGGAAAAAAAGATAGTGGTGCAATTTCATATTTGCAATGAATCAATGAGTGATATATTTAAAAGTCAAATGCATGATTTTTGGTAATGCTAAAAACAAACTAATTTCAAATGCCTGACGGGACGGTGCCATTTTCAAACATGATTTTAATTTCAAACTGTACTGTGATAAATGGGGTGAATTTTTAGTTTTGCATAAAGGCACACAAGCATCGATAACCCTCAGTTGAGCATTGCTTTTTGGCAAGACATTGGTCCCATTGGGCAGTACAATAATTGTTCAAACTACAAAGAAAGATAAGTCTTTGCTTGCAAGAAAACATGAAATCTCAAACAATTAAGCTCAATAATGTACAGAAAAATATCGGGTGAGCTCAAAACCTGGGACCTACAGTAAGTCAGGGCTGAGGATACAATGGGTCAGAAGCATGGTGCCGATGACACCCTCTTAAAAGCTTCATTTTTAACTTTGATGGAAGACCTTCATCTATCAGAGAGGATGCAGTTGGTTTAGGGATTTCTCCTTCTGCTGTAGAAATGCCTGCAAGCTTCTTTTCCCCTGCCTGAAGTTGCTCTCCTTCCTTAAGAAGGGCATAATGATTAGAAGTCTGAGGAGAGTCTCAACGTTACTAAAACTCTTTATCTGCGATGTCTTCAGAGTATCAAGCACAGTAGTGGGCAGATAGCCTGCCAGGGGATCTAGCCATTTCTCCTTCCAGGACTTCATTTCAGTATGGAAATCCTCTTTGTATTGGCGGAACACAAAACCATCCACAACGCTGGTTTCAACTTTGGACATTGCAAAAGGCACAATCTCCAAACATTTCAAGGTATCCACTACCTGCTCTGTGAAAAGTTCAGTGAGTTCTGAAATGGAGTGTTCTACAACCTTCTTGCTCATTGATTCTTTGTAAAACTCACTTAGAGGCTCTAAAAGCACTGAGTGCAGCATTGGAACTTGGAGTTTAGAAGCCAGCTGCACAGCTTCCTTGAACCATGCCTTGTGTTGGGAGTCAAGATCACTTTGCAATTGACTGAGGGATGCTTTCAGAGTGGGCAATGCATTTACTGCAAGCAAAATATCTAGGGGCTTGCCTAGAAGGGACTGACTTAGCTTCTTGGTTCTGCTCAGGACATTCTTCAGAACCACTGCTGAGAAGATAAACTCAAAATTTCTGATTGCATCAAAGAACTGGGAGGCCTGTAGCCTGTCTGGGCCACTCCCTTCCTGCTTAAGCTCATTCAAGCAGAGCATCACTGCCTCTAAAAGCTCTACCATGACTTCATGCATGTCATGGCTTTTATCCCAGTTTTTGATGAGTTTGTCCCTCAGCTCACTACCCTTTCCCTCATCAAGCTGGAACACATGAAGGATCATGTCTTCCAGCTTGTTCTGGCGCTGTGGGTCCTCTGTGAGCCACAGCAACATGTTCTCCATCAAAACCTCACCACTGGCTGCTTCTTCTGCAGGAGATGACCTGGCCAGCCATACATTAAGAGACAAGGCAGAACTAAAGGTTTGAATGGCCTGGGGGTATTTCTTAGCTATTGCTGAACATACAGCCCTCATCTGAGCTCCTATTTCACCAACACTCAACAAGGCCTGTCCTCTACAATTTTCCATCGTGAGGCCCCATTTTCCTGACAGTGTTGTCTCAATAGCATGTTCAAGGACAAGTGGGTCTTCATTGTAGGGAATAAAAGCCAGTGTCTCCTCACACTGGATGTCCTCTTTGTTTAGATACCTGACGCACAGGGGGACATATGGTACACCACCCACCTCAACTGCCTGCTCGCATATTACAGTGAAGAATTTAGAGTCCGAGAGCTCCTTGAGGATTTCTTCACGCTGGTGTGGTTCATAAAAAGACATGGTTGTTCTTGGTTCCTGAGGGTCTTCTATTATCACAGCAATCACGTCATTAGTTGGCAGCTCTGCTACACTGGAAGCTTGTGTCTCACTCTCCATCGGTTCAACCACAGCAGGTCCTAATTAGTTTAATTAAATTGAAGATGTGTTAAATGTTGCATAGGGCTGAACATCATTCAACAAAGATTGCGACTCAATATCCAATTATTTGCATGGCAAGATGATAAAGTCAAATGATACAATAAGTTGGTATTTACATATCGATGAACTTCAATTCCTATTTTTCATTGTAGTTACTATATTGTTACACCTCCAGCTTGTCACACAATACCATCATAAGTAACAAATTAGACTTTAGGTATAAAATTAGGTACTGAATGACAAGGGCATTTTCAGTAGTTGATGTATAAAAGCAGTCCTATAAATGTATAAAATGTCTCACCCAACACACTATGATCAAACATACCCACTACTGGCAAACGACTGTGTAAAGTGAATATGTACTGTAAATAAAAAATGGATACAGATCATTGTAATGCCAATGCATTTGAATGTGCTTAAGCCATTAGGCATTTTGAGGAAACACCAACATGAATGGACATGTGTTTTGTTGGAAGCATTCTTTCACATATGACACTAATCAAAATGTTTCTACCCCCCTTTTTTTTTTGCAAAAATAACTAATCTACTAGCTCACACCTTACAAGTACACAGTAGTGTTTATCATAACATTTTTACTTACCATTATCCAGTTGCTTCAGGATCAGCCCTTTAAAGGTTTCCTTCACCTAAAAACATAAAATAATTTTCATTGAAATAACCAGGTAAACTCAATCCATTCTGAACAGGAACCCCTTTAGGAGTTTCAGTTTATTGAAAAAGATCAGATCTACAAGCTCATATCGCACCACTCTGTAGCACGTAGATGTGATATTTTTCAAATATTGTGAAAACCTTACAGGTACCTAAATTTTAGGGACAATATTTTTTAGTTTGAGGGACAACATTTACAAGTTACCGGGGAAAAAAGTAGTTTCCAGGCTAAAATGTTTGTTTCAAGAGAATTTTCCACAACAATACAATTCTGACAAAAATGTTTTATTATATGCAATTTACTACTGTGAACTTACCTGAGAAAGACACTGCCTGCTCTCTGGGTGAAGTTCCATGCACTTCTCGATGATCTCTTCTAGTCCCTGCAGAGTCGGCTGATGGGTGAGGAGCATCACACAATCCGTTTTGCTTCCCTTGCTAACAGTGCTCTCTAAGAGTTCCCTGATTGAATTCAGTGTTGTCTTCATCAAGTCACACTCTATGCTGACACTGGGCAAGACGGCCACCAGTCTGAGCAGCAAGGTGACGGTGGGGTGGCTCTTTGACTCAGGGTGGAGTATCGTTTCAGAGATGGATGTGGGTGGCGCAACATCTTGGTATTTCTCTCTCCAGACAGTGGCCCAGTCATTGATTTCCTGCTCCACGGTTTCAGGGTCAGGAAGATCGGTCAGGTAAAGACTAAATGGCTTGTGCGTGGACTCGGGGAGGATCATCTGGGGATTACATGATGGCAGCAAAGAAAGGACAGATAGAGCTTTCAAGTGGCTCTCTGAGAAACTGTAATTCATTTCTTCAATGAGACTTCTGAGCAGGGGAACACTCAAGTTCTCTCTGTAGTATATCTCAGGGGACTCATAGGCGCTCGCTTCCTCTGGGAAGCACACTATTTCAGGAGCCACTTTAGTAGCAAGTTGGTATGCCTGCTCAAACCAAGGGGTATGCACAGTACTGATGTTCTGCAGCATTTTGTTAAGCGTCTCCATGATAGCAGGGATTTTCTCCACCTCACAGATGATGTCAGCAGGGTTGCCACAGCGGAAGACGGTGCTGCAGTTACGGAGAGGGCCACAAGCATTCTTCACGATCACAAGTGTGACTATGAAGTCCAGACTTCTCAGAGCGGTAGAGAGAACTTGTGCATGCAAAGACTTGGCCCCTGTGGCACTGGAGCTGACAGATTCCAAGCAGCTCAGGATTCCCTCCAATGTGTCAACAAGGATATCAAAGAAATCCTCCCTCTTCTTCCACCTCGAACAGCAGGTTTCTGGACTCTCCTTCAAGGCTTCCCTGGGTGTATTCAACAGCCCATCAACTGCCTGTGCCAACTGCTCCTCCAGGTCTGCAGAGTGGTCAAAAAATAGTAGCAAATCCTCCACAATATGTAGCATCTTTGATACAGAAGGACAAGGCACATTTCCAACCAGCCAAGAGGCAAGGCCACAGGACTCACTAGGTGTAACGACAGACAGAGGATACTGCCGAAGGAAATTCAGCGACATTTTCTTCAGGCTTTGGCTGCCGGAGCCCAAGTACATGAATGCTTGGCCACGACATTGGGACATTGGCAAGCCCCAGTCTTCCGTGAGAATTTTGGCGAGACTCTTTGCTTGCCCATCACTTTCAAAGGTTTCATCAAATGGTAAGAAACCAATAAGCTCCACTTTTGGAGCTGAATCACCCACATACCTCACAAATGCAGGTAAAAAGGTCTTGTCTGCAACTGCAACAGACTTGTCTGTAATAAGAGAGAAGAACGGTGACTCCTGGACTTCCTGGAGTATGACATCTCTGATTGCTTTAATGAGCATTTTCATCATTTCTTCGTCAACTATGGCAGGGGTGGGGTTTCCAAACCACTGACAGCTACCAAGCTCCTCCTGGATGAATGTTTCTTGGTCCTCTTTAGAGATGTCAGACAGACTGCTATTCTTCTTCCCCAGTGATGCAGCTAGTTTGAAAACAGTCTCCAAACTTGGGCGATTATCACCTCTGTGGCTCTTCTCATCAGGTGGGTTAACGTCCTCTGCCTCTTTTCTGGTAGTACTTTGCTGAACCATGGGTTCCTCTGCCTCTTCTTTGATGTGATCAACTAAAAATCCAGAAGAACACATCCATACACTAGAATTAGTCAATCTTGCCTCTCTAGGGTGATGCATACTGTAGATTGAGAGGCTGCTATATCAATATGGCAATAAACATCATGAATTATCTGGTCATCAGTGTTGACACCTTTGTTTAATGTTACCAAACCCCAACCTTCTTTCCCAGAGGCCTTGTTAGGCATTTTATTTTAATTCAGCCTTAGCCTGAGTGTTTTATTGTATTTGTGCAACATGGTCATTATTTTTTGAATAAGCGTATAATCGATATATATCGTATCGTGGCCTCTGTATCGTGATACACATCTATTGTGAGATTGCAAGCTACATACATCATGGCACAAAGTGATCGGAGCTTGTATATCTGCCATTTTTTAGTAAACGGATATTCCATATTCAAAAGAATATTTGAATATAAAAATGCAAATCATAAATTAAGGTTTTAATTTAAAAAACAAATAATAAAAATGCTGTGCGAGTTCCCACAAGGCTCTGGGCCACATAATAAACTTAACCACTATACAATACAAAAATGGGCTATAATTTGATATTTGTTCAAATCCACATGGTGTTTAAAAGGGATATTCAAATGCAATTTTTGGCCAATTCTTACAGAATTTTTAAATAGTTAAAATCTAAAATGACACATGGGTTTAGTGAAAATTAATCACAACAATCATACCTTCCATATTATTCTCAGTGTTCTTCATGAGACTTTTTGATTCCTTGTCCTGAAAATACATAAGCAGAGAGACAATATTAATGAATCAAGTCAATCAATCAATGCCATTAAAATAAACTTAATTCAGTGGAATAGGTATGCCAGAGCTAAATGAACAATATTTACCAAGCAGATGCCCTCTAAGGCTTGAGGGGTGATCTTCAGGCAGCGGTTCACCATCCGGTCAAGGTCTCTGCTGAAGTCGGTGCTCACTTGCAGCATAGCCAGGCATGGTGTCCTGTCTTTGGGGCTGGTATTCCTCAAGTACTCTTGGAACATTTTGTGCCGCATTACTGCCCCACAATCCTCAAGGGCTGTACTGGGTAAAACGGACATGATCCTCAGTAGAGTATTGATGTTCCCAAAGAACTGCATGAGTGGCAGGCGCAGCGTATGGAATATCGTATCTGGGATGGTTACAGATGCGACTTTGGTCTTCCATGTCACTCTCCAGCAGGACAGCTCAGTAGAAAAGTTATCAGGATCAGGAAGATCACTGCTGTAGAGAGGAGGTTTTGACTTCAGGCTCTCAAACATGTAACTTACAGTTACAGAGCACGGAACCAAGGAAAGGAAGTTCAGTGCTTCCTTGTGGTCATCTGAAAATTGATCCTTCACTGCACTGATCAGGTTATCCATAAGAGGCACACTCAATGCATCCTTGTAATAACCGACTGGCTTCATCATGTTATCCATTTGTAAAGAGGAATTTTCAGGCACATCAATCTGCACTCTTAAACTCTGTGCCATAGCACAGGCTTCGTCATACCAGTTCTGATGAAACACCTTCATATTGGTTTTCACTCGGTTCAGTGTGGCCACAACACCACTGATTTGGCAAAGTTGGGAGGCAGCACTGAAATGGTCCTTCTGGAGGGCTGCACTCAACTCGCGGGTGAACGAGGAACTGTTCTTCAAGATAACCATGGCAATGATGAAATCAAAATCCATTATCTTGCGCAAAAGTGTGTGAGCATGTTCAGATACAGAGGCTTTCCATCTTTGTGGATTGTTCTTGATTTTCTCTAGACATTCAACCAAGGGCTCTAGCATCTGTACAAACACCTCGTAAGAATCATGCTTTTCCTGCCATTGACTGCAGAACTTGCCTTGCAATTCTTGGATTTTCTCAAAGCTCTCTCTGAGACCAAAAGCAATGACATGGTCCAGCTGTTTTTCAAGAAGGGCACTGTCACCAAAAAACATCAAGACCTCCTCAAAAGTATCCAGAGCCCTTTTAATTGCCGGCACAGGGATAGATTTTGACCACCATGTGTTGAAGGAATAGCAAGAGCAGTGGGTGCATATAGCAAGGGGGTATGTCTCCTGGATTTTGCAGGCAAAAGCTTTTAGCTTATAAGAGACATCGCCAGAGCCCAAGTAGGCTTGGCCTCTACAGTAATTGAAATCAAGACGCCACTCTTGTGTGACAATTTCTAACAGGCACGACTGCATGACTTCACAGTCAAGATCCGAGTCAAGGAATCCCATCAGCTCCAATCTCATGACATCAAAACTGTCAACAAACCTAAGAAATAGGGGGAGATAATCTTTGTCCCCAAACTTCACAACACGGTCAATGAACAAGGAGAAGAATGAATTCCCCACTTCCATGATTATTCCTTCCCTGACTGCGTCTTCGCAAACGGTGAGGACCTCTTTCATCTCAGACTTGGACACATACTCCTGTTCGGCAGAAACCTCACGAGCTTCCCTGCTGTGGTGGCTACTTGCAGCAGTCACTGCAGCCTGCAATGCAGATTTGAGAGCTTCTCTATCGGTTTCTGCACATTTCATCTCTACAAGTTTTTCGCTCTCCATTTCCAGGGTCATGATTTGCACTTCTTCTTCATTGTCCCTTTCGGTATTGTTCCCATCACTTTCTAAGGCGAGTGCTGAAAGGAAGATGTGAGAATGTTTATAAGCCACAATTGTGATTTCTCTTTTCCTTTTTTCACCTTATTTCTTTGCGTTTCATTATGCTGTACTTTACATAAATAACAGTAACCACCCAAATGAATTAAATATTGCACGTTAAAAGTCAAATTATGGCATTTTGGGCAACTTAAATGGCAGCCATGGGCTTACTTGTACTTTCATGGCTGAACATAATGTTCAGTTTTTATAAATGAATGTTAATTTTATTGAAATTAAATAAGAAATTCGAATTGATGAAAAATACACAGCTATGCATAATATTGAGAATCTCACCTTTGGGAAGTTTTTCTTCTTTGCCATCACCCTAAAAAACACAAAAATAAAAAGGGAATTAAAATAATTTCATGACACCAAAACCCTGCCAACTATGTCAAATTCAATTAACAATCCATTCTACTCACAATTTGCAGCAACTGCAATATGTCAGGATGCTTTTCCACATAGGATTCCACCATTTGCTCAACACTGAAGTGCACGTCTTGGTTTACAAAGACATATGCCATGCTACACCGCTTCTGGTCCTCCGGTGTGGCTGTTAGGTAGGAATGACATCGCTCCAGCACCATGTTGTACTGCCCGTACACGTCTGCCTCTGCATTCACACATGGAACCGTGCCCAGCACTCTCAGCAGACTCTGCACATTCGGGTAAAACCCTATGTCTGGAATTTTCAGCGTAGCAAAGACAGTGGTCGGCAGAATCCTGCGTTTGCTAGCGTGCCTCCACTTGACTTCCCAACAGCCAAGCTCTTCATAGAATGTGTCAGGCCTGGCGAGGTTGTTCAAATTTGCATCGGCCACTTTATCCCGTCGGATACTGAAATTGTGATCGGCCATGTAAGAAGGCACTAGCGAGAGCCAACGAAGAATTCTCCCCATTTCAATACTGAACACTCTCTTTACCTCTGCAACAAGGTACTGCAGGATGGGTCTGCTCAGCGTTTCTTTGTACAAGTCCTCCATTGGGGTTTCATCCTTTGTTTCTTCATTTGTCTCCAATAAGATCTCTGGCTTAGTGACCTCAACTCCCAGCTTCCTTGCTCGGCCAACTGCATCTGAGAACCACTTCCTGTGGAGTATTGAAATCTCCTGCTGGTATTTGTTTACCAGCTTCAGGGCATTGGAAATGGTGTACTGCAAAGTGCTGCTGATGCTTATGACTCCCTTGAGACTTGAATTTAGAATGCTCACACAGCAGAGTGTGTTCTTCAGAACAACAAGGGTGATGATGAAATTGAAATTCTTCAGAATGGGCTTTAGCCGGGCCATCTGTTCAGCAGTGTCTTCGTCTACCTTTGAGATCATCTCATTGATGCAGTTCAGGAACGGTTCAAGAATCTCCAGCATGGTCTGAAAAGCATCCGTGCCATACTCCCACCTACCATGGCTGGCCTCCTTGATTCTGTCTGCTTCACCTTTAATGTGCCCATATGTCATCTGGATCTTTCCGTCCAATCTCTTGCAGAGCTCTGGTGTTCTCCTGAGTAGCGCAGCCACCTCCTCAACAGTATCTGCAACTTTCTGAATTGAAGCAACAGGCATGCAGCGAATAATCCAAATGTTGAAGGCGTACGGGTCACTGGGTGCCAGCACTACTTGGGGAAACTCCTGAAGAATCTTGCAGGTCAGGTCTCGCATCTTCTGACACATGCTGCCTGTGACTAGATAGGTGAGTCCTCGACAGTGCTCCATTCGCAGCCCCCACCTATTTCTCAACTCTGAGATGAGAATATAAAACAGACCCTCAGCATCTTGTTCACATGGCAGGAAACCAACAAGGTGTTTTTGAGGGAACCCAGCTACTGTGACAGACCTAATGAAAACTGGGATTTGCTGTTTCCCCTCTATGACTGTAACATCTTGGAGCAAAATGGAGAAGAATCGTGCTTGACGTAGGCTGTTCTGTATCTCTTCCCGCATGAGGTCTTCACCAAACTGAAGGATTTCTTTCTGGTCAATTTTCTCCACACAGATAGGATTGAGAGTCTGCCGACCTCGTGCACTTCCCATTTGCTCATCCACACTAGAATTTGCTCCATTAATGCTGAATCCAGTTAGCGCAAGGATTTCTTTGAAGTAGACTTTTAGAGTCTCTTTTGCATTGGTGGTGGCTACATCTTGTTGTGATTCAGAATTCACACTGTTCTCTCCACATAATTCATTTGCTTCCTCAGTCCCGGCAGGTGTTTCTGTACTTTCTGGTGAGAAATAAGTATGCATACTTATTAACAGGAGCCACAATTATATCAAACAAAGAAACATTACACACATTCCGGTATTTATCCTCATGTTTTGGTGGGAACATGAAACAAATGTACCTTTAGTTTTCTTCACAGCAGAATGTTCCTCTTCCGTCTGAGAAAACAAAATAATTGGACATTCAAAAAAGGTATCAAGTTAGTACACGAAGCTTTTAGTCAAATTAGTCCAAGCAATGCTGAGTAAGATACTAATACAAATAAAACATTATTTGCATGAGGACTTTGACTTTACTGAAAATACGAGTGCATTGTCTATTGTCCAAGTACATAAAGATATAATCGATAGAAAGATATATCATTACATGTGTGATAGTGGGCTTTGATTTGGGCTCTGCTGTAGGTGGAGATGGGGGGAGTGGCTCAGTGGAGCAGTATTAGAGTTTATTGAATGACAGGTGTTTGTGGCTAATGAGGTCCCTCGTTATTTAGTAGAGGGAGAGGCGCGGGCACGGCCCTTGGCCACACAGACTGGAGACACACACAGAGAGCAGAGTGGAGAAGAAGACCAACCAAACTAATTCCCGCGTGGCAGGCATTGTTCCCAGCACGGCTGGGCTTCCTTTGACTTTTATGAACGTTTATGTTAGTGTCTACCTGTGTCTGTGTGGAGCCAATAAAGTGAACCTACAGTATTTTCAGTAGTCTGTCGTTAAATGGCTGAGAGGAACCCACAGTAGCAACAGCTTGTGCTACAACATGTATTTAGCAGTGATTATAAACTTTTTTTTATTCAAGACTCCTCCTCAGATTGATCTGCATTAGGGTCAGGGAACCCCATTGATACCATTTTGATCACTGTGACCCCCAATTTAAACACTATTTATCATCAAAGTTTCCATTTATAGAAATTGACAGTGCACTGTTAGTGTCTGCAGTGCCAGCAGGTGGAAGTGTGACTGGTCATGTTGTACAGATTCCAGGAGTTACACATGCCTAGCAAGTTCCCAAAAATAAAGTAATTTCCCCCCCGTTGTTTTAATCCTGCTTGTCTACTTGCTTTGGTAGCTGTTATAACAGCAGCGGGGCAAATCATCTGCAGAGCATGTCAGTATAACCAGACTGATGAAACATGCCACTTTAGGTGGACTAAAAGTAAAGTCATTCTGTTTTGACTGTGCGGTTCCATGCACTTAGCGTTAGCCTAGCTTGATCCTCTCCCTCTGTCGTCTACTTGCCTGCCGAGGCTTAACATAAACTGTGTGCGCGTGTGCGCGTCTGTCTGTCAACTGAGTAATAACAACACATGGCTGTGCTGTAAGGTGACCAGAAGTCCCCCTTTATGTGGGACAGTCCCTCATTTAAAACACTTTTCAGGTGTCTCACTAACTGAGACCTTGTCTCACATTGTAACTGACAGCAATCAGTGTTCAAATGCCATAATGGTTAGTCCCCTAAAAGTTGCAAACCCCATCCTGGTCACCTTGGGCAATTTGAACAGCACCTCTACAAGCTCTCAGCATGTCATACTGCACTAAAACTGGATAAAAAAAATATAGATTTTTTTAAAATCATCATTATTACTTATTTTATTTATTTTTTTCAATTGCATTGTTTTTTAAATGTTCAAAGCCTGTGACGTTGAACAAAGCTTTGAATATTTACATTTTGTGGGTCAGGCTTACTTATAGTGTATTGCAAGTCAAATCGCAATATGGGTAAAAATAGCAATTTTTTTCACAAAATCGTTAAGCCATAGTATCATCAGTCAGATTTGACCTCATACAAATGGAACCAAAATGGTACAATTGGTTCCATTTATACCCACTCTGTATTAGACACATATGGTAAGGGTCCATTTAGGGCTTAATTTGTGCAAAACTGGAGCATTTTTTATTTTATGTGTTTTTGTGTTGAATACGAGTTACCCACATACATTTCGAACTGGTATTGAAATTGAAAACCCCAACAATCATTCAACAATCAATTAGTGAGGACATTTTTAACAAATAAAGAGAGAAGCAATATTGGATCTTCAAATAAACACTTACAGGATGTGCTCGTTTCCTGTTGCAAGTTGATGGATTGTTTGAAGGCGGTGTGAAGTCAAATATTGTTGGAATAGCATCTTCCTTCAAGACACCCTGAAACACAATTTAGAGCACTTTAGAATTTATACATTGGTTATGATGTTGTATTTTCATTGGTTTTAGCATTTGTTTTAGCAAACAAACCACTGCCACATCATGCTGGACAAAATATGGGTCTATAAAAGAAACGTTTATATGGCTGCATGTATTCATATTTTTGTAATAAATGTGCAGATAAATAGATAAATAAGAAACATATTGCTTTGCTTGTTTTATCAGCTGAAACCACCAGAAAGTAAAACTGATCTACCCCAAAGGCCTCTGTCTGCAGTAGTCTATAGTATTAAATTAGTATTTTGCGAGTAGAGGTTTTGGGAGTATGCGTAGTTGTTCACATCCCAACCCTACTCGCTGTACCATTTGCTCTTTCGTGGGGTCAATCAGCTATAGCTTACCTGTTGGGAGATCAATGAGGGCTCAAAGTGTTTCGCACAAAGTCTGTAGAGCTTGTGCAACTGTTCTGGAGGTTGTGCTGCCAAGTCCTGGCGATGACAGTTGTTCAGCCATTGTTTGCATCTGTGAAATCAAATGAAAGTTTAAGAAAGGATAGACATTATATCATGACAAGTTAGATAACAATGTATGTAGACTTTCATGTAAACATAGCATTTGATATCATTTGTAGACAGTTTAATTAGTCTATATAGATTTTTAACTGTTATGTTCTTAGCTTATTTATGTTTCACATGAATCTGCAGATAGATATATGATGTATTGCCACATTTTTATTTTGTTCATTCCTTAATGTAAGTTGTTCTGGTATTACCTATTGTCCAGAATATAAGACATCTGGTTATAAGATTTTTAAGGCTCATTTGGGTAAAAAGAACATTGAATGTCAATTAGAATGCCCCCTGAATATATATACACACACACACACACACACACACACACACACACACATATACATACACATACATACATACGCCATTTTTAGTATATTGCCTTTGGAAAACAACAGTCTTATATTCAGGCCAATAAGGTACTACTTTACTCAGAATAATACATGTTTTATTTAACCCCAATTTTTATACCAGGCATATTTTGCAATATTTTGTAGGATATTAAGGGTTTAATGTGTAAAACAAAGACTGTGATGCATTTTGCCAATTCATTCCACCAGCTTAAAATCGCAGCTGTAGGTGCAGCGGTCATCACTTGTGGAGTTCAGTAAAATAAATAAATGGATGACCACCACAATATATATGTATTATTAATAGTTAGAGAAGTCAAGGCATACCTAATATGTGGCAACTATGTGTAAGGCACTCCTCCCAGAAATATACCCTGGTCTGAGTGACTTTTGAACAAGGAGTTCTGTTTTCAGGACTATCATTTACAACACGTAAGTTTACTATGAGTTCTTTACTCAATATACAAGTCTATGTTTTAAAATATTTTAACTGAATAGCATGCAAATCGATTTTGTCACAAAATTGTGTGTAAAATAATAATGAATTGACAGGTCAGTAGGGGGCGCCATTACTGCAATTCCCAGAGAGGAACTTTTATTATAACCTTCATTCAAAACCAAACTATCAGTCTAGATACCTTTACCGGTACAGAACGAAAGTTCTACAATCCACAAGTGATTAGAGGTTAAAGCGAATGTAACATGACCTACATGGCAATATAGCTGGTGTTTAGTAACTTAATTCCCTTTGCCTAGTAGTGCCTACTAGGGCCCTGCAGGTTAACAGTCAGTGGACTAAAACAAACATTGAACCACAGTGGGTGTCACACTTATTGATGTCAATATTAATTTATGGTAACTAAAAGTTTAAGGCGTGCATTATTTGAAACGCCTATGCGTGTATATACAAAGTTGGCCACTAATTATGAATGCACTTGTACATCGAGCAAAACGGTGAAAAAGAACGGAGTGAATTTCAGGGACTTTTTCCTTTTCAGTGAGTAGTCTGCGCCATTTTCAAGAGTTGTCACTAGTAGCTAGCGTAGCATGCTGCCTGTCCTATATAATAGAGTTACGCAAACTCCTTTTACTTCAAGGGGCCAGTCCAATGGCGGCTCCTGTACATTAGAGGTACAACCAATGGGGACAAGTCCAGAACCGAAATTAGACAGAAATGAATTGGCCTCAGGCAACAGCTCAGCTTTAAAGAGATCTTAAATGAAATGGCGGTTTTAGTAATACAACATACCCATTAAAGACACTTTAATTAGTAGTTACTATACAATACTTTAGAACGGTTGACAAGTTGCACACATGCCCCAAAATAGCAACTGAGCCTGTCCCTATTCAGGCTACTCGAGAGCCCAGTCTGACCACTGAATGTCGCAACTCTTCTACTAGATGGCTCTGTGCCCTGTTGGCTCCTGCTAATGGTCGATGTTCTGTTCTGCACACCCTGTACAGACTCATTTATAAACCGCACGCAAACACTCACCTTTCTGGGTCCACGGGGAAGTTGAAAAGAGGAGTCGCGTTGCCCGTCGATGAGTCCTCCTCTCTGTGAAATCCACAGTTCGTTGCGGCACAGCAGTCAGTCATTTTGGACTGCATGTACCTAAAGCTAGCTGGTAGCTAGCACGATAACTGGCGGCTGCAAGCTTGCTAGCCTGAATGCAAACCTGTCTATCTGCTGTGTTAACTACCACAGCATGATGCCTCATGCAACACAGATAAATAACACTGGAATCGACACGTGGGCCTTTCTAAACTCGTCGAAATCCAGCCATGCGAGCTGAGAAATCAACTCATTTCCTTTCTTTCAAAAAGTTGACGTTGCGTGATGTGCCAGAAAAAAGCGTGCAACGACATAAACCAGGAACTAAAAATGTGCAGGGAATTACTTGGCCGGCAGAGGGCAGAGTGAGGTAAACCTTGAGCAATGCTCAGATGCAAGTCTCTGTAGATGTGCTTCCTTCTAGTTTGCTGCTCAGATCAGTCACAGGCAAAAGTCAGGCATACGGCCATATATATATATATATATATATATATATATATATATATATATATATATATATATATATATATATATATATATATATATATATATATATATATATATATATATATATATATATATATATATATATCTTGAGTGTTATTTTACATAACAGTTACATATTTTCTACCTGGAATTGAACTCATATTTTACCATGTTTTCTACACAGCAAATTACCACCAACACAGTGCATTTGTACAGTTAATTAAAAGGAATATTTCACTTTCAAATAAACAAAATCATGGCCCATCACGCATTAGGACATTCTAATGATTATTTCATTTGAAAGTTAAATTAACCATAATGGAGTTTAATGTGTGTAACCTCGACCAGAACAAAGGGTCACAATTTCTTACCTCACCTGCTTTTAAAAACAATTTGTCAGCATGTGTTGTTGGTTGTAGTTACCCTGACCCCAGTTGTGCTTGAGAAAACAAGTCATTCAATATATCTTTCACAGTGAATAATTTTAACTCATCTTTGCCTCTGGGAGGTCCTTCAGATGGGGTCGGTGGGCTGTTACATCATTTAGTGGTTCTTGACATGAAATAGTTTGGGAACCATATATAAACTTTTTTTTCCTCTTCAGCAAACTGTCATAATTTATAAGGTATTTGTAGTCTGGTCTAAAGATCACTTAAAATAAGGTTCAAACCCAAAAGTTATTAATCATGTATTGTTTAATGAATGACATTTTCAACTCCAGCTTGGCTGGAGCACAATTAAAAGGAATTAATGAATCAGACATTTTGGTCGATATTTTAAAAATGTTTACTGAGAAATCAAAAGGTGAACAACATAATACAAAACACAATGATGAATGTGAGAGCTCACCTGGAATAAATTTTTCCTCTTTTTTCCAATTAACATTTACTGGCTCAAAAGAAAAAATAAAACTGCACACAGATCAAAAAAAATGTTCAGATATATCTACCAAAAACTCTGTAGAAAGTATAAAACACTGTCTGACCTATGATTTCTGGAACAAGTGATTAAGGCAAACTACACATTGTCATCCTTGGGGAATATTTTCAAGTACATCTCAACCATGGAGTCCAGGTCATGTATAGCATTACAGTTTACATTCAAAAGAGAAAGCCCCTTTGATCTGTCGATTTCTCGAGTGTTCTCCACATATAGCTTGAAACGCCTGTAGGCCACATCGTAGCCGCTTTCAAGACTGAATATTGGTAGGGTGCCAACCACCCTAAGGACTGCAAGCATGTTGGGAAAGAACTTGATGTCAGAGAGTTGCAGTGTTTCACTAAGAGCGGACGGCCCGTTGTCCTCCTTGTCCTTGCCTTTGTGCACCCATTTCACCCACCAGCAGTGCAGCTCAGCAGGGAGAGTGCCTGCATTAGGGATGTCATTCTCATACATTTTTATATCAGTTTCCCCATCTGAATTCAAAGCCTTTTTCTGGCCCACAACAGCAGGGATGAGCAAAAGACATCTCAGAGCCTTTAGGTGATTCTCGCAGAAGAGTTCTTTTAATTCAGTAACAACATGGTTCACCACAGTAATGGAAAGGTGTTCCTTGTAGTAGCTCTGTGGCTGGATCACAGAAGTTTGTGATCGATGCTTTCTCAAGACTGACCTCGGAACCTTAACAGCGATCTCCATTGCGTTTGCTAGGTTAACTGCTTCATCATACCAGAATTCATGATACACATCAATGTTGTCAGACACTTCGGCCAATGACACCAGCACGGCTTGCAAACTGTTTGCTGCCAAATATACATCTGTTGCTTTGCTTTGCATTTTTTTCCCAAATGCTTGTGTAAGTGACATAATATTCTTAAGCACTGTCATGGCCATGACAAACTCAAAATCAGCGAGCGCCTTGGAGATCTCCAAAGCATCATGTGTGACTTGGTCACTCCATCTCATGTCTTCATTATCATGTACACTATCCACACAGAGGAGTATTGACTCTATAATGTCGACTGCCACATCAAAGGCATCATGCCTTGTAGTCCAGCTAGTGCGACAGATCTCCTTAAGTTCATTAACTTTCTCTGCCTTGTCCTGGTAGAAAATTGAAATGGCATGCTCCAACTCTAATTGTAATGATGGGGAGTGACTAAAAAAAAACTCTATTTTCTTAAAAGTCGACAAGACAAGCTGGACGGCTGGTGAAGACATGCCACTGGCCAAGGTGGTATTCAAAGAACAAGTGGATCTTGGTACAAGTACTGCCATTGGGAATTTTTCTGTCAATTTGGTAGCAAACGCTTTAATTTTGCCAAAATGTCTGCCAGAGTAGGAATGAGCCTGACCTCTGCAGTGTTCCATAACCAACCCCCATTCGTCAGTCAGATCAGATAAGAGTTTCTCTGTCAGGGCTTCCCCATCTCCCTCAAAGGGCATGAATCCAACAAACCTTTCCTGCTGGCAATTACCTTGGTCCACGTAACGCAGAAACACAGGCAGGTGCCATTCCCCAGAGATCTGAACCAAATCATCCGTTATCAATGAGAAAAATACGTTTTTCCTGACTTCCTCCAAGATGCCCTCACGAATGCTTTTCTCACACACTTCGATCAGTTGGTTCAACTGCACCTGGGGGCAGCATTCTTTGTTTAAAGAGTCTGCATTAGACATCTTTTGTAGGGCTTCATCTCCAGTATTCATGCGGTATTCTAGCAATGCCTGAATGTTGCTTGAAACAAGGTTATCTTGTGCTGAAGATCTTTCAGCAGGTCCCTTTAAAGGGATGTTTTGCTCCCCCAAGAGTACAAGAGCTTCAAATAAAGATCTGATACTCTGTTTATAGACCTCCTCCTCTGTGGTAGTAGTCTGAGCATCATCTTTCTTTGCAGTAGTTTGAGCATCATCTTTTTTTGACCCTTTTCTGGTTTTTGGGGTTTCTATGAGGGAAAGATAAATTGGCATTGGTCAATTCATTACCTGACAATGAAAGTGTATGCATTTCATATTGGGGCATTAACACATTTGCATAAGGTCTGAGCAATGTATTAATCTTATACCAAATACTGTATGTGTTTTCAATTCTGGTATTAAGCACGTAAGCCCTATTATACTTTAAACATATTGAATAATAATTGATGCAGTGAACAACTGATATTATTGTCACAATAGGTTAAATATAGGTTGGTCAAAACATTGTGATATTCACCCAGGCCTACTTTGAATGTGAGTGTTTGCTTTGTAAATACAAATCTGAAAACAAACCAAATATCAGGGTGTGAATAAATTAAATGCACTGGTAATAACACTAGTGGTAGTATTATCATTAATTAATTGCACTGGCTTGAATATATTACAATTCAACTTACTTTTCTTCACTTTGTCTTTATCAGTTTCATCTTCAGTCTAGGAAAAAATAAAACATAAATAATTGCAATGTGCAGTATAATACAAAATGTATTCATAAAAGTAAATTACTTCAGTATGCACAAGCTTGTCTTCCCCTACCGTGTCTTTACTCTGTTTCGGCTGTTGTGGTTGGCTTGCCACATCAAAGATGGTTGGTATGGCATCATCCTTCAGCATGATATTGTGAGGATCCTCCTGACAACACGAAGACACCAAAATATTATGTTACATTCTTACATACAGTATGCCTATACTTTCTACCATAAGTCCAGCAGGTATTCCAGCTCCAAAGGTTTGATTTTTTTCAAAAGGATCCATTTGTTAATTTTTTCTGTCTGATATTATACATTCCCATGCACACCAATGCCAATCCACACAAATTTGTATTTGATTTTACATACAATAATTTACCCACACGAGCTAACTCAAGTTTAACCACGTAATGATCTTTACATTAACAAAAGTATATTATTATTTTCAGAAAAATTAAACCAAAAATGACATGAAATGTGTCTGTATACTTGTCGTTGGTTTATCTCCGGCCACAGAGCCACCTAAAACAGAATACCACCAGCATCCTTCCTCCTCTCCTGCTCAAACAGTATATTGCTACAGCTCACAAATCAGCAAACTCATGCATTTGGTTAAACGTTTACACTCTAGACTTAACTCTCCAGAGTTAAATTAAGCCTGGTAAAATAATGAATGCTGGTTGGGTACATGATTACCGGTATCCATGTGATCTTTTTATGTGCCTGCAAACAAAACAATCTCCCCCGAGTCAACAGTGTTCTATATTTAGTCCAAACGTCTGCCGTCTTGCCTACTGGGAGCTCCTCTATCCCGGGCACTGAGCTGCAGCAGTAATGTCTGATTTATACTTTGCCCTACAACGCCGTTGTGTGGTGAACAGAGCCCATCTACAAGCGATATTATTTCAACAGTGGTTTAGGTCATTCATAACATTTAAGTATTATTATTATATAATTGATTATTATATAATTACTGGTTATTCACCATTACTGGTTATTTATTCTATGCCTAAAAAAATAAAACTACTATGCCTAGTGTAACCTTAACAACTGCCATGTAAAATAACTCCAGTCTATTCAGAAAAGGCATTGGTTTATAAAACATTGACAGGTCAACAGAAATATTAAGTGACTACAGGGAAGTGGTGGCCTGGCTCAGCCCTGAATCAGCACCTTAAAAAAATACTAACTTATTTTTTCCTGTGATTCAAGGACTGGCTTCCATGCCTTTGGGGCCGTTTGTGCGGGTTGGAAATCCAATCCCAGCACCTGATTGGCCAACAGTCCTGTCAATCACTTCGACCACAACATCGTCTGCTTTCCAAATATTCTTAGGGGTTCATATGAACCAATCACTGAAGACTGCTGCGTTAAGACTGCTGCTTTGATATCGCCCATCCTAGATACTGCTGTGGTAGAGAGGGACTCCAGTCTGAATAAACTATGTGGTAGGGAGGTGGTAGATGGTGCAAAAGAATTTGTATCCCAGATGTATGTGCAACATCTGTCGCAAACTATAGTTAGCTATAACTCTACAATGCATTACTTACATTACTCTCAACTGAAGATGTTTCAAAATGCTTTGCACAAAGCCTGTAGTATCTGAACAAATAGTCAGGTGATTTGTCCTCCAGGTCATTACGATGACATTTTTCAGTCCACTTCCGGCACCTAATCAATATAAATAAAATGAAAACAAAAATGCAAGGAAATTAATGCCACTGAATTTTCTTCATTTACAGGCAATAGTGATCACGTAAGATACAGTTAATAAATACCCAGTACATTGAATAAGTGCACCCAATTATATTTAATATCAATTTCGACAGGAAATCCATTCTAGATTTTTTTGCCCACTCACCCCCTTTCCACACTTTATATTTTTTCTTTTCCCCTCTACCTCCATTATGATTTGCTGCTTCTGGTTTTACATAACATAAGTGAATATTTTGTATGTCTCCAAATGTCTTTATGAAATGTACAAGTTGGCCACAAGGGTAACGCTGAGTAGAAGCGCTACTGTGTCCAGTCAGTTTTTCAGTAGTTGTACTTGTCTTGAATTCTACTGTAAATCTCCAAGCTGTCGGTTTTGTTGCAGATGTACTTGACTTGAACTGTAAATCCTATTCTGTAACTCCCCCTATTCTGTTAATAAATAAATTCATGGGATTCTAGGATCTACACATACTCTCAGTCATCAATGGTCATTCACTTGATAAAAGAAAAATGACTTAAAAGTTGTCGTCTTCTCGGAGGATGAATGTCATGAATCATCAATTTGAGCTCATACAGTTGAGTGGAACGTCGCCACCTCGCCCTGAAGGGTCAAGTCCAGCACTTTTATTTACTGACAGAAAGTATCAATACTGGTAGAGCTGCATTTGCGCCTAGAACACATGCTAACTAGCTATGCTATCAGTAGCAGAATTACCTGTCAGCGTCCTTTGGAAACCTGAAGAGAGCCTGGTCGCTGGATTTACCACTGGTGCAGTTAAGCACCGCGCAGTGGTTCTGCATCCTTCCCAACTGAAAACGCAATAAGTGACTTATAACGTTGTCTGCTAAATGTAACTAAACTATATCATCCATAGACCACATAACAACAACAACAAAGCAGCATGCAGCTCTGGCAACTCCAGTGTCAAGAGAACGCGCGCCCTGTTGCTAGTTTCCTGTTCCCACAATCCTTTGCGAATTGAGCTCCTCAAAATTCAGAATTTCAGAAACATGCCCGGGCAAAAGTTGGCACTCGCAATAATCATATCATTAAGTAGCCTGTTGTAATACTAAACATAAATATAGTGCATAAACACACACACACACGCACGCGTGCGCGTGTGTGTCCCTTTTGATTTTTGATTGAGAGTGGCTGGATGGTAACCACAAGGTTGCCAGATCAAACCCAGGCTTCCCCAGGGAAATCCTATGGGGTATGGGCTAATTGTGACATTCCTGATGATGACCTGAGCACCATATATGGGGACTCTTGACTACCATGGGGTGACACTGATAGGAAATGCACATTTCTATAGTCTTCCAGGCACTATCCATACTTTGTCTAAATGTATGACTGCACTGACACTGTACATCGTGCATATGCACATACATTTCATTTCTGACTAATAAAGTATGGAATCAACCAATCAATCACAGCAACAGCATACATAAAGCCTTGTATAGAGACAAAACAACACTACTAATATAGTGTACAGTCCGGTTTGGGTGTGTTGTTTTGGCAAATGCCGCAGCAATAACGTAGTAGTGCAGGAATTCTGTTTAGTTTTGAATCAGAATGATACGGTACTGGTTTGTGTTGTTCAAACATTCAAAAAGAACAGAGGAGGGTTTTTCTCGTGACAGAAACTCCGCCTCCACGTGCTTCACGTCTGGTGAAAAACAATCCTATTGGTTGGATTTGTTTCGAGCGACTTCATCCTGACCAATCCCAGCGCAGCGGCGCCAAAGTCAAAAAGCATATCGGTTTGTTTTTCAGTAGAATGCAAGGCGAGTCAGTCAACTGCTGCACTGCACTGCACTGGAAGAGACACACTACATTTTTGTCCTACATCGGTTCAGTTGGATCGCTTTCCCAGTTCCACACTACACCAGGGAATTGGGTAATTTAACATTATTCGCAGTCTCTACAACTCGTCTGTCTATTAACCCGAAATAACGATCATCATCGCGACTTCGTTAATAACTAACTACATTCAACACAGTCGTTAACTCTAGAGCCGCGTTAGCATTTGGCTAAGTTGCTAAGTTATCATTGTGTTTTTTATCCTCCGCTCAGATCTTCATCTCGTTCCTTAACTGGCTGAGACAACGACGAAGAAAATGGACAACAACATCATTTCAAAAAGACACTACAACAACAAAAGGGTAACTTAAGGTTTACAATGTTGAGCGATTTAGATGTTCAGCACATGCGCTACTACATGCAATCCATACCTGCAATGCAAGTAGTAAAATGTACTATTATACCTATATCTGTTTTTCATTGTCTGTATTTAACTTTTGAAATGTCTGATTGTGAAGGAAAAGCAAATCGAGTGCAATAAATATATTCAAGTTTTGACCTGATTGAAGACGCTTATAGGCATAGGACTATAGGGCGTGTCTGAAATGAATATGTAAAATATTACAATATTATAAACAAAAGCCAGAGTAGATTATGATATGACCCCAATAATAAATATGTAGTAGTAGTGATGTCTAACATGTAGATTTTTAAATAACCTAGGTGAGGTATAGCTCCTTCCGGGACCACTGTTTTTAACGGAAAGGGGTCGTTGGCCGAAGTCTTTGGCTTGGGTGGTCCGTCCCTCTCCATCCCCGTATCACGTAATACAAACAAACTTACCACTTTGATCCAAACACGCGCGTTCCCCTTACACCCGCAATCCAAAGTAATCCGCCCCACAAGATATTGAGATAGTTCCACGTAACTGTACAAAATCCCAAAGAGCTGTGATGCCGCTAAGTATTTTTAATAATTTTCCCTGATTTTTTTTATTTTCCTAGATCACCCGCTTCGACAGGGAGCGAGACATCCCATCTATCGAGATCTGCTGTTGCTTACAGACAGCATGAGAATCTAGGAAAAGAAAATCAGGGAAAATTATTTAAAAAAACTTCGGCATCACAGCTCTTTGGGATTTTGTACAGTTACGTGGAACTATCTCAATATCTTGTGGGGCGGATTACTTTGGATCGCGGGTGTAAGGGGGACGCGTGTGTTAGGATCAAAGTGTTAAGTTTGTTTGCATGAGTATTACGTAATGCAGGGATGGAGAGGGACCACCGAAGACTTCAGGTCGTATCAACGACCCCTTCCGTTAAAAACGGTGGCCCCGGGAGGGGCTAGGTGAGGAATGCTTACTGCAGATGTGCAATGCAATGAATTCAAGTAATATATACGTATATGATGTATTGCATTTTTTTTAATGCAAGTAATTTTGGACTAATTATCTGCTAAAGGCCTATATTGTAATGATGAAATGGGCATAAGCTATAACATTTCCAATGTTACCTAGGATACTGACTACTGAGATAGAATATTCTAATTACAACCTATATTTTGCAGTTGCAAATTGGGTAAATTAGCAACTGTGATATAGAATATACATTCTTGCAGCAGAAAAATTGCCAAATTAATGTGCAACCACTTTCTCTCTCTCTCTCTCTTTAGGGAAACAAAGAAAATACTCAGCCTATAGATGGAAGCAAGACATCTAAAACACATGTCTCCAAAACCGTATCTACCACGTTGGCCCCATTGTGCCAAAAGAGCAATGCAAAGGAGTCAACTGTGGCTACTGATGGCACTTCTCAAAAAGTAAAGCCCAAACAGGTGAACACAAAGAAGTCATCTGGAGTGGCTGTGGAAAGACCGAAGATTGTGCAGAAGGCTGATGTCAAACCCAAGACGACGCTGAGTCAAGCCTTTCTCACTGAACAGGCTGTGAGGCATAGAAAACTAGTCGCAGAGGTTCCAAAGTCAACAGCTGCTGTGCCACCAACAAAATCGGCTCCTGGCATGTATAAAGGCAAGGTTGTCCAGTCTAAAATCGGAGCCATTTGGAAGTCAAATCTTTCATTAGCGGGGGATGATCAAAAAACAACGGCAAAACCATCGGCGCCCAAAGCAGAAAGCCGAACGGGTGGAAAGTTGATGACAATGAGGTCTAAATCTGTTGCAGAATTGCCTCGGCGTGGCATACAGAGTCTTCAGTCCCAAAGGTCAAAATCGGTGTGCAATGGACCTCCTCCAATATCTAAGCGCACGGTCACCAGCCGTCCTACTACAGTCCCTCGCTCTGCCATCCCCCCTAGCAGGTCCGTTCCAGCAACTGTGGCTAGCACCAGGATTGCTACAGTGTTGCCTAAGGCAAAAGGGACACAGAACATCAAGCCCAACAAGTTGCCAGTTGGTACAGACAAGAAAGCAAGCAAGCCTTCTGTTACCAGTACCATCAGCCAATTTAAAGGTCCTATGGAGACGGCTGAGGAGAGGAGGTTTGCAGTCTGAGTTTTTCATCACTTGACATGTTTATTATTTCCATTGTTTCATTGTCACTCTATTGATCTTAGATTTGATCATGTTTTTTTTTTATATGTTCCTCCACCAGGGCAAAACTAGCAGAGTGGCTGGCATCCAAGGGGAAGACTCTGAAGAGGCCAGCAATGGCAACAGTGCCTTCCACCAAAACGGCTGTTAAGCCAAACTGTCAGCCTAAAGGCCAGGTCGATACCAAGATAGTCGAGTCTCAGCCTCTGTTGCCATCTGATTCTGACTCTGCTGCTGCTCAGCCTGAAGATGACCAGTTACCATCCAATTCTGCTGATGCTCAGCCTGAAGATGACCAGCTACCATCTGAATCTGCTGCTGCTCAGCCTGAAATTGACCAGAAACCTGTACTGCCAGCATGTGAGGGCTCAACTCCACAGATCATGAATACCACTCTGGATCTGTTGGACGACTCTGATGTAGACCCAGAGCCCAGAATGTGTGAAGTAAGCTAAATAAAATTACCCTATGATGCTTTTGGTCTATCATCCACCCACCAGATTGGGGGCGGGGGGATCTAAATGACACGTGTTTTCATAGTTTCTTTAAACAAGTTAGTAACCAGCTTTCTGTCGTTTGATTTGCCAGGTCGTGGTAAACTTGTGTGATGCCTTAGCAGCCCTGGAGATTCCCTCTCCATGTGAGGACGGTAAGTTTAGCGCACACTACAAAGTACACTGAAGTTATAAAAAAAAAACTTAAGTCAGTCAAAAGGTTAGTCCTGTTTTATGGTAGCTTTCAATGCTGGCTGCAATATAAGCAGAAATGTATGCTTCTCATTCCAAAGGATCCCAGCAGACAAACGATAACTCCTGTGAGGTGGAAATGGAAGACAGCGGGGCAAAAGATGAATGTTGCGATGAGAAGAATGAACCAGTTGATGTTGAGTATGTGCCAGAGGATGTTGAAGTGAAGACTAAAGATGAGGAGAAAGTTGATAGTGAGGAAGATGAGAGTGATGATTATGAAGGCGATGAGGACTCTCTGCAGACCACACCAAAGAAGGATGACGAAGCTTCCGTTGTGAAATACAGTGTGAGCACCACGCCATACCTGCAGAGGTGTGTACTGTTTATGGTTCTGATAACAATACATGTAATGTACTTATTTGAACTAAGTTGATTCATAAAGTGTGATAAAAGCAGTGTAATTTTAACCAGGATCAGTCCTACTCAACCATTGCTAACTGCCTCCTTTTTAGAGTTAAAAACACAATCGAAGGTGAAGCAAATGCATCTGGGTCCCGGCGAAAGAGCAACATTAAAGACCTTAAGTTCCTAACGCCAGTGAGGCGTTCCAGCCGTATCCAGCGCCAGTCATCTCGTCTGCCTGGAATGCTGGCTGACCATGACCCCTGTGTGTCTTCGTTGGCGGAGCTGGCGGGTTTAGGTGATAATGACCCCACCACTGCATACATCTACAGAAGAAACCCTGCCTTACTAGAAGATATGGCCGACCAGCCGAAAGAGTTGTAAACAAGTTGCTATGTTGTTCACACTGGCGCTAATATTCACTTTATGTGGGTTCTGTATATTGAATTGAGTGGCCTTCTAAAACGTGTACAAATTGTTTAGAATGGGTAATGCTTCAGTGCAATCAAACTGATTGCTTTTATAATTTTAAAAGCATTTCATTTTCCTTCGTGTGCAATGTAGGTTTTATTTGAATGCTACATATGTATTAACAACTTGTAACGTATGCTGGGGTACTTTCGAAATTGCATGTTGCTTTAGTCTACTGAACGTCTACCAACGTAATTTGTAATACAAGTGAAACTTATTACCTCTGTCCTCATTTTTGACCAGACATTTTTTAAAGCAAGCTCATATTTGTCCATTTGGAAATCTACAGAGAATTTTACACAATTGTCTAGTTGGGAATTTGTAAAAAGGGCAGACAGACGATGCATTTTGTGGTTTAAGTTGGCTTACACTAAGGCATATGTGAGCTCTACTTTTACACGAGGCTGAAGTTGTGGACAGAAAGTATTGTATATATGAAAGTTCTTGTAAAAACAAGGTGTCAGAGCTACCATCTGTTGGATGTAGGATTACTATCATTTTCCAGTATGCTCTTTTCTCACCGGTTATTTATAACTGTTCATTTCCTAAGCCCTATACTTGTATGATTGTGCCTAATTAAAAGTTCTTAATTGGAGCTATAAAATTGTGTGCAGATCCTCCTTGATGTCTAGCACTTGCCTAAACACAAACGAGATAAGCACATTGGAGAAAACAATACTCATCCAGAAAATACGACACTTTATCACATTTATCCCACTTTATTGACCATATTGTACAAATCCAGGCTCAATTCTTTTGGCCACAAGATTGTAGATAACACCTTCTGACATTAGTTTGGATGTTATCACACCAGCTCCCTCTGATCCCAGATGAGACAATTCATTGTAACAAAATAACAAAACAATTATCCACAAAACAAAATCTCTTGTGATTTGCTTTCCCCAACATAAGGTATAAAAAGTATTCATTTAATTCCCACTCATCTGACCACAGGGGAAGGCATTCAGTGCTGTGTGCTAAAAGGGGTGTGTGATTGCTGACAGATGAAAGCCCTTATGTCCTTGACAGTCCTCGGTTGTCCAGGTCTTTCACCTGCAAGATTAGACACAATGCAAAACAGTACATTTTACAGTGCAAAAAATGATAAATCTTCCTTGTTTATATGATAAATAAAAACTTAGGTAATGATTAAAACCAAGTCTAAATATGGTGTCTAAGAGGAGTTGTTTTATCTTTGGGCTCTGAAAATCTATGAGCATACAACTAGGATTAAAATCCATTAAGATCAGAGATTAAGAGCCATTAAGATCAGATTTAGACCAAAACATCTAAAAATGGTTGCAAAGTGACCATTGTTACCTTGTATATCCTAACCAGCCAGTGCTCTGTTGTGTAGGCCTCTTCCAGCACGTCCAGTTCAAAGTCTTTGTTCCCGATCTCAGCATTTCTCACTCGGTCATAACCAGGTGGGCGCTCTACAGAACAGACGATGACAACAGGATTTAAGTTGATCTCAGATGCAATAGTAAACTTGAAATTGGTTACCTGACTGAACATTAGTGGATGCCTTTGAATAGTCTTAGATTATTTTACGATTTCTGTCAGTGCTGTTAAGGGCAATAAGCCATTCCTTCTCTAGCACAATCGGCAACAGCAAGCCATCATTTCTCTAAACTGGCTAACATTCTATGAAATTAAAAATAATTGGTGATGTGTGGTCTTTTTTTAATTAATTCTTACATGTCAACATGAATAAACCTGTTCCAGTACTTACTGGCCTCTGTGTAGACCTGCCCAAAGCGGTAATAGCACATCTTGTACATGAGGCAGTTGAGCAGGACAGGAGAGCCCTCCCGGTCCACTCTGAACTCCCCAGTGGGGGTGTAGTAGTCGTGTTCCTTGATGTGCTTTCCTGTGTCTGTGCTGCCCCCAATGCGGACCATCCAAAGGAATTTATTGATATCTGGAGGAGGCAGATGGAAGGGTTTATTAATCATGCCTTATGTAAAGATACCATCTTGCAATCTAAACAGATCATACCAAGAACAAGCATTAGGATATGAAGTGGACTGATACACCACACACATGCTGCCATTGAAATCTCAATGTTAATAGTTACACTGTGTTGTTTCGTCTAACATACCGTCTGAGGAGTAGCCTGTCAGTCCCCCGAAGATGACCAAGACGTAGCTGACGTCCAACTCCCTCATGATCTCATAAGCCCTCTCCTCTGTAGACGCCATGGCCTACAAAGGGAATCGAGATAACATAGTGTAGTGCAAAAAAGGCATAGTTACTCTTATTACATCCATCTTGTGTTGAAAGGCCCACCTGTCCTACTCTGGAGATGTGCGTATTGTTCCACGTGTTGTTGTCCACTAGGATAGTTCGATTGGCCATGGCAGTTATCTGATAACCATAATCCCACCATGACATGACTTTGGCATCCTGTGGGGGGGAAAAAGTAGAACATTTTCATTTACGACAACTTCGACAAGCCACAGTACTTGCATAATATTCATGTTGACAGAACAAGCAATCCACTTACAAAAACCTGTCTATTGACTGGGATGTTGAAGTCAGATCATACTAAAATAACAACAGTTTCCCACACCACTTCAAGCATTAGCCTTGAAACTACAATAAATACCTTCACTAGGGTGAACACTACTGCCAATTTGTGTCTTTCATTGCATTCCCACACCACTCCAAACATTAGCCTTGAAACTACACTAAACACCTTCACTGGGGTGTACAGTACTGCCAATTCATGTCTTTCACTGCAGGCCAATTTATTCCTTTGTGGGAAGTTGTATGGGAATTATAATAATATCAGAATGTCACAGACCAACGTGGTCTTTTCTTAATAGGAAGCCGAGGGTAGACAGGGGTAAAGACATGCATGCAACACAGGCCTACGGACGGAATCAAAGTGCGGTTGAGCAATGTGGCCTTTAAACGGTTTGTTTTCGAACCTCTGGGGTGTTGTGGCGGAGCCAATAGTAGGCCTCTCTGAAGTCGTCAAAGATGATCCGACTGCCGTCACCGCCACGGGCAGACAACACAATAGATGGAGAGGAGTAGGCCTCGCTGGTCACCCAGGTAGAGTGGAAGGTGTAGGTAATGAGAAAGAAGGCCATGACCAGAATCATCCCACTGGCAACCTGGTGAAGAAACATCACAATATAATGACATGATGCAAGCCAGCAGATAACCAAAATAAGAACAAAACATTTTACATATGGCCTAAAGTATGTGTCTCATAAAATTGAGTTTTTGCCATTACTTGGGTGGGTGTTTTTCCACCAACAACAGATTTTCCAATGTCAAATGTAACTAAGCTAAATTAGTGTGCATCCCTCTTCCCATAGTCTGCTGATAGTTGCAGTTACAGTAGCGACTGCAAAGCAAGATTTGATACAACTAATGAAATCGTATGCAAAATCACAATGGTATGCAAAAAAAGCTGTGAGGGCATTTTGCCTCAACGTTTCAAAGTAAATGATTAACTGCAGTATTTGTAAGATGGAATTGCTATTATATACTGTATATATTAATAACAGTGAAGAACAACATGATGATGATATGAATTAATTATTCAAAAACAATCATTAGTTGCAGCCCTAAATGTTTGACATCTGTTTAATGACACAAATGAACCAATTATATTTTCCTACGCAACTTCAAAAATGGCTCTCTGCTTACCTCGTTTTTGATTGGGTAAGTAGCGTCCTGTTGCTTCTTTGTCTTCTTGTCTGAACGGCTCACGTCCAGGTTCTTCATGTAGGTGGTCAGCACCTGGGAGACGCCAATACCTGATAATATGCACATGACTGGAGCCAGGACCAGCATCAGACGCACCTGAGAACAAAAGATGGATTGTTGAGAGGTTTTTAGTATCACACATACTCATATCAGTATACACACACAAAAAACACACACATTTCTTCTACCGTATGATTTATGAATTATTCTTAATCTTAATTCACTTGGATACACGTGTCGGGTGCAATTTAGTGCCTTGTTCTTGAGGTTGGACCAGCCTCAAAAGTAAACAAACTCATGGCTAAAGTCTATTGTCAGGAAACACAGGTGTTTTAAAGGCTGTGTAAGAACATACTACAGTATGACAGTTGATATGTTTTAGGACCACAATGGACACAAGCCCTCTGGGCTTTTTGTGCTGTCCTTTTTTATGACTGACTGTACCCATTTTTGTAGACTTTATTAAGAATAAGGTATACTATAGCAACAACATACCATGACAGCCGAGAAGTACATGCTGGTGACTCCGTACATGATGATGAAGATCCTGGCATCAGACAGGTTGTTGAAGCAGTAGTACAGACCCACTGTCATAAAAAAGGAGCATATAAGATTTGTATTAAACATTCATGATATTGCTTTGCAACACAAGATTAATTGTGCCACTTGTCTTATAGCATGTTTGTCTACTTACCTGGGAACATGAAAACCAGCAGTTGCAGATCAAAGTAGTAAGAGGACCAGGTGGTGGGCTGGTGCTCAGAGACGGATGCAATGATGGGGATGTTGTTCTTGGCATAGGACGGGTCCAACAGTGAGTAGAAGCGACCAGTCCATGGTGAGATCTTGCCTAAAACATGACATGATGGGGGTGAACAATTTGATTATTTAGCAACTACAAAAGAGGAACCACAATTACCCAGGAATAAACCAGAGGGAAATATGTTTATGAACACATCAAGTACAATTGAACTGTTGCATCCACACAAACATTTGTTTTTGAAATCAACTTAGTAGTGCTAGCAGTCTTCATGCTAGAACATAATCTCACCCCATATCGTATGAACAGAGACACTTTCTGTAGGTAACCTATGAATATAACCCATTCTGTTCATAGTATACTGAAATAAATCTGTTCATATAATACTAACCATTGACAACGACCGAGCGGCACCATCTCTACCAAATGCCACGGAGCGAGGCGATAGAAGAGCAAATCAGACCAGAAACTTCCGGGTTTGTGTTGTTTATAAAAGCCACGCCTCTGTCACACAACAGTACTATAAGAACAGACATGAATGGGTAGGATATGAATGGACTTAGGATACCTACTCCGACTCTATGAATGGAACAGCTGTGTGTCAGTCTATTCTATACGACTTGGGGTGATATTGGCCTGAATATACAGTATCTGCAAGTAACAGGGTAGCACACTGGGGCTTCTTACCAGTCAACATCAGAACAGTTCCCACAGACAGCAGAACAAAGCCCACCAGGGAGATGACACTCTTAAACAGGACCTCAAACTGCTGGGCGTTGAGCTTGCTCCGCAAGTAGTCTACAAAGGCATGGATCTGACACAAGCCAAACACACCAAAGGCAGCCATGTGTTCTGAAGACTGTACTGGCTGCAAGAATGACAAGAGGAGAGGAAACCAAATGACTCAACAGGCACTGTTGTGAAACAACACAACCTAAAAGCGAACCTAAAAGCGAAAAGAGAGGTAAATATGCAAAAACACAACATAAAAGATCATTTAAATGAATAAATAATAGGGTAGGAAGACCACTTGGTATTTAGAAACAGAGTGCCAGTTTATGTGTCTGTTTTACCTGGAATCCGACAAAAGAGATCTGCATGGAGAGGATGGTGCCCAGGCAGTACACAGTGCAGTATGCAACATAGATGCGGTGAGAGAATCGCCCTGTGAGCATCAGGACCAGCACATGGAGGGGGATGAGGTTTATCAGGAACACGTAGCCACCCCAGGATGACACCTGTGGATGCACAAATACACGCCTCTAATAAGTACGACTGAAGCCCAAATTAATTTCGTAAAACACGTCTCTATGCATCACTGGTTCTGTTGTATTGCCGTGTGTACATTTATTACTGACCATGTAGAAGTACGCCAGGGCGCAGATGGACGACCAGTAAACTGATCCTGTCTTGACAGCCTTGATCCACATGTAGTAGGTCAACAACATACAAAAGATGGCAATGCCTACGTGGAAGAGCAAAGCAGCGTGAAGATATTTATCATGGCTAACACCATTTCATTGCATACAATGCAATGCATACAATAATGTATGCATAAGGGCTGTACCTTCATTGTCATAAGAGCCGGCAACAGAACGGGAAATATACCCAGGCACGACTGCAATCATGGCAGCAGCTAGAAGTCCAGCACCTGCATCCTGAGGACAGATACGTGCAGGAGAATACCAAAACACAGTTAAGAATCATGATCTACAGCAGTTATCATGTCACTGTCATTTAAGTTAGCATACAAAATGTTTCTTTAGCTTGTCCATTGTCGTGAGTACCTTAAGCTCTTTGGTGAAGTGGTATGTGACTATGGCAGTGAAGGAGGAGAAGAGGGGAGCAAGGAAAACACAGACGTTGCGGATGTCGATTGTGATGTGGAAAAAGTGTAGTACATGGTAAAGGGCAGCGGAGGTGACCATCAGACCTGTCGAGGTAGACAAAAGAGAAGATATAAGCTTGCTACTGTCATAGAGCACCTAAAAGCACATTTGACACCTACTGTACCTTGTAGTGTAGTACCATAATGATTATGAAGCAATAAGAAAACATACAAACAAAGCCAGACCAAAGTTAATTGTATTTTAAACGTTTACTGAGCATTCCTACCTGGATAGATGGTGCCACCAATGATTCTGCCCAGCGGATACCATGCCCTGTCATCAAACCAGTTGTGGAACTTGTAGAAGCCCTCCTCCGTAAGGAAGCGAGTGGTGCGGTAGTTGAAATACCTGTGAGGATACAGGATGTATATTTAAGCGCCACGCTGGAGGGGGTGCAGTTAGCATGTCATTACAAATAGTTCAATGAATTGCAGAGACTTACGGATCAAACTCATGGATGACACTTTCAAACCTCAGTACAGAGAACAATCTGGTGGAAAAGGCTAAAAAGGAAGTAAAGAAAAGCATTCATAAGTCATTCTGAGGTTTGACTTATTCACTGGCACACCATGTAGATAGTCATGCAGGTTATAACCTAAATTTGGTTTTGTGCAGTCAGCCACAGAGGACCGCACATGAGGGAGGGGGAATTCATTAATGTAGCATCCGAATCAGTTTCACCACTTTAATATACTACAGTCACAATCCAACACGCTATGAGCTTGTAGGCATACAACATAATGTCTAAAACGTAGCAAGTAAGACGCACAGATGTGCAAGAAGTGAACGCAGTTCACATGGCCAAATGTGGGGTGAGATGCATGCCCAATGCACAGAGGGTGTGACGGACACAAGACAGGCATTTCGGCCTGGCTTAAATAGTTAAGTGGCTCACTGGGTTTGCAAATACATGATCACTTAAGGGGGGGTCCTTGTCATGAAAAGATGTGCCAGTGTGGTTGCTTCAGGTGTAGTGGGAGGGACTCACAGAGGACAGCGGCCATGGACAGAATGAGCAGCTTCAGCAGTGTGTCCTGCTTCTCATAGGACAAACGCAGGAACCCCAACTTCGTCATCTTGACAATGTTAGGGACAGCTATCCACACACACTACCTAATAATGGAAGAACGCAACACAATGCTCAGTCAGTCAGTGCTGAATCTACAATAACATGCTCATTAAGACTAAATTTATTTAGCCTTTTCTCCCTCTCCCCTGAGATGGAGAACTTGGTAAACTTTGTTTAGGTCAAGTCCAACCAGATAAGGACACGCACTGCAGTCTGCGAGGAAACCCAACCCGGAAGTAGGTCCGTATCCTGAAGCTAAAAATCTGTGCACTAGAAAGTGTGCATAGAATATATGATGACACACTTCTCACATTTATGACATTATCATTTCAAACTTTAAGGTTAGCCGTAAAAGAGCTCATCTTATTTCGTTAGATATGTAGGAAGTTAGCTAACCTTGCCAGAATCAACCAGAGTAATGGAAACATAAATTA
Source organism: Benthosema pterotum (assembly GCA_039105355.1). Lineage (NCBI taxonomy): Eukaryota > Metazoa > Chordata > Actinopteri > Myctophiformes > Myctophidae > Benthosema > Benthosema pterotum. Next base: position 23,968,807 of record CM076975.1, read on the forward strand.
TCCGCAGTGACTAGTACACCCGATATGTACATTAAATATGAATGCAACATTTGCACTAAAGAAAATAATTGTGCTTGCAACTCTTGATCATTGCTTGCGGTCATTTAATGTGTCTTTAGTATTGATGTTGTGAGTTGTCCATTCAATGATAACGTTAGCCACTATAGCTAGCTAACTGCAGTCTAAATGAATGGAGGCCTCAGCCCCTTCCTATCCCTGTGTTCTTTTTACGGATCCCAATAACTCACTTAAATCACTCACACATGTACAGATAATCAGAGTTAAAAGCATTGATGATTACCCCCGCGCCAATGCACAGATAATGTGAGCAGTTTATGTTCAGTAACACTCACCCACTCCGCTCCTGTCTCTCACCACTTTTCACACACAGCACACAACCCTGGGCGTACACTAGCCCCGCCCCGACTAGCCATTAAAGTCAGCGCCGATTGGCTGAATGTCGTCGAAGTGTGACGTTATGCGGCCGTGATTGGCTTTATCGCTTGTCACTCAGTCGTGCTCCAAACATGCCGGAGATTCCCTGTGGCGCTGTGGTGTGACGTGTCCTTAGGATCGGTCAAGTCCACATCACGACTTCACGACACCCTCTGGTGGCTGAAATGAGAATGATTGTTCCTATTCACATGGGAGTTTACGATGGGATTTTACTAGCTTGGCTAAATCCAGACCGAATCAGACATTGGAGGGAAAAAAATGCCGGGCATTTTTTTTGCCAACAGCTGATCAATACAGTATGTACAATACTACAGTGGTGGACTTGATATTCCTTGACACTCATGACACAGACTGTAGACATGACAGTACATGTTTCTTATTTACTACTAGTATACTGTAGATGTTTTAGCATATTATATATTACTGTATGCAACTGCCAGCTTTATATAATATTTTTTAATATTATGTTATAGAACTTTCAAACCATGGACGTCGACCAAATGCATTTTCATTATGGTCCATCCATTCCTCTCATTGATGATCTGAGCATTGACATTAACACAGCAAAAATGTTGAATACTGACCAATTTTTATTGAAATTAGACGTATTACTTTTACAAAACCTCACACACAAATTATCAGTCTGCACAAACACTATGCACTTCTTACAATAATTACATACCGTCTGAAAAACATAGCCCCTTCCCATGGCCATGGGCTACATGTCATGAGTGTAGCACAAACGTTGGTGAGGTTACCTCATTGTAGGAATCTGGTTGAACATTCAGAGCATAATTTCATTATACACAGCACAAACAACTAGAGGCCTATGGTCTGTATGTCTTTCTGCTTCTGGGGAAAAACTAAAATGAGTGCTTATAAGGGTATGCATATTCATTGAAAAGTATGCATGAATTGACATCGTTTTATACTATACAGCTCAGTGTGTAAATTCAACACAAGGTAGATGAAGCGATTTGGCAGTGTCATTTGACCCAGCAGCAGTCTGTAGCTTCACCTACCTAACACACACCAAATAAGCAAATGAGCCATTACTTATTCTTTCTTTTCCACAATTACTTAAAATTGCCAAACTGCTCTACAGTTTGCTTTTTTTCTCCTCAGGAATTAATATCAGGCACCTCTTTTCTTATCATGTACCAAAGGGGATTCAAATGTTTGGATTCCATTAGCAAGGTTACCTTTTCTTTTATGGTACGTTTACTTTGCTGACATGTAAAGTTCCACTGAAAACAAAGCACTTACTAGAATTTTAAAAGCCTCCCTTTTTTAAACAGCACCGGATCCTTTCTGGAACTTTGACAGAATGAACCATATGGGTGCTGTGATGTGACAGAGAAACATCTTCATCTGCAAGAAAGCATTCACTTTAAGGAACGTCACTTGTAACATTAAAAAAAGCAAATGTAAAGAGAAAATCTGTGCTTTGCTTCTGAATGCAAACAAGCTCCTACTACAGCGGATCATGTAACCTTGTTGGTAGTTACATCAGCATGAACAAGACTTCTTGTACTGTGCTTGATTAGAGTGACACTCAAATGGCACATCAAACATAAAAAAAATACAACTGAAGACAAATTTAAACAAAACAAAAACATAGCGTACATGTGTTTTGAGTGTGAGGCACAGGACAGTCAATCACAAACATCATTCACATTAAAAAATATAGCTGAAGAAAGGATGCTCCAAAAGAATAACCAAAGGCCCAAAGATTAGTTTAAATGTGTAAACCCTCCTACTTAACCAAAAGACAAACGTTATCAGCTTTACAATAAGTCGGCTTTCTTCTTTTCCTTCTTCTCTCATGTGAAGCAGCTTCTCAGTTCCTTCCGTCTCCTAGTGTGTAGAAGGAGAGGGACATCACTGGGTGGGCAGGGGTCTCTGACGGGTCGGGGAGGCGTGGGGTGATGGGAGCTTCTCTGTAGAAGTTGAAGAGGTCATGGAGGACTGCAGGTGAACAGTCTTGTGGAACAGTTTGTTGCTGATCAGCACCACCAAGGAAAACAGACGCAGCTGGAAATGGCTGCAATACGAGAACACTGCATTATGAACAGAAAACTGAAGGGGAAAAAAGCAATACATTTGAAAAGATTATACCTAAACGGTATGTATATATTATACACATGTACTCACTACAGCTTTGTTGGGGTCTTGGCCTCATTAGCGCTAATAATGAACAGAGGGAAGAGGATGGAGAACAAGCAGCCACTGGAAGAGGAAAAAAATAAAACATTAAGGACAAAAAAGGCTGTTATTGAAAACATTTTGTCCTTTCACTAAAAAAGGGTTTATTTTCATGTCATACCTGATAATATATGAAGATGGAAGGGCTGTCAGTAGAGCCATGGGCAAACCAAAGCCAAAATAGTACGGCCAGTTCCTCTCTATGTTGGACAGTCTCTGGTGCATCTCGATGCCTGAAAGGTGTACACGCCAAATGCATTATATACATTATATAAACATGACATGCTTCGATTGACACAACAGGATGGGATCTTTTTTAAGAGTGAAAGGAGCATCTTACCATGGTTGAACCAGCGATACTCAAAGCAGTATAGGGAGTAGAGCAGAGACATGTGGAGGAGGCTAACCATCTGGCCAATGGCATCAATGGGGAAGAGGCTAACAATCATACCCTGTAGCACAACAATTTGTACAAATATATATATATATATTTCTACTGTTTCAAAGCATGTTTTTGTGTGAGCAATTCTTCCTTTATGTACAAATGTACTGATTGTGATTCAAACGAAAAACTCTTATCAAAAAACAAGCATTTTTGTTAATTGCTCAATTATAGAATATACAGTAGGTAAATAGATCACAGATACGGGCAGTACCTGAATGAGGAAGAGAGCCTGGAGTAGTAGATTAAATAGCATATCTGCGATGATCTTGCTGACGCTTGGGAAGGGCTGGGCCTTACGACCAGACACCTCAAACGCCAGGTCAGCTATGTCCTAAGATGATAGAAGAGTGCACAATACCAACACCGAGATTTGACATTCATTGCAGCGGTGTGTAATAAAAAAAAAAATTCAATCATATAAAAAAAAAATCAATCATAACCAAGAAACTGACCTGGAACCAGATGGCATTGACTATCTTGCTAAGGACAAACAGAGGAAGCACCCAGAGAGCACTGAACACTGAGGTGAGGATGAACTCCAACCAGGACCACACACTACCATGGAGGGACGGGTCACCTGTAAGAAAAACACGTATTAATGCTCTTCTCTCTTTTTCCTCTGTGATTTGCTAGCAGGTGTAGTACAATACATACCAATGATTCGTGCTGTTAGAGACTGCAGCAGTGGGATAAACACCCGGTAGAAGAGAAACAGACTGAGCTGAGGAGGAAATCGTGAAATGAGTTATTCTTCATTCAAGTATATATACCCCTATTGGCCTGAATATAAGACTATGTTTTTTTCCCAATGGAAATATCCCAAAAATGGAGTCGTCTTATATTCAGGGGCTATACTATTTGACATTCAATGTTCTATTTTCTGTAAATGATTCTTGAAAAATGAGGGTCGTCTTATAAACGAGTCGTCTTATATTCGGGACAATACGGTATATATACATACAAAGTTGATATAAGTTAGATTAGTCAGCTAAAGGCAGTATAGCTTACCCAGAACACTCCTCCATTCCATGCACAGCACTGAAAAATCCTACTGGCTAATTTGGGTTCACTAAGAAAGAACAGAACAGAAAACCCATAATGAACATCACCGCTGCAAATCATACAAGTCATTAGCAGTAAAAACACAATAGGTTGGTAAAGGTGAATGCCTAACAATGAACAACATTGTTCTGTACAACATTGTTGCTTGCTGAGAAGAACAGTTCTTGTTGGCACACTGACAAGGCCGTGCCAGTATAAACTAAGCTTAAGTCTTGTGAATGGACAAGTGGTCAATGCAGCTTGTTCTAGTGCCTAACATACTTGTCAGGTTTGCGTTCCTCGCTCTGTGCCCGTCTCTGTGCCAGGGCTCCACTGGCCCTTCTCCTCCGCTGCTCTTCCCTTTTCTGCTGGATGCGGGCATCCAGCTTAGAGATTGTTCCAATCCCCAAAATGGAGTCCTTGATCCCCTGAAGAGCAAACGAGAAAAAGATTTTAGTTTTCATTCCTGCGTTAAATGTATACAATGTATTCTGTATATATTGTATAAGTTTAAAAAAATGAAGGCTTCAGAAGGCCTGGCAGGATAGTAAACTGATTAATTCTGAAGTATAAAACAAAAAATATACCACTTTAGTTGCTAATGGAGCACAGTCTGACAATTTTACATCTGGTAGGTTACAGACAATGAAAACAGCCATGCTGTCGGGGCAAAGATTCTTTTAAATTTGATGTACCGGTAATCAATTCCAACCTCAGCCCAATTATTATTTACACGTCTAGTATTGTGACTGCAGGTCACATTTACTATGGAATCATGCATTTCCTGTGCAAGTTAGTTGATTTGTTGGTCGCAATGCAGGGCAGGCATGCCCATATATGGTCATGCCATCATGTGACATCATAAAGAATGAATGGAGGGATGCATGGAGAACCCTGATGTCACCAGTATTGGCCAGCAACGCTACATCTGACCTCAACAAATTCCATTTGTTGATCTGACTGCCCCATGCCAAAGCGCCAGCACTAGCCCAGTGGTCTGCCGTCACCCAGGCGGATCCATCCATGCAACCTCGCCCTTTTGGGTGTGTGTCACTTTGTTTCCCTTGTGTGCAAACTGCAAAGTAAGAGTGGGGTTTGTTTACTGACCGTCGCAACATTGCGGAGGAAGGCCCTGACGCTGTCTGTCATCTCTGGGCCAGCAGCAGATCCATCAACTGCAGAAGGAGGGGGGGCTGGTGACTTGGTGGTCAGTTCTCATGGCAGAGAGGGGCTCACCCCGAGACCTGTCACCACAAGGCACAAGAAAAAAGCTACATGAGACACATCATCAGCTTGAAAACCACTTATTTTCACACACAAAGTAAAAAGCATTGTTTCAATTGTTTAATAACAACAACAACAATGAAATCAGGTATAGTTTATTTTCACTGTCACACCTCCAGCCAGTCAAAATACAGTTGTTAGAGCACAGATTTTGAGTATAACAGGCTTTTAAATAGAACAAAGAGATTTGTAATGGTAACTGAACTCTTATGAGGAATGTGCTTAAATAGAAAAAATAAAAATGCACATGCATTCCTTGGGGGCGATTATATAGCAGTTATGCATCCAGACGTACGTATCACCTTAGAAGATTATTTTTTAGAACAATAAAAGTATTTTACTTCTTGGCATGATCTTGACTAGACAGCTGATCCGCACTTATTTCATAAGTACATTGTTATTACCGGTATATAACAGTGGCTATTTTGTGCTGATTCACCACAGCTATAGCTTTCCTGATGACGCAATATGAGAGTACATAATACCAGAAAACATAATTGAATGCAACTGTAAATGCTAACATGTTTGGCAGTGTCATTAAACACCACACAATTTACAATTTAGGCATTTAACAGACACTCTTAATCCAGAGCGACTTGAATGAAAACCCAAAAACATGGCAATACATCATATACGTACAGATTAGTTAATGTGAATCCTACATAAGCTAAGGACAACAGTAAATAATGCATTTATGCCAATTAAACTGTATATAAATGCTCAACTGGTTATATGAAATGCTATAAGTGTAGTACATACACTTCTACATAAAAATGCTATCTAAGGTACATTACACCTCGTAATGAGCAGTCTCCCTAGATATATATGGTTTGCCTCCCTAGATAACCTTTGACAAGTTAGGCAATTATTTAGTTATGATATGTCAATATCATAACTAAATGTTACCGTGATCAAGACTAGAAAAACATTTTTTATGATGAATGGGGTAAAAAGGCTGGACAATAACACATCTGAGGGCTGTTTACTTTCTTAAAACCAAGTACCATGTCACAATGGCGTGTGTTATTACTGTGATCATCATGTCAAAACAATACCCTCAGTGATGTAATGATGTGTTCGTCGTGTAAATATTTTTCCTGAGAGAAAGATTCCTGACACAAGGCGAGCTGTAGTGGGCCTGGGTTGCCAAGATACTTATCTACATGGCATGATGTGGATATTAAAGGGTCGAGGTAGATGAAACTCTCCATACAAATAAATACAGACAGTTCACGCTCAGAACAGCGTCTCCGTGTCTGTGATATAACTCAATACTAGACTTCAACCAACAACAGACAGCATGACTTTTTGTGTTTTCGTGTTTGCAGGTTAGCGTCTGTGTTGCTACGTTAGCTGGGCGACCAACTTTGCTGTTTTTAAAGGAAGACAACATGTTACCATACCAGGAAAGTCACAGACAAGGTAGCAATGTGAAGCGCTAACTGGTGCTTACCTCATGCGATAGGACCAGGGATGTTAACTTCGCCAAATCGTTCTTTTCCACCCTTTTATATCACAACAACAAAACCAAACAAACGCTACAACGCAGGCCCGTGGAGAACATATTGCGCAAGCTCAAGAAACCTCAAAGGATCATGGGAGGTGTAGTGAACCAACCCAACTAGAGCACTACTATAAACAGAACTACAACAAGAGCTTGCATGTTTCTCCCAATAAAGAATGAACAAATTAAATCCATGAATGTTATCAAATGTTACATTTTGAATGTGTAACCTATTAGACTATATATTTTACCTTAAAGGAGAACTCCACCAATTTTCAACATTTTAAGCCTATGTCATTACTTTATGTTATGTGGAAATGATTAAAGAAAAAGTTCCCCCAATTCTGTATTTCCTAAAAATGGAAGTCTGAAAATGGGTGGAATTCACTTTTGAGTTACACATTTAGACAATATTCATATTTTCTATGGTTTAGAAATACCATGACTATTCACATTTGAGTAGGCTTTGGGTTCATAATCAGCATTGGAATAAGAAATAGAAAGTGCTTCTCCAGATGAGTGAATGCAGCATGTTAGCTATTAGTATCATTAAAACACTATAACAACACACACGCACACGCACACGCACACGCACACGCACACGCACGCACGCACGCACGCACGCACGCACACACACACACACACACACACACACACACACACACACACACACACACACACACTAATGTAATGAGTCACTCATTGTAGTTAATTGTTCTCCAGTCAGGTTATAAATAAAAGTCAGTAATTAAAAGCACAAGGACTGACTTAAATTATATGCTAGAGGGCCTACTAAAAGATTGTTGAGTGATTTTTTATATGTACCAGAGCATACAGTCAGTGCATCCACCAAATGGTGATTCGGAAAAACGAGAATACAATACAGCATTGGTATACGATATGCTCATGATAACAGATATTTTTATTACACGTTAATATACAATATATAGGACTATATGTCAATGAGGAATCTCCATTCAAAGAAATTAATATATTATTAGGATTATTAGGATTATTATTATTATTATTACCATCATTATTATTACTATTACCCTTATTATTATTATTATTATTATTATTATTATTATTACCCTTGTTGGTGTTGGTGTTTATTTGCTCAGATTTATAGAGCACCTTTTGACATTTTGGCCAATAAACTCAAAACCAGAAGATAGAAATAAATGGTCTATTGTGAAGCTAGTTGTTGATTTTGTTTCCATGGCTACAGTGGCACACCCACAAGGCGGTGTGTTTCTGCTCAGCAGCATCTTGTGCTCATCTTCAGAACAACTCTTACTTATCCATTGAGGAACTCAGGTTGTTTGACGCCTATGTCATTTGAACGGCACCCCCTACACTCCATCCATGGTTGTTATGAGGATAAGAAATGCACAAAAAAGACAATATGCACTTATCTGTTTGAGCATCATCGGCTTCATTATGTACAGATATGTCAGGTAAGTTCTTGAAATTAGTTACTTCAACTATGATGTCTTATAACTGTTGTAACTGTATAGCTTTCTTGCTTTATTTTACCATAGGTTATTGTCATTGGAAAAACTATCTGAAATGGTGTGTGTGTGTGTGTGTGTGTGTGTGTGTGTGTGTGTGTGTGTGTGTGTGTGTGTGTGTGTGTGTGTGTGTGTGTGTGTGTGTGTGTGTGAGTGTGTGCGTGCGTGGGTGCACGCGCGCACATGCATCTGTGCGTGTGTGCGCGTGTTTTGTATAGTGTTTGGAAAACGACCATTTGTTTAAATATCTACTGTTGGCAATTCAAATCCCTACACCAGGCATGTTATCAGTCATGTGGTTTGTCTGTTCAAACAAGATGCCATGTGTCTGTGACACAAAACCCCACTTATTCTCCAGGATGCCAAAGGGAGGTGGGAGAATGACTAGGAAATTGGGTCTGAATGGCAACTCCTCTCAGTTCACCCTGGAGGGAGAGCCTTTTCGTATCATTGGGGGATCGGTCCACTATTTCCGCGTCCAAAGGGCTTACTGGAAAGACCGGCTGATGAAAATGAAGGCCTGTGGCATCAACACTCTTACTACGTAGGATGTACATGAGTATAGATCACAGTGTTTTATACATTACAAGCCTGGTCACTGGCTGAATACTAACACCACATCTCCCTGCAGGCATGTACCATGGAGCTTACACCAACCACAGAGAGATGTGTACGACTTTCAAATTCAGCTTGACTTAGAGTAAGGACCAAGCTGTTTCTATATTGCATTGTGTTAGTGTGTATTCTACATTCTGCATTGTGTACAAGACATACTATTGCTGGATACATATAGTGAAGTTGAACTCTCACTCTCATGATAAAATCAATAAAATAGAACCTTCCAAACATAAAAACTTCCAAAAATGTCAGGTAAAGTCAATTATATTGCATATATACACCAATATTGCATGTGAATAAAAAACAGCAAACAATACAACAACCTGTAACAAGGTTACGTGAAAATTAAAAGTTCATAAATATAACAAACGGGAGCCTGCGTGACTTGGAAAATGGTTTAAAAAAGGGTGTCTGAGTCTTGATTTAAAAATGTCTAGAGAAGGGACAGACACTAACAGCGAAAGGTTAGTTATTATTACACTGTTTGGGGGCAACACCACAGAAAAAGAGCATGATCACACATTTGCACGCGGTTTGCAGAACAACAAGAAGCATCCCGTCGAATGAGCTATAATGAGAGGTTATGAGGGGGGAGAGTAGCTCAGAGATAGGGTCCACCCCCAAAAAAGTACTACTTCAAAATCAATTTTGTCATCTTGCTTAAAAGTTCGAAACTAATTCAAACAATATTTGATATGTGTATTGGGAATTTCTCCCTTTATGCAAGTTGTCAGGTCACCATTGTAGAGTAAAGTATACATCAGGTCATGTGTACTCAGGTCTGGTGTCTGGTATCAGGCACCCTTGGGCTCTGATGCCCAGGGGAGGAGGTAGCAGCGGTATTAACCTGACAACAAGAGGCATTATCACAACAAGCTATCCTGCACTTAATTGTACAGCGGTCGGTGATATGCAAGATGTAATGCGATCCCTAATTATTTCACACACAGTTCAAATAAGATGTGCTGTGGACCTGCACTGAAGCTTTTAAAATCAGAAGAAGAAAAGGTTGAAGGTTGTTTTTGAATGTATTGTCGCCATATTCTCTATCTTGATTTCAGAGCCTATATTAACCTTGCTGCTGAGTTAGGACTCTGGGTGATTCTACGTCCAGGGCCATATATATCTTCTGAGCTGGATTTAGGAGGCCTGCCTAGGTAAATCAGTGTGCAACAACCAGTGGCGGATTTTCTTGTTTGTTTGTTTGTTTGTTTGTTTCCCCCACATACACAATTTGATAGATAAGCCAAAAGTACCTTGCAGTTTTCTGAGAAGAAGTGCTCATTCTAGAGGACATTTCTCAAATAATGTAGTACACATCTGATCACATAGGAACAAATTACCTCACACCAAAAGGTTATTTATATTGCTGTGTGTAGCCATGGTCACCATTATAAGCTAGTCACATTTCCATGTGAGGGGAGCATTTGTGTTTCATGTGTAGCTCAGTGTCCTGCCTCTCATTATTGTAGCTTTGTGGCATTGCCACAGAAATAGCAGATGAAGCTCAGTTTTGAGATTGTAGCCTTTTTCAATATGCGACACTGACACATGCACTAAGCATACCAAGGCTTCAGTACATTGCATTCATTATTCTGTCCCTTTGCAGTTGGCTTCTTCGTGATCCAAACATGAGGCTGAGAACAACCTACCCCGGATTCATGGAGGCTGTGAACACTTTCTTTGATAAACTCATTCCAAAAGTCATTCCACTACAGGTTATAGTTTTGACTTGACAATGGGTATACTAGTTGTTCATACTATGTGTACTATATTCTCTATAATCATGTTACCGGTATTTATTGTGTTATTTCAGTTCAAGAAAGGAGGTCCCATTATTGCAGTCCAACTGGAAAATGACTATGGATCATTTGCAAAGGATGAGAATTATATGCTTTTAATGAAGGAGGTAATATATTGCTTATATACTAATGCACAAAGATATATATAGAGAGGGAGAAAGAGAGAGAGAGAGAAAGAGAAAGAGAGAGATTGCAGGGAGGAGAGAGGTGCTGATGATGCTACTGTAACTTGTTTTGCTGTTGCTTTGAAAGGCCTTACAGTCCAGAGGGATCAGTGAGCTCTTGCTCACATCAGATGACCACAACGGATTAAAGGCAGGTGGCGTGACTGGAGGTACAGTATGTAATTTATACACAGTAAGAGTGATAATCCTAATTAACTCTGAAAATGTAATAATAGACAGACACGTAAGGCTTTGAATTCCGTGTCTCGAGACGTACTGACAGAGACACTCTCTGTCTCTCGCAGTCGTCAGAACAGTGAAGTTGCAGAAACTCAACATGAAATACATACAGGAGCTGAACGCTATCCAGGTACATGTTAAACCTGTCCACATGGCCTCTTCTTCATACGATACAATTATGGAAAAAACTTTAAATGCACAGTATTGAAAGTGGCACCTTTCATACAAGCCACTTTACAAAAAATACCATGGATATCTGTTTTGCATGTCATATATTATTCTTATAAATTACAAAATTATATGTATACTATGGATCTTATATCTTTTTTGAATGTCCTATATAATTCGTATATATTACAAAATTATACATATTTTATATATGCCTCACTTTACAAATAAATACTATGGATCTTATATCAACTTCTTTTGTATGAAAGTTGCCACTTTCAAGAGTTTTCATATAACATTTTTTCACATATGGAAGTCACACTACAATAAATCTTCTTTGCGAATTGCCTTGGGAGTTTGCTGCTGTATACATTCTTTCTCTGTTTCAGCCTGACAGTCCTGCTATGGTGATGGACTACTGGACTGGCTCAGTTGATGTGTGGGGTGATCTCCACCACGTGCTCCCACAAGAGGGTATGAACAGCTTCCTACATGCACCAAATTGTAGTCACAGATGCACTACTAGATGATATTGATGTTTATAATCTTCAGCCTATACACCAGGCTCAAATTTGCAACTGAGGGCTCCAGGTGGCCTCTTACTCTAAGTGCGCCTCAATCATTTCAATGTGGAGCTGAGAATGAAGCTATATAGTTTTCACAGCATTCATTATGGCTTAAAGCTTGCCACAACCTCTGTCTTTTCTTTTTTTGTCAGATGTGGTGTCAACTGTGCGAGAGATTCTAAGGCGAGGAATGTCCATCAACCTTTACATGTTCCACGGGGGCTCGAATTTTGGCTTCATGAGTGGAGCGCTGGCCAACCCTTCCTACAAAGCATTAGTGTCCAGCTATGGTGGTTAAAAGTTCATAAAAAATATTGTGGCATTACTAGTCAAGCAGAATGAGATTTGTTATTATTCATCTCACTATGTTTACAATTTCCATGATGCTGTTACTTTTTCTAACCAGCAGTCGGCAGTATAAGACAGAAAATCAATCAATTTTTGCCATAATGTTACAGATTATGATGCTCCCTTGTCTGAAGCTGGGGAGTACACTCCAAAGTACCATCTCCTCAGAGATCTTTTTAGCCGATACAACAGTAAGTTCAATACTAAATGAGTATACTGTATATAGGAATAAAATGCTCAGTGCACGTAGGCTGACTGACTTCACTACTTTGTGACAGGTGAGGGGCTCCTGGATATGCCAGCCCTGCATTACAGGGAGGCTTATGAACCAGCCATCATGTATAATCACCTGTCTTTGTGGGATGCCTTGAGTTTTACTGAAGGGGTAAGTGTGCCATCCATGACCTTTTTGTGCATGGGTCTAAGACATGTCTTTTGCAACCATCATATCCATCCTATACTTTTCCATAGCCATTTAAATCTTCCACACCAGTAAACATGGAGAATCTACCAGTGAACAATAACAATGGCCAGTCTTATGGATACACCCTATATGAGACAACCATCACCTCTGGAGGATTACTCAAATCTGAGGATAATGTCAGAGACCGTGCAATGGTGAGTGAGTATATCCTTGTAGATGAATGAATTGTCAGTCAGCTCACTTTATGTGGTCCTAATAATCATTACAGAATAAAGGCAGTGTCCCTTGCCATCAACTAATTTAAGAAAGTAGTCATTAATTCAATATCAGTGAATTTGACAAACCCTGCTGCTGCAACATGCCTGCTTGTTTACTGAAATTATTACATTTATTTACGGTCTACAATTTACAGTACTGACAATTAACACATGCCATTAATTGCACAACAGTTATGATATACCCAAGGGTATACAGAGCATGTAAAGTAGCATATAAGGAAATAGACTGTAAGTAACATTGGCAAGTAGCAATTAAATGTCAATCTGAGATATAGAAAAGGCTTAAAAGATGACAGTTGATGACATTGATGTTATTTTGAAAGTGTGTATTTTCTCCAGGTGTTTGTAGACAGACACTACATTGGACTCATCAAACGGCGGAGCCTGGAGCTAGCGGTACCTGATGGTAAGGTATGGCATCATGATGGGCAGTGAGCACAGTGGTGCATTGACCCTCAGTCTGTTCTGTCCAATTCGATGAGGCAAAAACGTTGGCTCATTAAATAACCTAAGTGCCTCACAGAGATTTCTCTCTATAGGAACAACGGACATTGAGCTTGCTGGTAGAGAACTGTGGACGGGTGCACCATGGAAAAACCATGGACAAACAACACAAAGGTGTGCTCAAGCAGTGTGGTATACAGCATTCCTCAGTATTAACTGAATTGAAAAGTCACATTTTAAAACATTGACGATGTAATTATGTAGCAGTGGAAATACAGTATTTTTGACACTTGCTTTTCCACTTTTTTGCAGGTCTCGTGGGAGATATTTTATTAAACAATATCCCTTTGCGGGATTTTACAATATACAGCTTGGAGATGAAACCCAGCTTTATTGATAGGTCTGTGCATCTTTGTAAAACTGAAAGCACTATACCGACACTGTACATTTTCACAGTACATGGAATTCTAAATGTCTGCTTTATTTCAGTCTCAATGAAGCAAATTGGAAATCCCTCCCTGAAAGTCCCAGCTTCCCATCATTTTTCATGGGTAGAATGTTTACATATGGTTATCCGAGTGATACATTTGTCAAACTGCCAGTGAGTGGATACCAACCAACATACAGTATATCATATAGCATACATTACAATATTCACTGTCATACAAATTATTTCATCCATTGTTAGATTTGAGAGATGCTCACAACATATGTATTTTCTATTATCTGCACCTCTTTTGATCTATTATTTGACTCTGTCCATATCCACAGGGCTGGGGGAAAGGTGTTGTCTTTATTAATGGAGTGAACCTGGGCCGTTACTGGTCTATTGGCCCACAACAAACTCTCTATCTCCCTGGTCCCATTCTCAACAGTGGAATCAACCAGGTAAGTACTGCAAAATGGCATTTGTTTGATCTTATATAATAATTTCAAGGACCTCCCATTTGATATTTTGTTTCTCTGGGATTATCTCATGTATGCATAGTGCATACATTGTAAAAATCCATATGCACCTACTGTACCCCCCTTTCCATCCTTACGAATGGACCTGTAAGGATTAATTTGGTTTCTAATTAACTAGAAACAGGGGAAAAACACTCCTTATCCACTGCAGTATGTGTAACTCCTAGTATTTCCCCCAAATACTCACAGTATATCTCACCCTTATGACACTCAGATCATTGTGTTTGAAGAGCAAGAAGCTGAATACAAGGTCCAGTTTGAGGAGATGCCCGATCTTGGCATGGCAGCAGACATCCAGTGATTTCTTTCTCCCCATCAGAGCAAAGCACGGAGAGACGTTTGTTTTTTTCTGTATATATTTCTATATATAATATTACTTTGGTTAAGACATGAAATTGTATACTATGCTTTAACTGAAGACCACATGTCTTGTGTTAGACTGTTACTCCTGTGATACACCTATAGACACTAAAACGCATCCAAACCAGTCACAAATGCCAATTGAAGGCACAGACTCCTGTATAAGGAGAAGTCTTTTATAATTTTGTACATACTGTACCTGTCTGCAGTGAGTATATTCAATAAACAATTACCATGTTTTTCTATATTCATTTAAAAGGCAATGGCTTCTGTTTCGGTTAGAATATGGTTACAAAACATCATCATCGTGTGTGTGGATTGTATGCATACTGTACTGTATATATTGCAGAATGTGTGGTGTAACATTTGGTGGTTGTAAAAATAAATATGTTTTTAAAAAACATTATTCAGTGATATATGACTTCTTCCTAGAAGGGGTGCATACATATACCAGTATAAATAAGAACAAAAATGGAATCATCACATACCATGATCTTAAAAAGAATTTGTTCAGGATTTTTAAAAGTCCACTTGATGTCTTCCTTAAAAGGCCATGAGGTGTCCTTTGCTGGATTTTTTCATAATTGTCAAAAAAATACAGTTAGGCCCATAGGCATAAGATTGTGTTATATATGTACCGTATATATACAGTGTGTGTGTGTGTGTGTGTGTGTGTGTGTGCGGGCGCGCACATGTGTGCGTGTGTGTGATACACACACATACACACATACATATTAACCTGGAATTATATTGCTAATAATTTATGTTAAGTATGAAAATGTCACTGTTTACAGGCTTAAAAATCCAAAACCTTGCCTTTAACATGAACATATACAAATAACTTGTATATTACCAATAAACAAGTGCATAAAGAAATAACTAAAGGATATTACATTACATCGGGGTTTGTGCTACAGTACCTCATTGATCCATGCATTTGAGTGCATGTGTGCGTGTGTGTGTGTGTGTGCGCGCGCGCATACATACATACGCATGTGCATGTGCCTATGTGCCTATGTGTATACTGTTGTGTAACAGTTACGTGTGAGAACATGTTGGAGAGTTACAGGACTCCTAATTAGTGCTGGCCTTCTGGGTTTGGGATGCTATCTGAATAGCTCAGTGTTGTTTGGTCCAAAATGGTGAGGGTTCATGCGATGCCCTCTGTGCAGTCAGCAGCAGTGGTAGACTGTACTACTCAACCACAGTACTTGAGTCAAAGTCAACTACAATTGAAATATGTTCTGTACTGCATGATCGATTAGTGCTCAAAAGTACACATTTCAAAGTACATTAATATCAAAGCATAACTTAACAATGAAATGCAAAGATTTCCCAGTATGTAATTAAAGTCAATAACAGTGACAATGGCTGATCTGCAAAAATGTGTCGCACTGGTAGCTAGTCAACAGTACAATACTTGTCTTCGAAATGTTACAGTGGCGTGACAGCAGGCTACTCTAGAAAATGTACCTTGTTTTACTGTCCACCACTGCTCCTAATTAGTGCAGAGTTCGGGATGCTATCTGAATAGCTCAGTGTTGTACAGTTGAAAGTGGCGAGGGTTCATATCCAATCTGTACAGTCAGCGCTGACTCACTTGAGACAAGGGTTCCTTTATTCCTCTGTGCAGGCCACTGGCCAGACAAACAGTTTGGTCCGAGACAAAGGGGACCCTATTTAATGCCGATTGGATGGTTGGCTGGTGTTGTCTGGCCTAAGCAGCCCCTTTATGGCTTGCTGTGCCATCCCTTGCCGCAATTTAAACTGCCTGACATGCTTTGTCTTGGCTCCACATGGGAGCCAAGACAAGCGAGCTCATTTTGGCAGCTTCTGCCTGGGCGTTACATCAGTCAGTGCTCTGAACAGAATAGGGCCGTTTCTCCAGTGCGGATGTGCTGTGATTCTAGCACACGCTGCCGCTGCTTGTGCCACCCGTGGTGGCCCATGTTTGCCTCAGTTCCTAAGTTATGGTAAGGTCAGCTACAGTACAGCACTGCAAAGATCATTATTGACCTGGCCCTGACCATAGCCTTACAGAGCCACAGGGTCCCATCCAGCCTGAAACAGTACCAATAAATAACAATGATCCACAATAAATAAATGTGTGAAGACAGTATCAAAATGTGCATACTGTATTGAAAACATATAGTGATAATCACATTTCACAATTTAGGTGTATAGCAGATGATCAGCAGAACCTATCATCAGTCTAACAGTAGAATATATTCTCCCCCAAAATATGTAATTTGTACATTGACATTATACAAACTTTACAACATAACATGGTATTTACATGGTATTTAGTTAGCCCTTTCATAAGATCAGGATCACCTAGGCTAGGGCAAGTGCAACGGGCTAAATCTTCAGATTCACTGTCACTTTTACCTGGAATACAGTGCAATCACAAAAAAACATGACACAAAGTAAATTGCGACCTACAGCTCTTTCATTACCTGTTGGAAGACTTGTGTCATATCTCCACAGTGGAGTCTGTAAAGCCCTTCTTGCCCTCATTTACCAGCACTGGCCTTTCCGTCCTTGTGTGCCATACTAGTACCTGAAATCAAGAAAATATAGTTAGTGTTACAGATGTACAATTACTTCATAGTTCGGTCCTCAGGGAAACACATCAATTTGATTATCGGATAGTTATAGTTATTATCTGATAGTTAACTAGAGCATGAGGATAATGTGAATGTGTATTAATTCATTGTACAATTCATTGTGCTGTATTTGCGAGCAGAGCCATGCTGTATTACCTTAGTGCAGTTAGCAGCCTTGGGCTCCAAGTCATTGAGAGTGACCAGCTCCTTTAACAAGCTGCTCTCCTGATAGCCGCCCTTCACCCCTCGCAGCTTGAAATAGGCCTGAGGTTTATAGAGTATGAGGCGTAGGTTCACGGCAAAACCAGCCATGTCGATGGCGAAAGGCCGGTGTGGGTCGAATACAGTCTTCCAGCCGTACACCTTGCCCAGAGTGTTCACTTTGGGGGATTCATAGCGTAGGCCTCCCACAAAGGCCACAGGCCACACAGACACTTTTCTGGTGGAACGCATCTATGTAGAAGGAGGAAATACATAGCAAGTGGTGGAGATTAGTCTCACAAGACATTTTGAGTATGTTAATACACCAGCTCAAAACAACCCAGCTCAGTGGCCTTGTGGTTAGAGTGTATGAGTTTGGGACTGAATCCATAGTCGGGTAATACCACAGACTCTGAAAAATGGGACCTTGGCATTCTATCAAGGGTTGGAGTGGGCATGTTCCTGCGACATAGTAGTGTCATGTCCATAGGGTGTACTTGTACATGAAGCTACATAAACAGATATGATCTTACTGCAATACTTATAATGCAGAATCAGTCTCAAAATGTTCAGTCAGATAAACACCTCAATAGTTGTTCCAGACTACAGTATGAGACTAAAGTTTCTGTCCAGGAACATATACAGTACAATGGCCCGCTCACCTCTTCAAACAGTTCCAGGCTGTATGTGTTGTCGTCGTCTGCAAAGTAAACAATCCCCGGCTGACTTCTGTTGCCACCGAAGGTCTCCCTGAGCCAGCGCAGGCCCAGATTCCTCTGCATGGTCCCCCGTGGGATCCGGGGGTCCCGGGTGTCCCCGCGCACCTTGTAGTTCCTGGGCGTCTCCACGTTGAGGTGGGTGTAGTTGAGCGTGGTCTCGCGGAGGAGGCGGCTGACGAGAGGCGTCCTCCTCTGGGAGTCCTCCACCAGGATCCAGTGCAGGTTGGGCACGTGGAGCAGTGTGTTGGCCAGCCGCGTCAGCTCCGCCTTCTGCACCGAGCGGCTGTAGGTGGGGGTGATGATGTGCAGGGTGGGCAGCACGTCGGACCAGGGCGGCGGCCGGCTGTAGACATACTCGGTGCGCACCACCTCCACGATGTCCGGCTCCTGCAGGGCGCAGGACTCCTTGACCGCAAAGGTGTTCCTGGAGTTGGATGAGCTGTCGCTGCTTTCATCTAGGATGCCCCAACGGATAAAGAGCCCAACGTTACAGTGGGTTTCTGTGTGGGGTGTATTTTTTGTGGCTTTCACCTTTAGGAACACATAGATGGCTGACAGGAAATGGGGAGAGAGATGGGTGACATGCAGTAAAAGTGGACACTGCTTTTTTCTGATTCATGCCACACATTGTATATAAGCCAAATGCACAGAATAAAAAAGCATTTGCATAAAACAATCTAAAAAGAAGGGAAAGACCTGCATCCATCATTAAAGGAGAATTCCATACCAAAACACATTGGGCATCAATCTACCTTGATTCCTGAGACATCATACATACTGTCCTTGATTTTTGTCACAGATGCCCCCTTTTCTATATTTCACCCTGAGGTCCCCCTCCCTCCAATGCAGTTTGCATTGCCACAGGTTGTCTTTATTCTGATGCGGATATTTTAGTAACTCTAGTAACTTATTTCCTTTCACCCATCACATCAAACCACACCATACAAGATAATTTGACCACTATTTGATTTTTAAGAAGTCAGCCGGCACCCATGCGACAAGAGTTACAGTGACTGGAGAGAGAAAAGGGAGGGGAGGAGAGGAGGAGGAATAGATTACCTCTGGGATTACAAGTAAAGGCTGCCCCAGAGTGACGTAAAACCTATGCCTGAATATCAGTATACTATTAAAATGTAATGTGTGAAAAAAAAATAAGTTTGGAGTAAAAATACTCACATCAAAATAAAGACAACCTGCACCAAACCAATGTAGAAAAGGGGGCATCTGTGACAAATTAAGGACATTATGTATCATTTCACATGAGTCAAGGTACGTTGTAGATTGATGCCCATTGTGTTTTGGTGTGGAACTCTCCTTTAAGTGTTTCAGCAGGTGACTGACAGCTAGCTAGCCTGCCTTCAATGAAGGTCAACACGTGCACAATGGAAAAGCAGAATTATTAATAGGATAATCATAGACAGAAAATTAAAAACAATCTATATTTATGACTCAAAATGACCTTTGTCCTTTCGAGATGCTAGCAGAGGAGTGATGGTACTTTGGTGCCAAACAGTGATGAGCAATGTCCATGGCAATACGATCAACACAATTGCCAGTATGTCTCGTCTCTTCGGCATCTCCAGGATCAGACCTGAGTCAAGTCATTACCTGTGGCACAAATCAAACAGCAAGTCAAACTCTGTTGGGAAACCAGAGGCTGGAAACTACAGAGGTTAAATAAATAAAAACACACTGTAACAGCAATAATAATGGGCGTGTTACATTGAAGTGTGCACAGATTCATGGCTATGCCATTGGTAGATGCAATAGAGTTGTAGTGCAGCCATGATATTTGTAATGAAGGCATTTTCTGGTAGCATTTGTATGAATTTGCTTCTGATCATCAGAACCCAATATAGGCATGAAACGTTACTTTTCTTCATTACTGGTAAACCCTCTCTATTACGACAGATTTTCTACATTGGCATCTTGTCATTATGGTTTCTATTATTATCTCTATAGAGACATGACTGATCAAATTCAAGAGGCTCTCTTATACTCTCGTCTTCCCTTTTGAAAGGATCATTCAACTCCTTTGAGCTAACTATATTTAGCACGCTCTCAGTGAATAGAGGAGCCCATCCATTGAGCCTGTCACAGTTACCATGTGATTTGTATTCTAAAGTACTATATAGGGTTGGTTATCCATTGAGATTCAGCATAGCTGCTGGCCAAATACTCCAAGGGGGTATGTGTAGTATGGCTCACTGAAACCATCACACGCTGAGGAAATAGGTCACAAAATGCTTCTAGCTTTTTTTTTTACTCATTTGAATGAAACCATGCTGTATTACATGGGAAAGCACGTCTCCGTTTTTCAGAGATTGGGGAAGTCTACAGCTTAGCAGAGAGGGTCTCATTGTTTGAAAATATCTTTACCAAGCGTGGGAGAGCTTCATATCGTCGCCGATGGGCAGAAACGTCATATCTCCATATTTTTTTCTTTTTTTTGTGAATGAATGCCCTATTTGTATTTTGTCCTACAATACTGTCACAAAAAAACTAGCAATAATAGCCACATTGTGAGCTTGTAGATCATCTGTTTTTGCTATAGATATACTGTATATATATAAAAATCACAGCCATGTTGAAGTGAGTGGTACAACTAGTGTGGGGGTCCCCAGGGGGTCCCAGAACATACAGATGCCCAGGAACATGCCCAAGGCGCTCGGACCAGTTCCAGCTAGCCACCACACATACGAAACCATTGAGAAATGGCAGTGTTACTGTTTGGCGGCCCTATTGTACTGTACCTACCTGTAATCATTATGCAGTATATACATTATACAGTTAATGTGTGAATGCATGTTGGTTAATCTGTGCAACAGTGCCAATAGTTGTGGAAAAACAACCAAACATGATTTTCGTTCCCGGACAGACACCCAGTCAGAGACACACAAAGCTCCTTAATGGAGTGGAAGCCCCGACTCAAAAACATGCAAGTATTAACATAAGCTTGTGACTAAACTACATTGAGCCATTGTAACACCACTTGATTGGTCTTTTTGACCATTTCCTGAAAAGCAAGCACTTGGGACTTTTACAGTAAGGTCTACTTCCTTGTTGTGTTCAATTCATCACAATGTAATGACAATGAAGACATACAGACCGTAAAATGTTCTGTGAGAACATACCCATTCTTTAAGGCTTGCATGCATGGCCAGCTCACAGTGGGACACACAGTGGATCTACATGGAGATATCTGTGGGAAGATGAGGATTTCTGTACAGAATCCCTGTAGAAAGAATACAGAGGTCATTACTAAGGTATGTGGGTCAGATCTGTTACTGTGTTACAGCAACACAATAGATCTTTCAGTAAGCCCCTCCCCAAACTGCTATGATCCAATCCCAGCTAAGCACAACATGTGATAGACAAACCTCTCCACCAATAGCTTTCCTATATGATAAAACATTGTTTTAAAAATAAATGTCACACACACACTTTTCCACTGCTAGGGCATGCCTTGTCGATGGAAGAGATTTTGAAGGTCTGGTTCCAAAAATGATCCAGTATTTAATGAGTAATGTCCATGATGTTTACATTGGAATGAATGAGCCCAGCAGGAAAGTGTCCTAGCCTTTGGTGGACACTGTGGAGAGGGCGGGGCTTAAATAAAGGTCTATTAAACGCCAGAACTACAAAGACATTTGATGTTATTGAATGTAACCTGGGGTACAGAGACATGTAGTAAAAATAAACATTTTGCATTTAACCTTCTTTAAAAGACTACCTGTCCCCACGTGTTTCCATGAGTGGAATACAGTACTTGAAATGAAGGGAGGGGGTCAGAGTTAACAAAAAATACACTTGAAAAAGGTTAATGTCCCGCCCTTCAAGAGGGGGTGCCGTGATTTTTGTATTTTTTCCAATTTTGTACATGTTTGAGAGGTGACAGTATGTAAATAGACCCCTTGGTGTATTTTTTTTGTCCAATGATGTCTTCCCTTTGTATTTAGGGTTTCTTCCTGGGGGTTGAACCTTTCCAGTCAAATGTGCCAATGAAAAAAAAAAGCATTATAATGACATCACATGTCCAGCTCCTCCCCTAACCCCTCCCCCTTTATCATACAACTAAAGCTGTGGGTGTGGCTTCAGTTCAGCTGGATCTCCACCCATCACCACCCACCAGGCAAACCAGATATATTTAATGAACTGGTTGAGGGGAATCATAAAAATGACATTTTAACAAACACTGTACACTTACAAAAAATCTTACTCTTCATATGACAATAATACCTGATCATGTTTTAGGGTAGAAAAAAATCATGGCACTCCATCTTTAAAAATTAGTGTCAAATGACGGTACTTTTGAAAACCATGCTGGTTGTGGGCCTTCCTAAATTTCAAGTGACACCCTCTTACTTAAATCAGATGGTGGTTGTACAGTTTATATTTATTTTTTATAATTTATTTTAATCAATCATTCATTTGTGTTCCAATTCAGATTCAGGCTGGGAATCCATTTTTGGATTTTGTACAGTATGTACAGTATTCAAACATTCAATTGTTTTGATGATGCTATATAAATATTTCCATTTTTGTCAGAAAACTTAGTTCAGGCCTAATAGTATACATTTTCTTCACTTCACTTAAAATGAATGTTATGTCATCATTAAAACTGTAGTGTTTTGTAAATTACTTGAGTACCCTCACAACTGATCAATGGGCCCCGGCCGAAAGGATGAAAGTGGCAGTGTGAACCTACCGTATAGTGCCATTAAATACTGAATGCCTTGCAATGATTTGTGCAGATGTGCCATATTCACCATCACCTAGACCACCATTCATATGAAAGGCCTAGATTGATTTTCACACTCTCAGATGGGTGCTATAGCCTATTCTCGCCTTATAAAATAAAATGATGGCTGGCTAGATGCTTAAAATAAGATGGGATTTTATTTTCATGATGGGAGATTCCTCTCTGTGCACATTTATTGAGTATCTCATGCATACTAAAAACAATCCATTTTGTTCCATGTAGCAGGTTTTAATGCAACCACTTTACTTCAAGCATGAGCTGTGCAATTCTTATTGCTCAAGAGCTGTGAACCATGCAGGCAATTAAATTAAACTGTTTACTGGCAAATTATCATCAATATTTCTGGTAGCTGGAGGACACAAAAATGAAAACCTAACCTGTTATTAGCCTGCATCCAGTGCTAAAAGGCTTCCAAGAGTACCCTCCTTTATCTTCATTTACTTTTACTTTACTCAGCAAAGATGAAGGAATTAAGGTAGACCTTTATTGATCCCACATTGGAAATTCAGTTCCAGCTTCAGACAGCTGATGGCTGTCTAACGGTCATGTTGAAGTCACAGAGGAGATATAGTTCCCATTGTATAAATAACCACATTAACCTGTGGTTATTTATTAACTCTGTGTTTTACTTTATACATGACTTTATACATCACATTACACCGGTTTTGCATTCCCTTCACTGGCTCCCTGTAAAACAGAGAATTGACTTCAAAGTACTTCTCATTGTTTTTAAACCTATAAATAGCATAGCTCCCTCCTACATATCTGACATGCTTGTCCCATATGCCCCTTCTAGATCCCTTCGATCCTCCGACAAAGGTCTCCTCACCATCAGAAGGGTTTACTCAAAATCTGGTTCTGGTGCATTTAGCCACTATGGTCCCACACTCTGGAACTCTCTGCCCACCGATATTAGGTCTTCTACCACACTTGCCCTGTTCAAAAGCAAACTTAAAACCTACCTCTTCTCTGCTGCCTTCAGCTAGCTTGCTAATGTTTTTGTTTGTATCCTCCTGTTATTTTATGCATCCTATTTATGATATTGTTTGTTTATAATTACTTTGCTTTGTTTTATTTTTCCTGTAAAGCACATTGAGGCCTTGCTTGTCATGTGAAATGTGCTATATAAATAAACTTGACTTGACTTGACTTGGAGTAATCCAAGGACTATACTGTCACCATTTAAGAGTTCCTTAAAAATACTGTTTGTTGAAATGTACAAAGGTATGTATAAAGGGGATGGTGCCCTGATCACATGAGTGATCAGAAACATGTCAGAAACTGTCTGTTGCACACAAAGCTCTGAGGCTCAAATCTCACACCTATAGCCGTGGTCTGGGTAGGTGTAATGTACTCCTTGGGGGAGATCTTGGAGGATGGTCGTGGTAATGGTGAATTATACCGGCTGTGTTGGATCGGCGACGTATTCTTCCTGATTGATTACACTCTCTTGGACAATAGTCATTACTTTGATTTATGCACATGCTTTCGTTTTCCACGAGTAGATACAGGGTTGTGATTAAGGACCCTGTGCTCCGATCCTTAAAGCACATGGTCTTTCTGAGTTATTTACTCTGAGTTACGATTAAACAACCTTCAGTGGTGGACAATAACATTTTTAGTTATTGTTTTTTAGTTATTGAGTATTTTAAAAAAGCATATATGAAAATCACACCATCATATGGTTGTCTGTCTGTCACGCCATGTGACACGTTCCATTTATGATCGTCTCCATATGAAGATCACAAAACTGACCTCTTCAATCCCAACTGGATCATCACCTAGATCTACATATTATGGAGCCGGCCAGCAACTCTACATCTGACTTCAAACCCTTCGATTTGCATCAGCCCAAAGTTATCAGTGTAGCTGCGCAGCCCAGTAGTTAGCAAGAACTACAGTTCTCAACAGGTCTGAAAATTAATGCCCGTCACTATCTGGGCCTTCATCAAACCCTGTACACTCAAAACACTTCCACTCTTAGATCTCCATACATACATACACTTATACATGTTGTCTGCCAACCCCTGCCCTCCACCCCCACCCAGCAGTCTGCCGTCAATCTCAGGATGCCTTACCAGTCTAGCCTTTTACCATATTTCTGTCCATGCTATATAGCCTGCTGGAAACACACTTAACATAATTTTGATTATAAAAGACGTCACTGTTACTGTAGCTGTAACTGTAAGTTCTTCTATGTAAACAATACTTCTTTTCACCAGTTCTTTTAGTGCATGCTAGCGTCACGTGGGAGATAATCTATGCACGGTACCACTTTTATACAACAGGTGTATTTCAGGTACAACTGATTTCTGCTCCAGTGGATTTGCGTCTTTCAGTGCAGTGAAAAGAAAGAAAAAGAAAAGTTTGGAAGTATTGAATGACAAATATGATACTTAAGCCTTTGATGACCAATAGACTTAATCAAATAATACTCTGCTGTAATTGAGAGTTATATACTCACATTAAATAAGACAATAATCCACTTTTGTTGTGCGGTCCAGTTCTTCTGGCCTGATGGTTAACAGCGATGGTGACAAGCCCTGATGTGTCAACTAGCATGATGATTGGTCAGATCCATTATACTCTCTTCTTGGAGAAGAAGAGAGGGTTTTGCCCACATCCGAGTTACTATCACCGGGGTGACAACAAGGTTTGGTGGCAGCGTCCAGTCAGTGCTATCCAATCCCTGGGCAGGGTCGCGTCCTCAGTGCCAGCCCCTGTGTAGAGACAGAGGAGGTCATCCCTCTGGAAGAATGCAGCTTCTCATAGCAAAAACAAAGGCTGGGATTGTCAAAGCTGACAGAGTGGAGGGGTAACCATGGCCGGGGGGCTTGGGACAATGGAATAAATCACATAAAAAATGTCACTGCTCTATGAATGGAATTCATGCTTCTGGTTTAAGCGGGCTTTGAGAAGCGAGAGTGCCGAGTATATCAGGGTTGTTTATCTGGGGCATAAAAAAGCTTGTCACATGCTCGAGCATGTAGTCATAGCAAGGGCAATTCTTTTCATCTTTGCTTTAATTTTCTGATAAGTGATATCAAAGGAGTGCATTCTGAATGGACTTACTATATGGCTGAGGATTCTGACCCAGGAAAAAGGGTAAAAATATGCATCTAATTTATAGAATTACGCAGACAGAGGAAAGGCTTCTGTGAGGCTGTACAGAAGATGGTTTCCTAAAGAGATTTGATTGAGTGGCATGCTGATATATGCAATTAAGCAGGAAATGGTTGCTAATCTTTTGGCATGCCGTGACGGAGCTGTGTGGCTGCATGGTAGCAGGTGTTTGGAAAGAGGCAGCATCTCACATCCATCCAGCCTGACAAATGGCACCTTCTGGATGTCAGCTGTGAGAGCATACTGTCCGCAAATTATTATTTGAAACATTCATTGCAGAATATTCATATTTAGATACTGGGTGGATCAGTCTAAAACGATAAATATACATCAAATCAAAGAAATACCAAATAGGCAGTAGGCACAGTAATAAAGTACACAATCAAAGGAACAAGACATGAAAAGGATATTATTATTAAGATACATGCCTGACGTTCACAGGCCTTGGTCACCTTCTATTATGAGCAGTTTCTGTAACAAGAACTCTATCTACTGTATGTAATCTATATTTTACATAGGATTACTCTAAGATAACATAATATTTTTTATATATACACACACACACACACACACACACGCACACACACACGCACGCACGCACGCACACACGACGCTAGTAAAGTTAGCGCCCTGTAGTACTGGCTTGTTGTTGACTGACAGTTAGGCTGTTTGGACGGCGAGATATGCTAATTAGCATAACCCTCATTAATATGCTAATGAGCTTACAGCACTGGCCACGCCCCTACAGTCCTGGAGAATCAGGCCAGAATTTTTTCCATTGTATTTCACACATGTTTAAACATCATTTCTGAAACATAGCGACTTTTTCAATCATAAATATTTGGTCTGTGGGGCTATAATATATTACTCTGTGGTGTGACAAACTGGGAATACATTTTGTATCATACATTTTTTTGCTTTACGGGGTCTTTAAAGTATGAATAAGTAATTCCATAAGACAGTTCAGAGCTAGAGAATAGGCTAGATCCAGTAACAGGGGGAACAGAGCTGGGTGATGCTTTGTACGTACACTGAAAGATTGTGCTTCAGTGCTTCAGTGCTTGTTGTAGCTGTTAGGGAGAGTTTGTTCACCAGTAATTGAAAGAGAATTCCAATTTCCAAGGTTTACTCCTGCAGTTTTGTAAACATCGCTTCATCCCTTCAAGGAATTCACTACAAACCATCAACTGTAGAACCATGTGCACTATAAAATACTCGGTGCTAATTTAACTATAAGTGTACAAATGGAACCAAATGGACTCACAATTTCACTGTGCAGCACTACCAGGTTACCGCAAGATTCTGCACAAACAAAGTAATACATCTATATTTTAATCCATAATACCCCTAGAAAATCACTTACACTTGCACTAAACAAAGGGAGGACTCAGGGAGACTATTGTATTGCACTGATATATTATGGGATAATTTGCCCACAAATGAGCTGTACACTAGGTGATATACTGTACTGAGATAGGGTGAGACAGGTGCGCGTATGTGTGTGTGCGTGTGTGTGTGCACGTGTGCACGCGCGCATGCTCGTGCATGTGTGCGTATGCGCGTGTGCACATGCATGCGTGCGTGCATGGGTGCATGTGTGTGTAATGTCATAAATGTTTTATATGGATTGGCTCTTGTGAAATGAGACCAGGAAAGAAGGTGACAGCATTAAGAATTCAACATTGTTGTCATGGTGAATAATAACTGACATCAATATTGCTACTCTTGTCTGTGTACCATGGCAAACAAGGCATTATTTTTAATAATAATATTAATAAATATGATTAATCGTGTTGTGAATGTTTAAACATACTGTATATACAGAGCCCAACATGCAACAATATAGACCCTTCAGCATACTGTCTATAGCATGTTGTTTGAGATTAAAAGACATTTGTGGTATTCTCAAGAGATATTTCTGGAGCTGCAGAACTGGCAACATATTGGAGATGACTAACACAATGTTTGTGAGTATTTGACCATGCAGTATTTTAAATATGAACTGGGCCCTATATTGACAGAGGAACTTTGTGCCCTAGCATTATGGTCTTAACTTGAAATGTGTGTGTGTCCTATTGTGTTATTTCTATATTTATATATTTACAGGACACTGTGGATGTTCTTACATAATCTGTAAGTGTGGAATACGAAGAATGACTTTGTAGCTCTTGTGCAGGTGGAATATGAATACAGTAATGATGTATAAAATACCTGCTACCTTGTGACTGAAGATGCTAAATTTAATGTTATTCATGCATTCAAGCATGTTTCATAGCAATCCACCCATTAAATTTAGATACAGTTACAGTATGTCCAAGTGGATTTGGTGCTATAGAGGATTATATGGTGCGTGTCTAATAGTCAACTCGTTGACCATAGACTACTACTACTTATCCCAACAGTCTGTTTTACTCAACATAAATAAACAGCACATGTTTCCTGTTATGGTGTTTCCTTCTACCAGGGGCTATACAGTATGTTAATCACCTAGAAAACAGTCAACAGTTCAAAAAGTGCCGTTCTGGGCACAGGTCTCCACCCGAAGTTCAGGCTGTGGACCTCTGACCATTTGCCATTTCTCCTTATGCCTTTGATGGCAATTGGATGATTTGATGCTTTCTGTTCAGAGATATTGTGCACAATTTGCAGGATTTGGTGACACAATCTGGAGGAGAAATATAGCGCCACCAGGCCTCCTGGTGGCACTATAAAAGGATGGTCTGGAAATTTGAGTCTCACTATTGGCATGCAGAGTTTGCAAAAGTTGACATCGACCAGGTTAATGATGCCAGAGATTAGCTGGTAGACGGACGCGCGCACGCACGCACGCACGCCATGGCTTCGGCCTGGTGGAGACAATGATTTTCTTCCAATAGAATTGAACACCAAACAGAGCAAAGCCTGATTAACATAGCACCTGGTGGAAATACAGAAATCACACATCCTTATTTTAAATTCCTGTCATCCAGTCATTGACAAACTTGTTGTCTGACTGTGAAAATGAGAGTTAAGCGTTTCAACCATTACACCGTTATTATACTAACTGCACAAGACTTAAGACAAGACTTAAGTTCTCTATAACCAAACCACATTAGATATGCAGCTTGCAAATATACTCATCTGTACTGTGAGAATAGAGAAGGGATGAAGCTGCAGCAGTTAAACATATCAACACAATAAATACTGTATGTATGTTCTTACCGTAGATGATTTATATTCAAATGGAATGCAACTAGTAGACTATGTAGAGAGTCCCAGCTACCTTAATTGTAGTTTAGTGTAGTATAGCATACTCCTCTTCCATTTCTCCTCCTCAGGACAGATTTGCGTATGTCGTATAAGTAGTGATGATTTTCAGCCTTCCAGCATGGAGACAAATACAGTATGCACTGTACACCCTCCGGAGATAACCCTGCGTTCCACTCTACATTCACAGTGAAGTGGGAATAGAGAAGCCAGCCTATTCTGTATTAAAGCCACCCTCCCACCGTGTCACCCTCCTCCCATCTCTCTCTGTCTTGCTTATCTCCTCATACAGTATGCTTTCACGACCCTTTTTTGTTCATTCCCCTGTTCTCTCTGCTTTTGTATAACCCCCCCCCCCCCTCTCTCTCCTGTTGACACTAGTTATTAGTAAATGAGAGATAGCTTGGAGCAAGACATCTTTCAGAGTATGCAAGTCTGCTGTGGGTGATCCCTAATGAGACATAGTTTAGCAGGTGCAGGCTGTGTGTGTCTATTAAAGAGAAATCAAAAGCTAACCTTTATTAAATAATGGATTGACACATGGTAATTATAGAAAAGGTGTCAGATTTGCCTGTAGAAAACAAAAAAGGAATATTTCTGAGCTGCCATGGAATAGATTCCCATGAGTAAGACAGATTTTGAGAAGCTGCTGCTGAGGAGTGGATCGGGGACCAAACAGCATTGAAACAGCGAATTCTCTTTTGACACTTTACAACAATCCTACTGTGTATGTGTGTGTGTGTGTGTGTGTGTGTATCTGCAGTTCTAGTCCCGCTGTGATTTTGACTACCTTAATTCAGCTGTAGTATGAATTTGGACTCGGACTATTTGATATTGGGCATACATTGTCCCCAACAAGCTTTCTGCATGCTTACACACAGAAGAAGAGAGTGGATGAGGTACCAGACAAAATTATAATATATGATTGACGATAACATATACTGTATGTTATGTAGTCATAAAGAAAACAAGGAAGACTGCCAAGCACCTTGTCACTGCTGTGTTTCCACGGAAACGGTGGTGAAAAACTGTACATACCATGGTTAAAAGAGCCGGAGACAGAGATCAAGGAACAGAAAGTTGGAAGGAGAAAAGTGGTTGAGCCGAGCTGAATGCCGTGGTGTTTTGTCTCAGTGGGCAGTCTACAATCTGTGTTAATTCATCCTGCAAAAAGAGCCTTGAAACTAGACTCTCTCCCAAACTAGCAAACAAATCACATTCCTAACTCATTTGGTATTCAATGGGTGACTCTCTGGGCTTTATGCATTGTAAAGCTGCCATAATACTTGCGCGCTATGGAGTGTGTGACGCACTCCCATATATGGAGTGTGACACACAGGCATTTCGGCTTACATAGTAAGTGGCTCACTGTGTTTGCAATAATAATAATAACCAATAAGCAGTATGGCTGAGATGCTCCGCAGCTGAGCATCTCATGCCAAAATAGTGTGGAGTGTGTGACGCATGTAGAGACAGACCCACCAGCCATTTCTGCCTGGCTTACATACTAATCTCACACACTGCGTTACCAATATTAATAATATTAATAACAATCATTATGATTAATATTAATAATAATAACGCTAATAATAATACAATATATGTATCATGTTGTATGTGCTAATGAGTACTTGGGATGGAATGAACTCATTCAATACAACTCCTGGCCTATGAGATCCTAAAATGCCCTTCAAATCTCAAAACCATGTGAGGATGTGTCAGCGGAATGCTAGCGGGGCGGCAGGGACACGGGAAGGAACCAACTGCAGAACGGAGGTTGAGCAGGTGCGATACAAAGGATTTATTCACACACAACAGGAGGTCCAGTACAATGCTGTGGAGCGGTGAGGCAGGCAAATGTCAGAACCAGGAAGACAGTCCAAAACAGGCAAGGAATCTAAATAAGGAGCAGAACCCCCAATGAATGCCATGAGGTGAGGCATGCAGGTAGAAGAGAGCCCAAAGATGAAAAGTGTCATGTCTTGGTAGTTATGCCAGATTTTGTGATATGAATACAATAGGCTATATGATAATACGACCTACGACACCAATTAAATTGAAATTGGGACGTTGTGTAAAATGTAAATAAAAACAGAATGCATTGATTTGCAAATCGTTTTCAACCTCTATTCAGTTGAATACACCACAAAGACAATATATTTAATGTTCAAACTGATAAACTTTAAATTGATCCCTGTAACACGTACCAAAAGAGTTGGGACGGGTGCAACAAAAGACTGGGAAAGGCCATGAATGCACAAATAACGCCTGTTTGGAACATTCCACAGGTAAACAGGTTAATCTTAAACAGTTTAATATCGTGATTGGGTATAACAGGACCATCCCAGTCGTTCACAATCAAAGATGGGACGAGGTTCACCACTTTGTGAACAATTCTGTGAGAAAATCATCCAACGGTTTAAAGACAATGTTTCTCAACATTCAATTGCAAGGAATTTGGTGATTTCATCATCTACAGTCCATAATATAATCAAAACGTTCAAAGAATCTGAAGAACTTGCTATACTAAAGCGACAAGGTTGAAAACCAACACAGAATACTTGTGACCTTTGATCCCTCAGGTGGCTCTGCATTAAAAACTGACGTCATTGTGTAAAGGATATTACTGTGAGGACTCAGGAACACTCAGAAAACCATTGTCAGTTTACATAGTTTGTCACTACACCTGCGAGTGCAAGTTAAAACTCTACCATGCAAAGCAAAGCCATACTTCAGAAAGGTTGGTTTGAAAAACAACCAGAAAAACAACCAGAAATGCCTTCTCTGGGTCCACTATCATTAGAAATGTGGACTCATCAGACCACAGCACACTTTTCCACTTTGTGTCTAACCATTTCAAATGATATTGTACCCAGAGAAGGCATTTCTGGTTGTTTTTCTGGTTGTTTTTTCAAACCAACCTTTCTGATGTATGGCTTTGCTTTGCATGGTAGAGTTTTAACTTGCAATCGCAGGTGTAGCGACAAATTATGTAAACTGACAATGGTTTTCTGAGTGTTCCTGAGTCCTCACAGTAATATCCTTTACACAATGATGTCAGTTTTTAATGCAGAGCCACCTGAGGGATCAAAGGTCACAAGTGTTCGGTGTTGGTTTTCGGCCTTGTCGCTTTAGTATAGCAAGTTCTTCAGATTCTTTGAATGTTTTGATTATATTATGGACTGTAGATGATGAAATCACCAAATTCCTTGCAATTGAATGTTGAGAAACATTGTTTTTAAACCGTTGGATGATTTTCTCACAGAATTGTTCACAAAGTGGTGAACCTCGCCCCATCTTTGATTGTGAACGACTGGGATGGTCCTGTTATACCCAATCACGATATTAAACTGTTTAAGATTAACCTGTTTACCTGTGGAATGTTCCAAACAGGCGTTATTTGTGCATTCATGGCCTTTCCCAGTCTTTTGTTGCCCCCGTCCCAACTCTTTTGGTACGTGTTGCAGGGATCAATTTACAAAAGATTGTATAATTTCAAAAAACAATAAAGTTTATCAGTTTGAACATTAAATATATTGTCTTTGTGGTGTATTCAACTGAATAGAGGTTGAAAACGATTTGCAAATCAATGCATTCTGTTTTTATTTACATTTTACACAACGTCCCAATTTCAACGGAATTGGGGTTGTATGACATTACCATTAAAATGTAAAATTCTAAATTTTATGCGTATTGTTTGTATCAAATTCCCACACTTTGATATTAATTTTGATAGTGTAGTCACTGTAGTGTAACAATGAAAACTATTGCATTATTGTTATCAGACCTCAATAACAATAGTGCAGCCTTACTCCAGAACATAGAGAGGAGAAAACAGAGGCTGTGATGGGCCTCAGGCAAAGACACCAAATACCCACATAGGGGCAAAATTCAAATGAGGAGAATTCTGTCAGATGTATGTCTTTTATGCCTCAAAATTCCATGAAAATCCACAAGACTTCATGTTTTCAGTCATGGTGTTGTTGTTGTAACATGGAATGAATTATTAACTAACCAAATGGCCTCTTTTCATTATTGAAAGACAAATGGCAAGCAGTCTGGTAAATGTACTGTATGCAGAGGTTTCAGGGGTCTTGTAGTGGTTCACAATGGGGCTTGGAGGTATTAATATTTAATGAAGACCATAATTATACAGCTCATTTCAATAGTTTACACAATCACACTCAAGAAAGTCAAGGTTACTTTCCCGGATTCCCGCTTCCTTTTTTAATTTGAAAATGTCACAAAAAACACATTTGGTTTGGTATACTATACTGGTAGTGGTATATGGCCTTCAGTGTTGAAGTGCATACATGTGACACATGCCATATATAGATTATAGGTACTGTATATTCATTCAATCAAAAAGCGTGTTCTGGTATTATCATAGAGCTATGAATAACACTGAACAATTGGTCACAAAGCCATTTAGTATGGATGCCTACTACGTTTGTACAAACTCCAAGGTGAATCTAATTAGATACTGTATAGCCATAGAGCTCTCTTTGCCATTTCCCCAGAATATCATTCCCCCAACCGTCAGGAGAACAGACTATAGGGCTAGGCTTATTAAATCCATTGTCAGGTATACCTACACAAAGAAAGGAATCGTTTTTTTAAATAATTTGCTGATATTTATCAACCAACAGACATGATGAATGAAAGCCCAATGTTTGCTCTTGAATGCATTGATGGGCGGTCATTTCGTACGAGTCCTGCATGTGTAATAAGCTGTTCACATGCGTTCATACCAGTCATCCATGCATAATGGAGATCTTTAGTTACAGAGGATCTTAAGACTGCGCCGAACATCTCTTTAGAGAACACACTTAATCCTGCATGCTGGTCGCATGTTACAGGGGTGGACTGACAGTCTGGCATACAGGGCATTTTCCCGGTGGGCCGACCCCCCCGGGGGCCGTTAATGTTGTGTTTTAATTAAAAAATAATAATAATCTGCACAAAACCGGCCCACGAATCAGTGCTGGCGGCCCTCTGTCCTCTTCAAATGAAACTGCCTATTGCAGGGTTTTTATAGTTAACTAAAACTAACTAACTAACATTATAAGGGTCTTCAGAGGGCCGCTCTGAGACAAAATTGCCCGGTACGTTTTGAGCTCCCAGTCCACCCTGCATGCTGGTCGCATGTTACATGAACTCCTTGCCTACTGTCAATAGTTTTACTCCCGATAACTAAATGTGAGATAACTCATATTCTAGCTGATGTATTCAGGGGTGGAAAAAGTACTCACATATACTCACATAAAAGTATCAATACGGCAATGTAGGCCAAGATGGTGTATGGGTCCATGCACAGGCTCTGAACACTTTCAATGTACAGTATAGGGTTTATGTGGTTAAAAGGTGCTCGGTTCAGCAGTCAAAAGATGCAAAGATGAAATCTTCCTCTGTCGTAGACCACCACCCGATTGTGGAGCGTCTGTTATTAACACATGGTTATTAACAAAAGAACAACCTCAGCCTGTTTTCAATGTCCTCCCAGCGGCTCCCACATTTAATAATGAAGACCCTCATCCGGGGCAGAGACTAGGGTAGGGACTGAATGTCTCTCCTAAACGAGCCACGTGCGCATGTCATTATTATTATAGGTGTCAGACTCCCATCTCCTCCTCTCTGTTTAAAATGATGCTCACATGCATACCACTGGGCACACTGTAAACACAGGGAGTATACACTTCATACACTTGCATTGATTAGTTGCCGACTTGCCGTATGAGCCCTATAGGGCTGATACAGCAAAGTGATCACTGCTGAGCCTGCATAGCTGGCTGCCACAACATCATCCTCATTGTGTCCCCAATGTGCCCTCCAATATTACAAACAGTAAAGCTTCCTTGAAGACAAGATGCTGCATCTCAAGGGGCTTATCGTCAAATGCAATTTCAGATAGATAATTGTTCTGTGTATTCCCACTATTAAAACTGACAACCCTGAACCCATGAATATGACGCCTCACCACAAAGAAATTATGCACAGGGCACCCAAATGATCAGCAGTGGCACTGCTGCCTGGTGGGATTTACTGTTTCACATTTTCTCATCATATATCTATCATTTGTTGTTGCCTTGGTATTCAACATTGTTCGTGACTGCATCAGCCCTCCCCCATAATGTGGGCTATTCCAACCCTTTGTTGGATAACCTAGCTAGCTTATGGTGCACTGACAAATTACATTATTCACTCAATTGGGTCATTTCTGATAATTCAGTGACCGTGGTTAAATAACAAATTGAGCTCCCATGCCCCTTGCAAAAATGTGAGAGGGTTAGGGTTCCTTGGTTCCTTGGGTTAAGATCGGCCATAGCTGGCATCACAAATGTGATGAGGTCGGCACATTTTGGCAAGTAGCAACTTTACAGATTATACAGTATAGCACCTCAAAATGCCTATACAATCTGTTTGCAACTGACAATGTTGTGGCCCTGGCTTTATAAGAGTCCATTAATAGCAAAACATATTTGCTTCATTAATACTTGTTCTCATGGTTGTCTACTGTCTAGGACCAGAATGAGAATTAAAATGTGAACAAATAATCATGGCATGGATCACAGAAATACATGCGTATAGGATTTGTAAACACTAAAGGAGCATAAAAGCATAATAGAGAATTCAAAATGGTATAGAAATGCAGTGATTTTTTTTGAATGAAAATACTTTATTTCTATTGGCTGAACACATGATATGACATAATTTCATGTTTTATGATATCCCTCATCTCCTTCTATGTCTTGAAATTATTATTATGTTTGGTGTCATGGTAGCTTTTCTCAAATGAATTCCAGTCCTAGTTATTAACAACAACTATGGAAAAAGAAAATGGATGATTGACATGTCCATGACTTGCATGTGATAACTAATTCATGAAGATGAAACATTTCTTTGGGTCGCAGTCAGAGAATATTTCACAGCCTGTGTGTGTGCATGTGCGCTGCATTTTCAAGTGCATGCATGCTCCTATATGGGTCCCTGTGGCTCTATTTTCTGTTTTTTGTTATTAAGGCGAACACTTTCGTAGAAAATAGCTGCAAAGGTCCCAACATCTGTACGATAAGGATGCTGGTATTTAAGTGGTTAAGAGATTATTGAGCAAAATAAATTACTCATGTTTTAAAATAAAGACTGTTATGGGTGCATTTGGTTTAATCTAAACACTTTTGGAATTACATCAACACTGGACTAGGAATACCAGGTGTATTTCATGCAGTGCCTCAGTGAATGCTTAGCTACTCCTTGTTAATGAAAGTCAGTCATCCACTTATATGACCACATCCATCTCTATGTTGTCACTCAGCACTATTGCTAGTAGGCAATTACATGTCCATAAACACAGCAGAGTTTAATAGCCTTGAAAGCCAAAGGCCTTTATTCCCCTCTGCTGCCACCTTTTGGCAAAGAATAATAAAAGAATCATACCTGTGTGAAGTGGGTGGGGCATTTGTACCATGTGGTATCCCTGTGGTGCCCCCACAACATCCAGACGCCCAGGAACGCTGCCAGGGGGTCGCCTGGTTGCGACATGCCTTCCCTCTTCTGAAACGGTCGAGAAATTACCAAATTACTGTGTTGCAGCTTTCCAAGCTGGATCCAAACGACATTGAGACATACAGTACAGACACATATTGCACCTTAATGGAACAGTAAGGCACGCTCAAAAACATCCATGACTATGCAAAACACAATACAATTAATTCCTACATTGATCAGATCATCAAATTAAACTCTTCAACTATCTTTACAACATAGTTTTTCAATCTCCCTGTTTATCATGGGTTTACACCTATAATTGTGATTGTTAGGCCTCTGCCGTCTGTGATCCACAGTCTTAGGTAGTAAGGTAATAAAGTGGCAGAAGACCTGTCTTTGAGATCAGCATCAACGATGCATACATTCTCTGTCACGCACGCGCGCGCACACACACACACACACACACACACACACACACACACACACACACACACACACACACACACACACACACACACACTAGAGGTGGGAAACCCGACCGAAACCCGACCCGGCCCGTCGGGTACCCGACGGGCCGGGTAGGGTAGGGCTCATTTGCTTAATTGGTGGTCGGGTTTTCGGACGGGTTCGGGCTGGGCTATCTTGCTGTTATTTATTATATTTATATATAATATTATTTTACAACTTTAATTTTATTTTTAAAAAAAGGGTGTCGGGTTTTCGGGCCGGGCTGCGCATATATTTTAATAATAATGGTCGGGCTAGGGCCGGGCTGGCCCTAGCCCGACCTACCCTAGGGTAGGGTCGGGCTGAAAAAAGTCGGCCCGACCCCAGCTCTAACACACACACACACACACACACACACACACACACACACACACACACACACACACACACACACACACACACACACACACACACACACACACACACACACACACAGTATATCCTCTATATGCCAAATATTCATAGCTTGTGAGGGATTGCACAAATCCACCATCCCCATAGGACTGAATGAAATGAACTTATTAAAAGAAAGAGGTAAGAACAAAAATTCTGGCATTTTCTGACAGCATGGCACAGTGCTCTATGCACAGGTTAAATTAGATCTGCCGGAAAAGTGTCTAACACCAGAAGGAAATTTCATTCAAACAAGGCGAGTAAAGGGGATGGAGGAGTCGTAATGGGCTGCCAAGTCTCTAGCATGGTTTTGAGTTGATGCTTTTATTGTAATATTATGGAGCTAATTCTGCACCCTGTCTATTCCAAATGTTATGTGCTACTTTTGCCTCTTCGGTAGATATTCAGTAGGGTGATTTTTTTTTGCTGAGCACATTAACATTTCAGGAATGATGGTTTCTGAGTCACTATTCACATTATGTTCACTAATCTATCATTTGAATTGTTGCAGAGATAGACACATAGATTATGCCTTAACTCAGAGAAAGCATGCTGTAACATACTGTAATGACTGTAACCATGCCCCAAGCTTTACAGACACAGACCAGCCCATCCTGGAAGATTCATAATTCCATATCTAACATCAACAATACTCTCACCATATAACATTAATTCAGTTTCATTTTGGTCATGTATTATAAAGATATGGTGTTATATGTTCTCATATGTTTCCCTTTCTAGTCTCTATTATGTTAATTAAGCAGCTGATAATATCTCCCACAGCTTGGCTCACACATTCCCTGTCACTCTTCAAACGCATTAAACACCATCAAAGTTGCTTTGGCAACACCTCTGGAAAATGGAATGTGTTGTGTGTCAAAGTATCTGGCGTGTGGTCACTGTTATGTCCACACTGCACTGAGTTTAACTGGGTTTTCCACTAACTCAGTTCATTTGACATTACTGTGTACGGAAGATGGTCCACCAATGACCACAAGCCTTTGTAGAGGTTAGTGCCCTCTACTCCCAGTAGGATAAAGACCTAGAGACAATTACATTGGTATGGAGTACAATATTGCCTGTGATTCCTTTACACCATTACACATTCTCAAATATAACCAATCCTAAAAGTGCCTGCAGTAATTTCATGGATACCGGCTCAAAGACAGACAAAAGATGCCACTATGACTTTCTTGTTTAGGCTCAGCCCCATCCTGATGACTACCCAGCTCTTCAGATATGCCAGAATTGCCAGACCGGCCAGTCTGGGCCTGAGTTATACTGTCAGCTGCTCTCAGACCAGAGCTCACTCAGTGAGAGAGGAGGAAGAGCAATAGAGTAGAAAGATGGTAAGAAGGCAGAGAGTGTGACAGGGTCGGGAGGGGGAGAGACTATTCTGCTCACACAATAACCTGGCCAGTATTGCATACCGAAACATGAACTCACTGAATCAATGTATTGTCAGCTTAATAATGTCGGCAAGGCAGAGGAATCTCATAATTTGGTCTTTTCATGTCATTGACTGTACAGGAACAGGATTACAGCACTACAACTATACAGTTGTATATCTTTTCCTATTCCAGTATTTATATTTTGTGGTAGGCCTACTATGAATGTTATGATCTCTCCACTGCTCTCTGTCCCAGCACAATTTACGGTACACCTATTAGGACTAATAAGGACAAATAAGGCATAATTAGAAATGATATGTTAATTATTACACGAAGCTACACCCTAATATGCCTACATTATGATCTCATTAGACATCGCAAAATTCCCGAAAAGCCATAATGGTCTTTTGTTATTTCACTTTTTACAGGGACTTTATATCTAATTTCACATATTTTATACCTTAAATTGTATACGTCCCCAACTTCTATAGATGGGGAGTTCATTCTCCCACATGGGAAATCAAGTAGGCCTATGTCTAATGATAATAGAACATAGGCCTACTACACTGTTGGGCTTTATTAGAAGTAATATGTTCTTTATTAAATACCATTTCTCCTTGTGCATGTGTTTCTTATATATTCGCACGTTACGTCTAATTATAAATAATATAGCCTATCTTTATTAGGGACAAACAATGCCGCCATTTCTGGTCCTACTTCAGAGAATACATATTTCTTTGGGTTACGTTACAATTAATATGCTGTTATGTGGGACGAATATAGAAAGAATTGTACCGTGAACTGAACACGAGCCTTTAGGTCCCTCATTCAAAGAATACATGGACCGACCACTTTTTTTTCTTTGTCCCATATAACGGCAGTCTTCATATGCCGTTATATGCGACGAATATAGAAAGAATTGTACCGTGAACTGAACACAAGTCGTTTCGTTCCTCATCCAAATGGTAACTGGAAAAGTCAGGCCGCCGCAAAGTCTGACCGACCAAAAGCGTGAAAATCTCAGCCGAGGGACAAGGACTTGTGGTCAGTTCACGGTACAATTCTTGGTATATTCGTCCCATATAACGGCATATTAATCATAATGAAGACTAAATAGATCGGTCCATGTAGGATTATTCTTTAAATGAGGGACCAAAGGACTTGTGTTCAGTTCACGGTACAATTCTTTCTATATTCGTCCCACATAACAGCATATTAATTGTAACGTAACCCAAAGAAATATGTATTCTCTGCAGTAGGACCAGAAATGGCGGCATTGTTTGTCCCTAATAAAGATATATTATTTATAATTAGACGTAACGTGCGAATACAGTAGGCCTATATAAGAAACACATGCACAAGGAGAAATGGTATTTAATAAAGAACATATTACTTCTAATAAAGCCCAACAGTGTAGTATGTTCTATTATCATTAGACATAGGCATACTTGATTTCCCACGTGGGAGAATGAACGTCCCCATCTATAGAAGTTGGGGACGTATTCAATTTACGGTATAAAATATGTGAAATTAGACATAAAGTCCCTGCAAAAAGTGAAATAACAAAAGACCATTAGCCTATGCCTTTTTGGTATTTTGCAATGTCTAATGAGATCATAATGTAGGCATATTAGGGTGTAGCTTCATGTAATAATTAACATATTATTTCTAATTATGCCTTATTTGTGCCTTATTTGGTCTTATTAGTCCTAATAGGTGTACCGTAAATTGTGCTGGGACCCTGCTCTCTAAGTAGCCTACATGA
Source organism: Benthosema pterotum (assembly GCA_039105355.1). Lineage (NCBI taxonomy): Eukaryota > Metazoa > Chordata > Actinopteri > Myctophiformes > Myctophidae > Benthosema > Benthosema pterotum. Next base: position 24,009,829 of record CM076975.1, read on the forward strand.
ATATCACTGCCTGCCATGTTACCATAGCTGAATTTTAAGTGCCTGAGAGTGACTATTAAAAAAAACCCTTGAAATATCATTCTTATTTAGACCCAGTCTGCAAACTAAGATAAAAGATGAAAAAAAAAGAAAAGAAAAACTTTATAAACAAACAGACATAACAATAATAATTACATTTAGAAAATTCAAATGAGGGTCGTTCTGATCATTCATTACATTCAGTGCTCACTGTCACTAGTGCTCAGCCATCAGAAATCACATCCTGGCCAATCAATTTTGTCTGCGATATGTAGCCCTGCTTTGCTGTTTGCTGTTATTTTCATTGTAAATATGCGTAGGCCTACTATAACCCTTTTGGCCATTTGTCTCCTTTGTAAAATATCCGCTAAATCTAAATCACTGATTGATTGCAAATACAGTTAGGCCTACATGCAATGAAATGCATCAGCTGAAGCCTGAAACGACCAATTCAACTGCATTGTTTTAGCCCCATCTATTGGTGGTGCGATCAAGACATGTGCATTGAATGATTCTAGGGCTACTGGTCTGTTGTCTTGACAGGCAGCCATCTGTACATACCTCTGGTCCGTAGCGCCACTACTTTAATGGACTGGACCAGATCCAATCTGTACTCTTTGAAAGGGAGAATGCAGTAGTTTTCACTAATCCATTACACTCGCTGGTCTGACTCGACTTTGAGAAACACTGGCATGGAGTTGGCAGACCCGGCTCTTTTGCGCATGTGCAAAACTCAGGATCAGGGGCGGATCTAGGCATGGGCATGAGGGGGCAATGCCCCCCCCTAAATGCCCAGTCTTCCCCACCAAACACGGTGGCATGCAAAACAACCCAAGATATTTCAAATTAAAGTGGTTATATTTAAAAATTATTTGAAACACTGCTACTAACTAACTACAAATGAAATGTGTCACGACTAAACCAACAGCATTATTTTATAATTGAAAACCGAAAACTCTGAGTCAGACCTTTAGCATGCTGCGTGTTTGTTGCAACTTCAACAACAACTGATGTTATTATTTATGCTTTACTTGCCTAATAAAAGTCCTGTAAATTGAAAATGTGGCGCACCCATACCATTTTCTCCTGCCCCCCCCCCCCCCCCCCCAAACGGGGAAATGTTACATCCGCCCATGCTCACTGCTCAGGATTATCCGGGACATGTGATAGCATGCAGCAATGCATGCAATAAAAGTATAGATTAATAAACCCGTTCTTATCTGTGGTTAAACGTTTCTATCGACGCTGCCAGTTGAAACATGTTACCTCAGTGCTTACGACGTGGCGCCTACTCTATGTGGAATTGACGTGGCTGATTCAGATTGACCGTCCTCGGGGAAGACGTGCGGTGCGTGCATATTGTTTAGTAGTAGTCTCTTGCGTGGCAAAACAAGGGACTGAAGGGATTTTCAATACATCTGGAATGTTAACTAGGTGTTTGGTGTCGTGTGATTTTGCAATCCACCGCACGTAAACACCGATCATCAGATAACTGTCTAGCTAATAATCCCAAATGTCTTATTTGCCGTTGTCGCCCTGTCTGTTGTTGTTTCTCCTCGACTATCGATCCACCACTGTGAAGTGACAAATAAAGCTTTGTCGTTTATTTGTGACAGACACGCCCCCGAGTCGTTCAGCAGCGAGGCCACGCAAGCGCAGCATGTCCGGCTGCAGCTATGGATCATGGATGGTGATGATGTGGAGTCCAGTCTGTCCCGGTCCAGTCAGTCAGCAGTGAACAGCAGAGGTAACTGGTTCATTCATTATGTTGTTTTGATCACAGAGGGGGGTGTTGTGCACAAATCAGCCGAGTAAAGCTGCATGGATCACTTATAATTGTACAGTATGCGCTTTTGATTGATGTTACACTATTTAGTTAATCCTTCGAATAGTGGAGACTAGAATACACAAACTGAACTGGTCGCCATATATAACCTGATGTACACAGTACAGTACACAGCATGTACTATACTGTTGTACAAAATGTAGGCATCCGTAATTTAGCTGTAAATGCACAAGTAACATTCATATGTAACATAACTCCACTCAAACAGTAGTTAACTATTGCATGTTTGGTTTGAGTGGATGAGACATTAATCCTTAAACTATTACACCTCTCTTTAAATGAAGGCTACAAGCTCAACTCCAATTTCTGAATATATATTTAAAGTGCTTTTGTTACCTGTGAAGCATTTACTATGTAGGGTTGTAAAAACTAAACTAAGACAATCCATGTGGAAATTACATAGTTCTAACTTAATATACTGTGTGCATGCTATTATCCTCAAGGTCATATAATGAATCGGGTATTATTGCCATCTGACACACTGATTATTATTGACATGTAATTAAGGTGCTACTGCCAGTGTTGTAGTGGGACTAAAAGTGGGGGGATGCCCCAAAAGACACGTGCAGGCACACATTCACACACATGTGTATGTCACACACAGACACACTATTAAAACTTACAAATGTGTATAGCCTATTTGGAAACAGTGTTTACAGTTCTTAATTACATCCATAAAAGTAAATGAAACAATTTTTTGCCTCCCAAAATATTTCAGATGTAAGAGAAGTGGGCCGCTCCTCCACTACACCCCGGGTTATTGCTATCTTTAACCTTAAGTTGTCCTCTTGATATTGAAAGTGTAAACAGTGGCTGTTTGTAGCTGATGTTTACATTAGTATGTTTCAACTGCAGCTATTATTTCATTCTAATGATTGTTATGTTGTTTCTTCATTTTTCTAGGCAAATGTGATGGTCCGTTTGGCCTGAACCTTCAGGCAGAAACCACAGTTTCTGAGAAATGCCAACTTGCAAAAGTGTTGTCCTATTCTGCTGCACTGCTGAGCTGTAGCTACACAACTGAAAGTGTTGACATTCTACTGAGAAAAGTTCAACTACATCTGCAAAAATTGTGCATGGAATGACACAACAAATCTAAACAAAGATATTTTTGGAAAGGATCATAAAGACATATATTTTTTTTCTCACCCATCACTGTGCTGAATCCAGTTTTTAGTAGTATTTTCACTTCTGGAATCATGGGGGCCACAGGCTATGGCTACTATCGCACAGTCATTTTTCTGTGCATGTTCATTGGATATGCATTATACTTCTTTAACAGGAAGACCTTTGCCTTTGTCATGCCCTCTGTGATGGGGGAAATTAAACTGGACAAGGGTGACTTGGGTAAGACAATACATTGAATATCTTTCTACCTGCATGGCTTGAAGTGATTTCACGGTTCTCATCAAATAGCTGTGTACATACAGTAAATAATGCTGATACTAATCATTGCTATATAGTAAAAGAAAAAAAAAACTTTTAACCACAACATATCGCTTACCCTACCTTGACTTCAACTATGATAATGAATAGAAAGCAACAGATAAGGAATGGAGTAGTACAATTTCTACATTGTTAGGCCTAAACTAAGTTCCTATTTGTCTTTGCAGGTCTGATCACCAGCAGCCAGACCATGGCCTATGCTGTTAGCAAGTTTGTCAGTGGAGTTCTGTCTGATCGGATTAGTGCCCGTTGGCTTTTTGCCATAGGCCTTTTCCTTGTGGGGGGCATCAACGTGGCATTTTCCTTCTCTTCCACAGTGCGCATGTTTGCACTTCTCTGGTTTATCAACGGATTGGGACAAGGCTGTGGCTGGCCTCCCTGCGGGAAAGTTCTGCGCAAGGTAATGCTATCCACTCCTCGTTACTGTGTGACAGGATCTCCGGGGATCCTTGAGGTGCTTCCAAGGGGATCCCAACTAAATGATAGTTTGGAGTCAAATGGACCCTCATGTGTCTAACTGCAAGACTAATACCCAAAAAGCACAAATGCTACTCAATGCAACAAAATAAAACAGTTGTATACATGTGCAGCTAGTGACACCTCATAAGAGCAGAATTTTCTTGGGCAGTAGTTCCCACCTCTTCAGCTTGTGTTTATGTGATTAGTTACATGACAGTCAGTGACTGGCACAGTTGCAAGCGTAGTGACGGGTCGGAATCCAAGCCTAGCGAGGAATCCTATGACTTGCCCTCAGACTCGCCTGACCTCTTAGGTTAGAGATCAGAATACTCACACTCTCATCTGTTTCAGACACTCTTCATGTCAAGTGATGTGTGACAGGACATGTAGCTAAACGGAAAAGGTTATCTTATTACTTGTTGATAGATGATTAATTCATCTTGTTTTAGGAATGTGTTTAAGCGTTATATAGCAGGATTGGTTGTGCTCATTTGATACTCTCCAACCATATTTCCACTGTCACAACCTGCTTTCTATTGAACTGGAATTTGTACTTATAGGTCAGGGATGTGTAGGGTTGGTTTGCTCACAATCTAATTGACTTGGTTTGTTAGACTCGTACCACTTATTCTTATACTTGGTTGACCCCCTTGAGGACCCCTCCTCCTTTTCTGCCCAAAATAGCCTACAAGCTATAAATATATCACATTCTTCTCTGACGGACTATTTGTTTATGAGTATACTTGTGCTTGTGGGTGTGTAGGTCATTCAAGAAAGAAATAGTGCAGTGCAAGGGCATACCGGTATATAAAAACTAGTTTTAAAACTATTTTTTGGGGCACAATTGTATGGCATGCATCCAAATAACCCTATGGACACACACACACACTGTCATCAATTTATTGTCAAGGTTAAATGGTTATACTTTCAACTGCAGTTCAATCAAAGTTCACATCAATGTCTAAGTCACACTTCAAACCAAATTCAAACTAGTGTATCCAGGTACTGGTCTGGTTATCTGTTCAGCGGTCAGCTCCTCCCATGCTGCAACTACAGTACATCCACTGATGACCCTTGCATCGTTTTTTCCATGCTGTGCTAAGTAATGATTTGAAATTACCGTATGCATCCCAACGCTGGGTTGCATGTTGTAGAGCTGCACTGGCTAGTAGAATAGTAGATACAGCATACCTGCTTGTTAAGTGGTTACATGCCTGCTTGGATGAGAAAATGTGAGATAGACAGTGACCTGACTTTTAACACAAGAGTTTGACCTGCAATTGAAAACCGGAAATGGATTCTACACACACACAAACCCCAAGATTTTTTAGATGATGAATCTATGATGAAACAGACCTTTGTTCTCCACGGTCACAGATCGGTCAGATACGACACAACTTATACACTTACTGTCCAATGCAATCCTTATATCTAGCCGTTCTTGACTGTCTAAAGGCATCTGGAGGTCCTGACCTTAGACTGCTATGAAAGCAGTACTGTTCAAAGGGCGCGGAATAAATAGTCATTGGCGGGTGTGTGTGCCAACAGTGAAGGGACAGGATTATATTACAAGGGACTACATTTTGAGCGCTTCTTAACAGAGCTTTTACAAAGGCATAATGCAAAATGTTGTTGTCATGCTTTCCCATTTGAGACTGTCTAGATATGTCCAGTGTACTGTAGTATGGTAGTATATATACAAAACTATTCTCTTTTTACTGCAGTAAAGGCTAAGACAGAATCACCACATTCTGTCTGTTTTTGGCACAGTACAGAAGGCTAGAAGCTGCATTTTATGGTGGGTCAGTGTTTAACCCCTAGCCTCTGTGGCCCAGCAGTTTATTGCTGAGTATGGTCTTCTGTAATTAGGCCAGCCAGGGACACTCGTGTTACGGGTGTGTTAGTCTGAAGAACTACATGCTTTGAATCATTAATGTCAGTGTGCGCACTTATGTTTGTAAATAGTATTTGATGTTGCTTTAGGTGTGCCATTATATGTAATAGTCAGCATACCCTATAGAGCGGTATCTGTATGTGAGAAGAATCCGATTCCAAACACTACAAGATGTGCTACTGCACTGTGCAGACCTTTCTGAGATGACAATATTTCAATGGTGTTTTTGTTTTGTCTTTACATGTCATCCGATGTCTAAGAATCAGATTTGTTTTATTGTTTTGAATGTTGTTCTGTTGCATATGCATTATGAGTGCCCATAAAACTACAGCAATGGTCACTAGTAAATAATGTTCACATACTGTATTAAGTGCTTACGTATTTGTACTGTGCTTTCTCTCCAGTGGTTCGAGCCATCTCAATTTGGAACATGGTGGTCTGTGCTTTCCTGCAGCATGAACCTGGCTGGGACTCTGGGTCCAATCATGGCCACGGTTCTTCTTCAGTACTATGGCTGGAGGACCATCATAGCTGCCTCAGGACTTGTCTGTGCAGCGTTCTCATTCATCTGTCTGGTGTTTGTGAAGAACGAACCAAAAGACGTGGGCCTGCCCTGCATCGCAGCTACGGCTAAGAAAGGGACCACGGGAGGTACTGTGCAGTGAAACAAATCCCAGTTATGTAAAGAATAACCTAAGAATTGTGATGTCTGAGTGATTGGTGTTAACTGCAGGTTGATTGTGTATATGAAGAACAGATTCACTATAGCAGCCTCTAAGAGAATAAAATAAATACAGTGTAGATATGATACAAAATAAGCTACATGACATTATATAAATCATTATATAAGGTAAGCAGAAACTCTTTGACATACCGTCATTTCCAGACTATAAGCCGCTACTTTTTTCACATGATTTTGACTTTGCGGCTTATAAAACAGTGCGGCCAATCTATGGATTTTCCAGGTTCCAGTTGGGTTGATATTCACCATCTAAATTAGCACCACTTAATTAATAAGTCATAAGTCATGTTCATTTTGGTCTCTCTTGCCTCTTTTGTTTGCGAAAATCCATCCTGGAATTGTGAACAAAACCAAAAGAAATCTTTTGGGGTCTGTGGGGTGAAGATGGGGTGAAGATGTTGTTAAATTGAGCGGTGCGCTGGTCATAGACAAGCGCATAGCAAGTTCATTCAGGAAACCTCAGTGCAGTCGCTGCCGGCCCTTTAAAGGGCCGCCTCAGCATCACATTCACATGATTGACTTCATCCAATCACAGGCTCTCACAGGCTATTTAAACTGTAAGTTTGTATTGCTCTTCCTGCTTGCTTGCTGCTGCTCACTCTGATACTGCTGTTCTGCTTATGCTTAATCATTTTGCTGCTAACCCTCCTCCACCCCAGCTACCACCTGTAGATTTGGATCTGCCCTTTGGGTACGGGGGATTCGGAGTCCTTAAGGTCAGGACTGTTGCGCTTGATCTGAGTACCCAAAAAGCAGATCCAATTCATCCGCCAAACCATGATAAATATATTGCTTATTTTATATTCAATAAATGAATATTAAACCCTTCTTGAGTTGTCCTGACTGAATTGTGAAAAAGTTGAAAACCACTGCTCTAACATGAAGCACCTGACTATATTAATGAGCCTGGTGCGGCTTATAGTCAGGTGCGGCTTATACAAGGAAAAATCAGTATTTTGCCCCAAATTTAGCTGGTGCGGCTTATATTCAGGTGCGGCTTATAGTCCAAAAATTACGGTAGTCAAGTAACCTCGCTTCTTCTGTTTCCTACAGCAGGTAACAGCACATTCTGTGAATTTATCCTGTCGCCTTTCCTGTGGGTCCTCTCCCTGGGGTACTTGGTGGTGTTTGGGGTGAAAACAGCTGCCACTGACTGGGGACAACTCTTTCTCATCCAGGAGAAAGGACAAACGGCTCTAATGAGTATGTTCTTTTTTTTTTTTTCTTTTTTTTTCAAATAAAACTTGCTGTTGTTGATTTACTAAATGGACCACAGGTACTTACCACAACCATGTGTCTTAACAGGTAGCTCCTATATAAGTGCCCTGGAGTTGGGAGGCCTGATGGGAAGCCTTGCATCAGGACTCCTCTCAGACAGAGCTGTGGCTCGGGTGAGTTAAGATGCTCAGAGTTTAACACAACTTTCTCCTGCCTACCCTCTGTATTTGATGTCAACATTTTTATTGTGTCTCCTGTTGCACTCCAGAAAGGAATAGGTACACATGGCAACCCTCGCCATGGCCTGCTCCTCCTCATGATGTCCGGTATGTGCATCTCCATGTACCTCTTCAGAGTCACCGTCAAACCCCAAATCCCTGAGGTGAGGATGCTTTTTTCATACCTGTGAAGATCAGTTGGGCCAGCCGTTTACCCCACTGCACACAGTAAAATCCCTGTCTTCTCAATTTAACACCACATTTCACAAATGTAACTAAATGGAGGCTTGATGAATGTCAGGCTATAATTTAACACATTCAAATAGCCTATTTCCACAAATTACTCATCCATTCGGGTACATTTGTAAAGTTACGGTTATCGATGGATACAAAAGGAAGGATTTTACAGTGTAGCAGAAAGATAGACTGAAATAGAATTTAAAAATGTTGTATATGCTCATTCTTCAGGCTCCTCTTTGGGCCAAAGCCCTTGACTCTCTGTACATCCTCTTCGGAGTTTCAGAGCAGGAGGTTCAGGAGGTTTGCTTATCATGTGATTTGTGAGTTGCATCAAAGTTGCTTTGCTACAGCAGAATCTGCTAGAGCTACTACTCACAGGTTTTGCAAGTTCAGGTGGCAGGATGGTCTGACCATTGTGAGTACAAGCTGTCAGGATCATCAGCTGGGAGCCATCCTTCCTTGATGTTTTGCCCCTTCCATCCCAGAACAAATCTGGATGGTAGGACAGAGCCGTCTTCCTGCAGCGGGACTGTGCATGGCAGCGGCCAAGCCTGAACATGGCCACATACCTTCTGCTTCATGGCTGGGAGCTGTTGGTGAGGCTAAGGGCAGATGCACACTATGGTCCTGGGTGTGCACTCTAGACCACTGGGCAGATGTTGTGGTTGTGTGAAGCTTGAGTACGGCTCCCGAGAGCAGATCGCCTAACTGTCCCGGGAACGCAATCGATCAAGTCTCGGATACAGATTGCTGCAATGTGAAACTAAAACAAAGTGGACTATAAATGAATTATTTTATAATACATTATTTTCCATGGATTTTATTTCTGGTAGTACTACTTGAATGTTGACTAAAAATTATAGTGTTTGAGTAACATGAGCCATGGAAAAAGAAAAAGAACAAAACACATGTGGCCCAGACGGTTGAGCTAACCATCCAGGCGTAACATTAATGTTCTTAACCGATTCTTATTGTGGGGTTGGGGTTTCATACAGTGTGTGTCTGTGGTACGAGTGATGTCCGCTTTATAGGCTACTTTTCTCAAGGGCCCCACATATTGAGCCCCTGTCCCACAATATGACTGGCAGGCATCAGTGTTCAAATGCTGTATTAGTTGACTTTCTGTCGATCTACAATCTCAAAACACATGCAAATGTCCTTCTAATGAACAGTCTCCTCACCCAAGATGCGAGCCAGTCTATTAGCCAGCTGATTGACAGCAACTCCAATAAGTACAGTAAACTACTTTTTAGTGTGATGTGGGGTTATAAGAGCACCAGAGTGCAGTGCGTGCAGCTGACTAGCTGCTGATGCTGCTGCTGCATCCGTGCAGCAATAATGCGCCACAGCGCACACGCTATAGTTTAAAAGCTCTAACTCTTATTATGCATGTCACATTCTTGCCGAGATTGCCGTATTTAAGTTTAAAAAAAGGAAAATAACAAACAAATAGTAAAAGTCGACCCTAACAAGTGGATGGTTCAAATCCCGAGCTTTGGGGGACAGCCTTATCTGTGACATTGACATTTTCTATCTCCAAAGCCCCATAGTCCACAGCACCCCTCTGAGGTACATAAATAAAGTGTACCTGGTTGCGCTGTTGAATCTCGGACAATGTGAATCATGGCTAGTGGCGACCAGGCAACCATATTCGGGAACAGTTTGAATCAAGCAGACTCAGGCCAGTCTCAGTGTGAATACTCAGCACTAATGTTGCTGAGAAACAGCCAACTTTGATGGAGAATCGAATCAATCAAATCCTGGTACTTGGCTATACCCTGTGCTCTCAGGGCACAGTTAGTTCTCCTACCAAGATGTTTTTTGTGCTCCTGGATCATAGGATCATGTTTGTTCTGAGAGACATCACAGCCCATCTTGTGTCCGTCCTCATCAGGGTTTCAGAGCAGGAGGTTTGCTTATTAATTGACTTGACCTGTTTGTGGCCTGTGTGCATGCCTGCTCATCCAATTGGTGCCATCTACGGTCTGCTGCTGGCAGTACATTCAGCCGAAGTTCCAGCTCGATGAAAATCTTTCAACCCCTCTTGTGTTCTGAGTCTGGACTGGTTCAGCAGAGGCCGGTGTGGTCATCTCTCAACTGACAAGGATGCTAGTAAACTCAGATATTGTTCTCTTAGTCATAGCAGGTGCTTTGTGTTGCTGTAGTTGCTCTTTGCACTTAGACTTGCCTTGGTGAAACTTCATGCCGTGTTCATTCCACTGGTAGACTGAAAGATAATTCAAAAATGTTAAAAAAAAAAATGTTGTATGCTCATTCCTCAGGAGGCTCCTCTTTGGGTCCAAGTGCTTCATCCTCTGTCCGTCCTCATCGGGGTTTCAGAACAGGAGGTTTGCTTATATTAATTCATTTAATAGTGTTACGTGTTTGTGGCCTGGGCTTTTAAGAAGACATTCAAAAGCATACTGCCTCTCTCTCTCTCTTGCTCTCTGTGTGTCTCTACTCTGTACCCCCCTCCCCCTTTCTTCACAGATCTGGATCCTCTTCCTTGGTGCTGTGTTTGGTTTCTGTTGCTATGGACCAATTGCCTTGTTTGGAGTGATAGCCAATGAAAGTGCTCCATCAAACTGGTGTGGGACTTCCCATGCCATTGTTGCTTTAATGGCCAATGGTAAACTTGTTTGTTTTTTACCACAATATTCCTGAATAAGTTGTATTTGTTTTCTCTGTTACTGTTTGCTACCCCGATGTGGAATTTTATTTAACAACTCAAAAGCTCGAGAGACAGGAGAGACCCATATAACTGAGCATTTTAGCCTTTTGACAAAGCACATCACTTACACTACCATATTTTTCTGTTACAGTTGGGGCTTTCATAGCTGGACTCCCATTCAGCAGTGTTGCAAAAGAATACAGCTGGGACATGGCATTCTGGATAGCTGAGGTGACAATGGCGGTTACCACTATATGCTACTTTTTGGTGCGCAACATACGTACCAAAATGGGACGAATTGCAGAAAAAATGGATTGATATCCTTTTCAATTGTGCCAGTTGTTGAAGCATTGACCAAGGACCTCCATTTTGTCAATAAGTGATTCATCTTAAGGTATTCGTGCACAAATTCAATGGATGCACTCACTTACAAAAAAGCTGCTGAACTGAAATAAATCACAACACTGAATGATGCACAATGAGCTACAGTCACCATGCATGTACATAATAACACTTTTGTCATACTGAATATCATGTGGTCAAAGCAACAGTTATATTGGTTGTACTGGAATTTCTTGACTTCACTCACTAGACCAAAACAAAACACTTGAAAGTTTTACAACAGGTTTAAATTCAGTGAAGCCAATAATCTTGAATGCAAATCATGAATGTCTATGGGATTGATCCACATAAATAATATATAATATGGTTAATTATAAAGAGAGATTCACAGGTCTATGGTGTTCACAGTTCTCTTTTATGATACCTCATATTTCACTGGAGAAAGGCAATGCTATATTTTTCTAGATCATGTGCTATAGTAAATGTTAGACCCAATGAACAGATTTCTTTTCTTTTTTTTTTTTGTGGGACACATAACTTTTGAATGTTTATACATTTTTATGGCAGGTGTTTACAGTATGTCTGGTCTTTGGTACAGAATAGATGTTCTGTCACTGCCATAGTAATACAGCAGGAATTCTCCCGGAAGCTGTTATACAGCGTTAACCTTTTCAATCTCTATAACCATTACTCTTGTATAAACTATTCTTCATTAATAACAATTATGTCTGCTCAGTGCCATTTGGCATATTTTTAAAACTTAACTGTACTTTCTTTTTTATATTGACCTGTAAGAGGTGGCCATGTCAATTTCTTAGTTGCAATGGAAATATGTCATTTAGGTCAGATGAACTGTGTGCAAAGACATTCTAAAGTGATACGGGGTCAATGTTTATTTTGTGTATGTGTATGGTTTATTTGTTTTAACTTATTTGTCTTTACTCTGCCATTGTGGCAGGCAAGGTTCACTATACTGTGCTAACAATATAATAAAGATATAACAATATTCATACAAGACAGTGTATATAATTAATATAGCTGCTAGAAGACGCTTCATCCCAAAACATTCCCAAAGATGAGCTACTGTATGATTCAAATGACCATAAAACAAGTAAGCTATGTGACAACACACTCCCAGACAGCCTTCTACTAGCACCATACATACTTCTGTGTTAAAGTGAGCGCAGCACACACATGCCCCATAGCATAGCTGCAGACAACATGGGGCACAATCAATTAAATTCCATTTCTCAACAAGTACAGTTATGACATTCAAAGTCCTCAATCACATAGTATTCCATATTGCAAGTGTGAATGTTATGTTGTTCCTCCTCCAGGGACTACTGACTTCATTCCAAAAACCTTTGTATTTATTCATAAACAAAGATGCAAGTGAAGAAAAACGCATCTGCTGCACTCTAGCAAAAGCAAATAAGATATGCATCAGGCAATGGCGCAATCAAGAATCTAGGTACAGAGGGCAAAGCAGGTAGTACCCAGGCATACCTCGGCTCACCTGGATACACCATTGATATGTCATGAATAATATGTTATTGAGGATCTTTACTTAGGCTGTTTGTGGTATCATCGGGGCAGTATCAAATGATGTCTTAACCAAAACTGAATATAATCTAGAAAAAGTGCCCTTCCAGGCACCGGTCAGGCTATGGCCTCCTGGTGGCACTATAGGCCAATGTGAAAAGTGTGCCATTTCTTCTTATGACTTTGATGGTAATAGGTAGCCTGTGGAGATAGGCTCCTGGCCAGGCTGATTTGTGAAGTGACATTTCAGATGCGGGAAACGCAGCAAATCGGACTGGGATCCAGTCTGATTTGAGTCTGATTTGAGGCATATTTTTTTCAAATATGTTTTGCAATGTGTTACACTCTTGGTGTAGCTATAACAGGCCAACGTGAAAAGGGTGTGGTTATATTTGTTCTCCTAGTATGTGTGTTAAAGATTTCACATAAATGGCAAGCTGTGATCATGATGTGATGCTATTTGTTCAAAACAGGCAAATCCTGCAAACTGAAAGCCAATTAGACAAATAGAATGTAGGATGGACACAGTGCAAAACACTCATGCCTTAGGTCTGGTGGAGACAACAATATTCCCCTTGACCAAGTACAACAGACAATATGGTATTATCTTCAAACACACTTTATTATGGTTCCATCGTGTTATAATATTGTGTGCAAAATGGGAAAGCAGTCTTCCCTATTTGTTATGGAAGAAATTCTAAGGGTTTGCTACCATGATGTCATTAAACAGGTTTTAAATGCTTTAGGTCTGTCAGCTTTAATGTTGTTTTGTCATTTGGTTTAGTGCCTCAAGGAAGGATATGAAGAAATCATAACAACAGAACTAATGTAAATGCATTCATAACATTTTAAGGTGGTTGACTGTTAACTATTTAGGCCTGATCTAAGTTTTCTGGGAAAAGCTTCAAATATTTAGCAGCATTAAAAATAAACATTTTCTGATGAAAATGTTTTACTTAAGTTAAAGTTCCACTTGTTTTTGTTACATTTCATCAGAAAGACAAGTGAGTCTACAAAGGTTAAACAAACATTGTGGGTTAAACATTGTGCTCTGCCATGAATATGAAACAAGACATTCAATAGAAAGGATTCATTTTTCCCAAAGTGAGGCTATCTAGCTGTTGTAGGGTGGATTTATCCATATATTATACTGTAGGCTACATTCAAAATAAGGTAAAATAGAAGGCATATTTTCCAATATTTATCAAACCATTATACTGTAATTGTATTGACTATTTTACAAACGTATCTGTTAATTTGACTTGGTATGTTGAATAAACAGAAGAAGAAAATCAATATTTATTCATTAACGTTTAAGAGAGCGATTGTCTGTGTATTGCATTTGTACTGTGTTGTTGAGTGTGTTTTTGACTGGAATTAACCAAACGAACCCTTAAGGTAGATTGTCCAAGTGTTTTTCCATTCTGACGAGTCTGAATCTGAATCTAGGTTCAATGTAACGAAGCGGAGCATGCGGATGAATTATTGCCCTTGTAGGGTATAGTTGCTCCAGTCGTAAACGGAACCCACGAATCTGAAACAGCACACGATGTTACATCGTACAGTGGCTAAACAAAAACGGTGTAACTATAAGAACATCGTTCTTTGCTGTATGCCTACAGGATTTTTTTAAAAAGATACTGCGATGTCAGCAAGTCAAATTAGGTGAAACTCGAGCTGTCCATGGTGCTGAAATCTGGGGTTGAACAGCGGTAGAATGATGAATTTCATCGGTTTTTCAGCAGATTTTGAGTCTTTTGAATAACACACCGTTTAGTCTTCAGAAATACTGATAGCCAACTACTATAACTATATAATCTATTTTGTATACTTTATAGCTAGTCTTCAATTCATGCAAACTTCAAAGGATTGTCTCACACTTGGGTCAAAACGCCAGTTGTCGCCGAGACTGCATTTGGGTTACTGATTTTAAAACCACATGAATTGAACATATAAAGTAAAAAGATTGTCATAACGATATGAAACCTATTAGGCGATTATATGGTGTGCTCATAAAATCAGAAAGCAAACATTACGAACCAATTTTTATTGGCTTGTTTATAACAATCATTACACCAACACATCTACAAAGAAAAAAAAAAGAAACTGTACACATGTACTTGAAACAGATACCTAAAACCCACATGGATATTGCTACTGCTGGTATGCATTTGACATCGTAAGTGTAGTTTGTCTCTTGGCATTCAGTGAACTCATTTGTCTTGTATGGTTGTAATCCATTAGCTTGGCTAAGAAAACATTCCGTTTTTACCATCCTCATAATGTACCATTACGCACTGCGTATAGAAAATTTGAAAACCCTTTTCACAGAAGCTATACAAATTTATTGCAATGCTATCACATTACAGAGACAACCAATACACGCGATGCACAGGTCTGATAGGGAAAACTCCAATACTAGACTGTAGATTTATTGAACAGTTTGGTTAAGAAAAACTGCATGGTACAAGAGTTAACATACAGGAACAAAGCTTACAAACATTTTAACCCCCTTCCCCAATTACAAACAATAAAACCATGGGTTACTCCATGGGTTCTCTCTCCATCCCAGTCCCAACAGATCATGTATCATGTCCCTCATAAAAGCATATGGAATGTTAGCGTCTCAGGCAAGCTCTCAGTTGTTGCACCAACCCCACTAAATGGCAAGCTTGCATGTCGATACAGTAATCTGTTCATAACCCCCACCCCACCCACATCGAAAATAAAAGCCATTGACATTTACAATGACCGCAATTGTTCTGGTGATGCGAAAAAAAAAATGTGGGATGTGATGAAATGCACCTCTCCAAATGTACTTTTTATTTTGTAAAAAATAAAAACAAAATAAAAAACAAAAAGGGTGTTCTCTACAATCAAACTACTAAAAAACCTGCATTTAGAAAATAGTTGATAAAAATATTCCCCTGAATTGTACAAGAAAAAGAGGTACAGGGAGCGCTGATCAAAGATGTTGTGTGAGAGATGTTATTCAGCCGCCTCCTCTTCTTTCTGTTCGGCTTCTTCTGTAGCAGGTGCCTGAAAAACAAAGCGCAAGTGTAAGATGGCATCTTGTGCTTTGCACCTTCAACCACTCAAAATCATCTTGTTTGTCAGGTGTTCATTTACATAACACTGTCCGGCATGAGCCCCTCACCTCTTCCTCAGCTGTGGCTTCACCATTCTCTGCAGGAGCCTCCTCTTCCTTCTCCTCGGGTGCGGCCTTCTCTACCTCCTTGGCTTTCTTAGGCTTAGCAGGGGCTTTCTACAAATACAGGTTAACAACATACATTTTAGTGACAGTGTGAAATTTGTACCAGCCTTTGTAATGGTGTAAGCAGTTTTTGAGATAAAATACAATGATTCTCACCTTTGCTTTTGGCTTGGGCTCTGGCTTTGGAGCTACGGGTTTCTGCAGAGGAATATTGAATTAGAATAATATTGTTGACTCTGTTCTCAGCATGTAGTAATAGTATACAGATGAATTATATGGCAATTAGAGATACTTACATCTTTCAACCTATCAGATCTCCTCTTGGGCTGCAGAGTGGTTAGAGAATAGTTTAATCATTTGGAACAATTCAGTTAAGTGTGATCTATACTGACCCCTAGTGGCTAGACAGACTAACTGTCGGCTAATATTAAATGAAGAATAATTGCACCCCTGATAAAATTGGATCATTTCTTACCTCTGCTACCTCACCATCAGCGCCTGCCTATGAGAAGAAAAAAAGACAACAAATGTCAGGACATCCTGCAAGCACACTCATTGTGAGTGGATATTGGTATATTTCTTTTTTGCTTTACTCTGCCACACAGCCGCACCTGCTAAAACTGATCAACAAACTGTTGTTAGCCTGTGGTTCTGATCCCTTTGGGATGGATGCCAAACACAGGGGACACCGCCACACTGCTAAGTATAAATCTGCTGACGTCAGTGGCGTGTGTGCGCCCGGGAAGACTTCCTCCGCGGTCTTCCCGGGGGCGTATATACACTCCGTCGTACACCGGCTCCACCGCGCGCCGAAAATAGCCGAGCCTGTAGCTCGGCTATGTTCGGCGCGGCGCGCGACACCGCTGCGCGACGAAAAGCAATCACTGCCGCGAGAGACAGTGAGGAGGGAAAATCGGACCCCGCCCCCTCTCTCCACACTTTCATTCAGCGTGTGTGATAAACGGGACATGTGGGGGGTTGGTTTGATTCGAGTCGTCCTCTGTGCCGAGCCGTCTCACTGTGTGCGTTCCCGCCATCCGTTCGAAATCCTAAACTCTCCGAGATGCTCAGCGAATTCTCCGAATGGTCACAGACAGAATCTACCAGAACCCCCAGCAACAAGAGACGGGAGAGATGTGACGGAGAAAAAAAACGCCATTGCATTGCATAACCTGCACCACCAGCAGCCGACAATAAATCGAAACGACACGACGAATGCTTTTATATCTTTTTTTTCCTCCCCTACAACCAACGCAATGGCGTCCATGATGCAATAACAATAACCAGACGAGCCTGTTGTTGTGGCCATTATTGAAGAAATCGTCTTCTTGAAAAGGGGAAGGCAAACATGGAAGCCATAATCAAGTCTCCGCGCCCGTTCCGAACAACAAAACATGAAGCTCTCTGAGACGACTTTGCCATGCATATTACAGTATAACGCATCTGATCTGGTGGAATTTAAAGGCGATGTTTAAAAAAAATGTAAAATGGAATCAACGACTCCCAGCAGAGGGAATATATGCCCACAACTTTTATATGCAGAAATGCAATTTTGCGTAAAAAAGGGTATTTTGCTCATTAATTTGGAAAATACTGCATTTGTCTGAACTGCATTTAGTCATAAGTATAGATCCTCTCAGTAAGACGTGGTATATAATCACTGTATATTACAGCAAAAAAATGAAAATCAATTCGCACAAAGATAATCACTGCACGACGAAACAGTACAAGACCGCCAACAAAACACTTATGGCTCCAATCAAAACAAATATAACAGTACACCCTTAACAAGAAATGCAACGCTTTGCATTCAACAGAAGCATCAGCAAAACACTTGGATATATATATATTTTAGAGACATTTGTACTGTGAACGCTGGAGGGAAATAAAGCCAGCAGCACAACTGCAAATCACAACTGTTTAGAAACGGCGTGCTACTATTAACCAAATGCATGGAAACTAATGCTTTCTACTCACTTTGCTCCTTTTAGGCATGGTTGGTTTGTGTGGGTTTGAAAGGAAATAAAAAACGCGAAGCCTGTCTAAATAACAGGATAAAAGGCCGTGTGTATATTATTCTGTGGACGAACTGTAGCAGTATAGCGTCTGATAACCACACAGCCAAGCGAGACGTTAATGTTCCATTGGAAGCAAAACTAGCTGAAACCGGATTGGATTCAGTGTTGCCAGATGATGTGCGAGAAACAAGCAACCTGGTATTCCATGGAAACAAGCCCAAAAGAAACCTGGCGGCTATTACTTGAAAATAGCAGCTCACCGGGTGTTTGTGGATCTTCTATTTTCAGAACTATCATGGGAAACAAATATTATTTGAAACCCTAATCTTGTATGGTCCCTGGGATGAAATATTTCTAGATGTATGGTCCTTCCTTAGTTGGAAAATTATAGCCATTAATTTGGAGGTTCTTGACCTGCCAACGCTCCACACGCCCCAAACTCTTTCCCCCAGGCCCCTACAACTATGGAATGCACTTCCCATTGAAGAATCAGAACTTCAACCTCAGACTCATTTCCTATCTTCCACCATCTCCATCTCAGCACAATGAGCTCATAGCACTTGCAGTATATCAACCCATAGCACTTGCAGTACATATCAACCCATAGCACTTGCTGTATAGTAGAGGCTGACACAGGAGTGGGTTTCAACTCTGCTCCATCCCACTCCCACAGAAAGAATCCTGTCCTACTCCTGTCCCAATACTGGACCAGAGTTTAAAATAAAATCCCATCCTGTCCCACTCCTGTAGAATGTCTCCTGATCCTGTCCCGCTCCCACTCAAAGGTACTCCCACTCTTGCCCGTTCCTTTTTCACTGTTTTTTATTTATTTTTTATTTTTTTATTAATAGCATATATGTTGACACAAGTCAAAAGAGTGTTGGCTCACTGAAAAATGACTACAACAAAATTGGCGGCTGTCTTTTTGGTTGGCAGAGTATCCAGCTGAAATAGATCATTATCATCTGGCCTGGATGTCATTCCCACTCCTGCATGCTCTTGTTGACATTCATTTCTGTCCCGACCCATTCCTGGGATTAATACAAACATAATACCAATCCTGCAAGATTCCTATGGAAATTGCATGAATAAGCACAGTGAATGGAGCAAGCTGGAATAAACATTATTCATGAACTGAGACCAGGACTATAAAAGACTGAATATCACAGTTTTTGTTTTCCATAATCGCTTGCTATTTGATTTGCAGAGTGCACAGCACATGCTTTTATTTCAGGATTTAAAGAACAGCAGGTATATTTTCTGTCTCAAGATTTGGCTGCCAGGCAGGAAATGACAGTCTTGCAATATTTAGTGTGTTCAGACACATACTTTTCACTTTTAGATACTTCTATAAAATCACACAGTGTACACATCGAAATGCAGCACATCAGGCTATAATGTGTTATAGGCCTTCTGCTATTTTCCAGAAGTGACTACTTCCGGCTGTATTTTCACTCCCATGGTGCAATGAATCTGCTGTCTGGAATTGCGTGATTAAGTGATTACGTGAATAGAATTAGATAGCACTTACCTATATGTCAAAGGTATTACTGTGTTTTAGTGTTTAAATTGTACTTTGCTCTGGATTAAGGGCGTCTGCTAAATCCCTGAATTGTAAATTGATGATGGGAGAATCACATTAGTACGCAAGCCCAAAACGAGCGACTATACTTACAGTATACCACCATGAATTTGACATTTTTCAAGATATTGAAAACACTCAGACCTTAATTGAGATATCTGTGATTTTCGGAATGGTCCCTTGCAGATTCTTTCCTAATGTGATGTCATATTCAACGACAAATTTGTCATTGTCATTGGTATGTGGATCAGTCCCCACCTCCTGCATGTTTTAGAGCTTAAAGTGTAACTTGTAAAGTAAATTGTAAATTTAACTAATCTGTATGTATATGATGGATTGCAATGTTTTTACTTAATGTAAATCACTCTGGATGAAGAGTGTCTGCTAAATGCCTAAATTGATATGAATTGAAGATATTCAAAACAGTCAGACCTTAATTGAGAAATCTTTGATTTTCTGAAGGTCCCTCTCAGATTCTTTCCTAATGTGAGGCAATACCCCCCCCCCCTCCCCTCCTCACCAGGGTAAGTGGTGAAGAGCAGGGGGCTAGGGTACCACTGAGATGTGGACATTGGTACTGCAGATGAGATTGCTTGATATGGCATCCTGATCGGAGTGGTTATTTATTTAGTCTTCAGTGGTGTGAATTGAATTGAATAAAGATGAGGGTAATTCATGGTGGATCCCCTTTAAGAAACACACCCCAAAAAACACAAAACTACCTAATTACCTATTTAGAAGCAATTTCACAGAAATATAACCCCAAAGTGGCTTATAATCAGCCAATGTGGCAACACTTTTTGGATTCTCCCCCTCCCTCCTGGAACAAAGACAAGTCGGATGGGTAAGTGAAGTCACTTCGAGGCGGAAGTATTTCACCTCGGGACATTTAAGTTATAAAATCTCGCATCTGTGGATTCTGGATCAATACAGCGTTCTGTACAATGTGGAAATCGACGGATGCCTTGTACGTGAAACGTTACTCGAGCCTATACGTCTTAGCACGAGCGCTCATTCGCGCAAAGCCTAGAAAAGGCAGAGCCATCTAGTAGAAGAGTTGCGCCATTGAGGGGTCAGAAAACAGCCTGGTCACGTGGTTCATGTACTCACGCGAGCCCATAGGCTTCAATGCATTCAGTAACTTCCGGCTGTCACTATTCATGTCACTATCCAACAGAAGTCTACGTAGAAGGACCGGCCCCATGAAGTGAACGGAGTTGGCGTAACTCTGTTTATTTCCAAGGCTCTGAGAAAAGGTCCCATTAAACCACGGGCTGCGTTGCCAACTCGTGAGAGAAATAAGCTAAACCTCACCTCCCCAATAATATCACCATAGAATACTGTATACTGAATATTTTATCTTTATACATACTAACAATACACACAGTAGACAACAGACTGGGCATTTAGGGGGGCATCCCCCCCATGCCTAGATCCGCCCCTGTCTCTCAATGTCATTCACACTCATCAAACCTATGTGTATTTATAGTATTATACGTCAAAGAAATGTTGACTTGATATTCAAAACAATGATCTTTTTAAAACAAGCACCCCAAAACGGGGCATAACGCAACTCAAAGTAAAGATTGGCGGGAACCAGGCCAACTTGGCAACCCTGTCCACAGGCCACGATTGTTTGTGACGTCAGTCACGTCACTGATCTATACCTTGGTGTGTTTGGTGTGTTTACCCCCCGGTCCCGATTCAACTCATTATCGTTTCAACCTGATGGACGGGTCGCGCTCCGCCCACGGCAGCAATGATTGGCCCAGCGGTCGTCAACAGCAAGATTTCAAATATGAGCCATCACCTGTGTGGATGTATTCAAACGCCAATCACAGAATATTGTAGGCTCGTATCTGACACTGTCCCAGGGGCGGATCTAGGCATGGGCATGGGGGGCAATGCCCTCCCTAAATGCCCAGACTGCCCTACCAAACATGATGGCATGCAAAACAACAAAGATATTTCAAATTAAAGTGCTTATATTTAAAATGATTTGAAACACTACTACTGCTACTAACTAACTACAGCTGTGTCACCACTAAACCAACAGCATTTCATCATTGAAAACAGAAAACTCTCTGAGTCAGACCTTTAGCTTTATGCATGCTGCGTGTCTGTTGCAACTTCAACAACAACTGATTGATGCTTTACTTGACGAATAAAAGTCCTACTCCTGTAACTGAAAGTGGTATGGGTGCGACATGGTCCATGTAGCCACCCCCATACCCCCCTCCCCCAATTGCGAAATGTTATATCCGCCCCTGCACTGTCCTTTTCTATGCGGCCATGAGCATTAGTGGGGAGATGATGGCAGGCAGCCGCAAGCCAGGCAGGCAGCTGTAGAGCAGAAGCAGAACTTTACTGCAAAAAAGAAAATGATTCATTGACCAACTCCCTCTCGCTCACACGTCGCCCACATTTCTTTCTGTTCATCTTGTGCATCCAGAGTCCGCAGCACATAATGGCATTTGATTGCATTTCGTTTCACTGCTTGTCACAGAGCGGACATGATGGGGTGGCATGTATAGGCAGGCAGGCAGGAGACTGATCACAGGGTGTGTAGCCTACTCTCCTCAAGTCTTTTGTACATCGGCTTGGGAAAATGGCGACAGTTTTGTGTTGTTGTTGGCCCCCAGATTGTATGCTCTTTTGCTACCACGTCAATTTGATCACAGTAGTTTACACGTCTCCCCTTCGATTGGGAAAGGAACAATTGTTTCAAATATGAATGAAAATATGGCAAAAACGGACCAATTGCTGGCTTAAAGACGAGGTTCCTTGTTCCCTTGCCTTAGATTTCAGTTAAATTTCCTTATTTCACTCTGTGATCAAAACATTCTAAGACGTTGCCACGTCTGACTGATTCCAGGAATGAATAATATTTTGCCCCAACTCCAGAGTTTCTAATATTGCACAGTAGTCGCAGTGATGCGATTTATCTAATTCTATAATATTAAAAACGAATTATTATGTTTTTTTTTTTTTTTTTTACATTGATTGCACAGAACAGCAAACATCTGGTGTCTTGTTTGACAAATATTTCAAAGTTGTATTGTGAGGGCTCCTTCAACAATGATATTCATGAACTCATGAACTTACAAATTAAAAAATAAATACAAATAATACATGATTAAATAATTGTAAGAACATAGCTGCCACAATAGTCCATTTGCCATAACGTGAAAATAAGCAGGTTGAGTACACCAAGCTCAACCGTCTGGGCATCTACTGTAGGCTGCTA
The DNA here is from genome assembly GCA_039105355.1 of Benthosema pterotum. Classification (NCBI taxonomy): domain Eukaryota; kingdom Metazoa; phylum Chordata; class Actinopteri; order Myctophiformes; family Myctophidae; genus Benthosema; species Benthosema pterotum. Next base: position 24,032,526 of record CM076975.1, read on the forward strand.
AGCCATCCTGATGGTGTGCTGCAGGGTCTTTCCTGTCAAGCTATGGTCAATAAAGCTATCTATCAATAAAGGGTAAAAAAAAAAATCCCCAAAAATATATTCTAAAAAGACACGTTTAGTATGGATCGGCAACATGTAGAAACTGCCGGATATTAACTTGCACATGTTGAGCAATTTTCAACTTTGTTTTTGTGAACTTTGTGATGACAGCCATACCTGTCATCACACAAGTGCTTTGTCAGCACATTTGGGGGTGCTATGGTGTTTTTGTTTTTGAAAAACTAGTGTGTGGTATGGATTCAGCAATCTCCGAGTTAGACATATCGCATGCTACAACATAAAGCATGCTGACACTTTAAAAAAAAATTGGTTATTCTATTAACCTATAATTCTATAGCTTGTTGGAGTAACATTCATAATTGGCATATTATGCCAATTTCAATAAGCTGTATCTCCTATTCCTTGTCCCAGAAGGCATTTTTGGCATTGTGGGTCGAGTTTCATTTCCAATCACCAGCAGTCTAAAAACCTGGAAGAGACGCCAGCTGCAACCAAAGGCATTTGGCCCTGCATGGAATCCCAAGCATGTTTATACCTTTACGGAGACAACATGTAGTCTAGGGAGTAAGTGAACCCAGTGTCCATGACATCGTGCACACTTTAAAATACTTGTCTTCCAAACATCATTAAAATAAGCTCTGGTTGCAAAAAGTGTGAAGTGTTCCTTTAAGATATCAGTATCAGTACTGCTTTGTGATTAAATTAACAGGGTATTGAGTCAGCTGATTGGAGGGTACTGAAATAGAGACCTCATAATCCTCAACGGAAGGCCATGAAGGTAAAGGTGACCTCCACTAAAGCCTCTTTGAAGAAGGCCAACATGTTCATTTACAGGTTACCTGAATGCTCAAATCAAACACATGCAAATAGTCCCAAACTGTTGTTCATACACATTGCCACAAGCAATGAGCTCCAAAAGTGCTCATTTGTGGAGTGGTATACCAAAGACCACTTTTGGAGCCTGCCCTCCCTCCACTTCGTTCCGTTCTTGATGCACAAGAAGAGGTGTCATCTTAAAGCTTGTTTGAATGTGTGCCATACACTATGTGTTCTAATTCAGGAGCTGCATCCTTCGAAGGACACGGCCGACAATGCAACCTTTGGAAGCTGCAACTGCCGTCCAAGTATGGAATGCTGTGACACCTTCCCTCAAAATATGCAGACCACTGGTATCTTTTTAAAACAGGCCTGAATATCCACATTTTAGCAGGCCCATGGGAGAGGAAAGTATCACTTTTCTCTTAAACACATGACCCCCTCCACAACTTTTCGTCCACTCTATACATATAGTTTTACCATATTTTTCTTGTCGTCTATGAATTGATTGCATATGGCCTAAATGAAGACAAGACTGCAAGAAGAGCCTACATGTCCTGATGATTTCTCTGATCTGAAAATAAAATGCTGACTCGGCTGTGCTCCCAACAGGAGGCTAAGTGGATTTCTCGTCTGGACCAAATGGTAGCCTTTCTATCTGGAGTAGCAGGTAAGCCAGATTACACTAGTCTAAAAGGCTCGGAAGTAGGCTACAAAAGGACTACCACCACTCGACTCCCATCATGCATTGCATACTGTATGCGGAAGTACAGCCCATGAATATAATATGAAATCCACTGTTTCAATGTACTCTAGCAAGGGACCTATGAAATCTGAAATCTTTACTGAATTAAAATTGTAATCTTGCATGTAATTTGTTAACAATTTATAAATCATCTATGTTCAGTTACATCTGGCATAAAGGCAGGTTTTGACTTTAATATTAGTCAAAGGGGTGTTGTGTGTTGCTATCCCCTCTTGTTCGTTGTGATATCACCGCCTGCCCAGAAATATCCCAAATGAGATAAGTTTGTCAAAGTACCCTCACGTTTCAACAGTGCTTCCTGAGTCCTTTGTGAAAATGTGGCCTTCATTGTCCTTCAATGTTAAAATAAAACTTAATCATACAAAGTCAGGGGCTGCAATCTAATATTAACCAGTCAAGCCAATTGCTTATTTGACCATTATTAATTTTACCTGTTTTTTGTCCATTATGTGAAAATGCATTATTCACAAACAAATCTCATAATTTCATCATAATCATTTGTAGCTTTTTGCATTAAAAGATGCACTGTGGTAATTGCATTCAAGCAGGCAATGGAATGATTTGTGAAGTATTAACTATAAAGAACTAGGATATTCTGGAACTATTAAAGGTCAAAAGATCAAAACATAGATCAGAAGGCCATGTCTATTCTGAGCCTTGGTCTTCAGATGGCTCTGGTTCTAAATATAGAATACCGGTACTGTTGTATTTGTCCACCCAGCAGTCAAATGAACAGACCATATGCAGAATTGCTACCATTAACTTCAGTTGTATTTCTATATACAGTTAAAACACCCAAGTGCACATTGCACACACAGAAGGTCTGGATCGTTGGAACCATTTTCTGGTTCCATAAATCCAGACGACATTCATATTTACCATAGTGATTTCCAGAAATATATTAATCAATTATCAATTATTTCAAGTGCATGGTGAAACACACACACACACACACACACACACACACACACACACACACACACACACACACACACACACACACACACACACAGAGAGAGAGAGAGAGCTACAAAGTTAATTCAAAGTTAATTTAATCGTGATTAGACCTTTAAAGCAGGTAAGGCCCCCAATGCTTGTAGATCCTCGAGTTATACAATGTAGATACTCTGGCTCTGGTTACAGGCAGAACACATATGCTATACATGTCTCTGTAAAACCATGCTCTACCGATTTTTATTTATTTATTTTCAATGAAAAATCACTCATTAGTTTGATTTGCATTGTTTAATCAGATTAATAATATATATAAAAAATATATATATATATGTATGTGTGTGTGTGTGTGTGTGTGTGTGTGTGTGTGTGTGTGTGTGTGTGTGTGTGTGTGTGTGTGTGTATATATATACATATATATATATATATATATATATATATATATATATATATATATATATATATATATATATATATATATATATATATATATATATATATATACATATATATATATATATACATATATATATATATATATATATATATATATACATATATATATATATATATACATATATATATATATATACATATATATATATATATATATATATATATATATATATATATATATATATATATATATATATATATATATATATATATATATATATATATACATACATACATACATACATACATACATACATACATACATACATACATACATACATACATACATATATATATATATATATATATATATATATATATATATATATATATATATATATATATATATATATATATATATATATATATATATATATATAATTTTATACATGAACCAGAAATGGCAGCCCAGAGATCAGCAAGAAAAAACACACTCACACAGACAATAGACATAAGCACTGTTCTTTGTTGGATAATCTTTGTTTTCCAAGCGCACTATGCAGAGGGGCCATATCTCAGTACCTCCCGTAAATGAAGGAGAAATTGAGTGGAACTAATCCATAGTGGCAATCACTGAAATGGCCAAACAGAAGGGGCCAGGCTAATAAGATGAGTGACACAATAGATAGACAATATGTCATAGGAAAGATGACTTCTGATCTCTAGCCTAGTGGCTTTAAGGTCAGGGGGTGTCTTTATTACCCTGAACAGAGAACCAGAGGGTGGTTGTAACTGACCCTCCCCCACTGTGTTTCCTGTTTCCCCATTCTTTGACAATACTGGCTGTGTCTGGAGACATTCATACCAACCCTGACTGTAGACTACGCTGTGTATGTGTAAAGCTAGACCATGGGTCATGGTGGCCCATCTTTAACAGATTATTAGTCTGGTATAACATCTCTAAATAATAATGTTTTGTGCGGAATTCCCCTTTAAAAGCAATTAAACCAAATATTATTGTGTCCCACATACTGGATTTTGTGGCAATAGAAAATCCCTATATTACAATTGATTGCACATCACACAGAGGACTGTAGTGAATAAAAATAATTTGAAGGTTGTTAAGCTTTGTGTCATGGATAGCTCTTTCTTTGAAAATGTAACAGGGCAGGAAAGCAATACAATTATATAAACATTTTATAGTTCAAATACAAATCCAATAAATATTTGGTGTTATAAATAGGCTAATCCTAACTGTCTCTTATGTCTGCACGTTGAGAAATAGTTGGAATAAATGAATGGTGAACAGCTGTGTCTTTGGCCTAATCCTACAGATCCCTCTAGTGGACAAAATAGAGCATCTCAATTCAATTCAAACGAGCTTCATTGGCATGAGAAAACAATTAACGTTTACATTGCCAGCACAAGTGTCACAAATAAAATATAATAAAACAGTTGACACAAGTTGTAACGCCTCTCTGTAGTACACGTTTCACTTTCTATCCTCTCCTCTGACCACCAGCTCCATTACGTGTCAGTTCAGTTTGTCTCCACCAGGCCGAAGGCATGACCAGCTAATCTCTGGCCCTGTTAACCCGGGGGATGCAAAACTTTGCACACACATTCCATGGATGCCAACCAAGAACATCATTTTCCAGTACAGCCTGTTATAGTGCGACCAGCAGCAGGGCTCCTAAGAGGCTCGCTCAGGGCCCCACCCCAATAAAGGGGTAACAGTGAACAACTATGACGCACATGGTCCTTTTCACTGTTATTTACAAGGGACTTATTCATTTTGTGTCAATAAAATAACCCCAAAAGTCCTAAACCAAACTAAACATTACTGCAAGTGTTTGCTTTATTTTTAGTTATTTTGTCTGTTTATTATTTTCAAGCAATGCCTTCCTGTAAATCCTGCTGAAGTCAGGTGAGTATCGCACTCTTATATGTCATAATAATTGATATGCGTGTGTGCAGACACTATGCGCTAGTCGTGAAGAAAAACCCTCCGGTGCAGGGGGCCCTTTGGCTGGTGGTGGCCCAGGGGCCCATAATTTCTAGATCCGTCCATCACCAGGAGGCGCGACCTTTGAACAGCACATTTTTGGATGTCACTCCTCCTGATTCTGTCCAAAATCCTGCAAATTGTTACCCACATGAGACTGTTTGCTTAATGTCAAATGTGTGTTTGATTTGATGATATAAACGCGCAATACTTTGTAAACTTGACCTTTGGCTTTGCTGGTTCTGCTCTTTTTTCCTTGTACCCCAAACCTTATCGCGGTGTTGTGAGCTTGTAAATAGGCCGTTTTCAGCCAATGTTGCCCCCACTTTTTAGTATAGCCGCTATATGGCTATGCGGGGGACAGTAACACATGTACTACTGTCCAGGACAGGTGACCTTGCAGTTGATATTGTGGAAGCCACCCCACTGACTGTCAATAGAAAATGTGTCAGAGCACCACATGCCACTCCACAGTAGGAGTGCGAACGCCACTGATAAACAAATGACTTTGTTGTGTTGTGTCCACAGACTCCACACCTGTCTGCATTCATAGCCAGTTTCCAACGGCAGACCAGACTTGCTCATTTGAACAAACTGTTTCTGAGGATAGCAGTTGTGTGTGGTCACATACTGTGTAGGGCAGGCTAAATACAGTATTTAGGGGGAAATATTGGTAGTCAGTAGGGACTTTAAGAAAGCGTCTCTAGGACTTGAACATGACAAGAACGTAGGCGTGGTCCGTGGCAGTTGCGCCAGAAGCACAACAAAGTTAAGAAAGCAGGCGACGCGGTCCACCCCTTCCACTGGCGTCTCTGGTTTCCATGGTGACGCTTCACTACAGTGTACCTCTCATCCATGTTGTTAACGCGACCCCAAGAGCTGCGTTTTGTCATCGGAGGAGAGGCTCCGACAGCCGCAAGGATTATATATCGAGCACAGAGCCATTCATCACTGGCGTGGTCGAAAATTGGACCAATCTTAAATTGGCTAGTATAAATTGATGAAACGCCTGTCATAATTACCTAGATTTATATTCATTCAAAAAATAATGCAAATACAGCTCGACAACTCTCCAGACACATTGTGACATTGTCATTATTGTTGTACAAAGTAAAGAAGAAAAGACAACCACTTACATTTTTTCTGTTTTGTTGTTAAGCAAATGAAACCCTGCCCTTCGCTATAATCTATCAACCTTTTGAGACATTATTGACTCACTTCACAGCAGTCACAGATAGTATTCAGGCCCAGAGAGATAAGAGTAATAATGGCCCGGGTTGGACCTTGGTCATAAGCTAATAAAGTTGTGTGAGTTTCACAGTCCCAGGTGGAGTCACTGCTCACCTGTTTCAGGAAATACAAAAGGCATCCATTTCAGGTACAACCAACTGTGAGAGGCAACATAACGTAAGTTGGTTGATTAAATTAATAATATTTTTTAAATGCTGAACAACATCATGATAGAGAAACTTTAAGAGTTCATTCAAGAGCTAAATACATTACAGTCATAGTGGTTAGGTTTCTTTGCAGTGGATTGGAACACTTGTTAATATTTATTTCTCAGAGAGGCTTATTAATTTGCTAGTACCATAGTTCTAGACAAATTCCCCTTGTGAAATCAAAACCTGGATAATTAATAAGAACCCTTTTACAAACCACAGACAACCTTCTCATTTCAATGGTGCCTTTTAAACTCAACAGACTTATTGTATATTATTAAACTGTGCAATGCCGAAGCATGCTATCGCCACACCCGTAGTCATCCGTCTCACGACTGATTTCTGTCTCAGGAGAGAAGACCAGAGCATGACTGTTATGGAAAGACAGCTTTACAATGAAAACTCGACTAGGCTCTTCCTCATTCTCCTGTTAATCTGTACAACAGGAAGTAAGTAATTTACATTACTGATACTAATATGCCAGGATCTAATTAAATGCAGATTTAAACATCCGATGAAACAATGGTTTCGTGATCCAAACAAGCTTGTTTTTTCTCTGTAACTATGGCTTTACTCATTTATATTTATAATAATTCAATGCTATTAGCTACATTTTCAATGTGAACTAAACCGGTATAACATTTTTGGGAACATATTTCTTTTTAAGTAACATATTTCCAACATAATAAACTGCTATACCATTTGGTAAAGCTTGGGGGAGCAATGCACAAGGCGTTTAAGGGGAAAATGTATGCATATCAGTCATGAAAATGTAAACACTAGTGAATGTTTGAGAAATGTGTCATTTAGGTGAACAATAAGCACATACTCTCTTTACTTTAGGGTTCAAGAATAAAACAACCAAAACAAAGAGAACGTTGACAAGAGAATAATCTATGGAATTTCTTTCTTACTTAACCTGCCTTTGACCTATCAGATTAATGTTCTGGTTGTGTTTCAGTCTCTGTAGTTTCCATGCCATATTAATGATCTGGTAGAGTTTCAATCTTGTCATAATCTACCAGGTAAGGTTATAGCAAAGTTACCTGTAATATCCCACATGGAACGCAAATAGCAGAAAGTATAAGTAGCATTTTGTAGTAATGACTGCAATAATGTTAGGTGCTCACTTCTATTTGAATGGCAAATATTTCATTTGTAAGGTGTCATGCAGACATGCAGTAAATGGCAACTCAAAGGAAAACCAATTATTTGAATCCAAATAAAGTGTAGAACCTCAAAATGTTAGCATAAAGGAACATTTAGTCAGATTCATTTCTTGCATATAAGGATCTTATATTTGAACATACTTAATAGTAACTAACATTCTGTATATGTTTCAGGGTTGTCAACACAGTATCAGCTGGAGCCCCAGAATGCTACAGTGCTACTAGGTGATGATGTTCACTTCAATGCCACTTTGCAAGGGAAATGGAGTCGCATGATCTGGATGGTAAATGGACTTTTTGTTTTGAGCATCAGTCCAGACAACGATACAGACTCAAAATCAGATCGCTTTTCTGCTGCCATCTACACCAGTGGTGCAACCAGCCGCTGCCAGTTTAACATCCATAATGTGAGACGCAACGACTCTGGAAAGGTTACCTGTAGTGTGTTGGGGGAACCTGAGATACATGCCCAGCTCAATGTACAAGGTAGGGGACTTTACTATGAAACTCTGGCCTGCTCTAACTGCTAACAAAGACTCATCCCACAATTGTTTATTTCACAATATGAATTCAGGGTTACTTTTAAATATGTATGCTATCAGGAGGATAGCTAAAAGGGGGAGGTGGAGTTAGTTGCTTTAGCAAACAGTTTGGGGGTGTTTTTGTTCAAAGCACTTTTTACCATTTTGCATTGTTTTAATATTATCAAAATAACACATGGACATAAGGATGTTCAATAGCACTGTTGTATGGAAAAGGAAACATGGCTGCAAGTGTGATGTTGCATTGGGTATTGTGTGCTGGAGACGCATCTCGTTCTATAATGATTTGGGAGTCTCCTTCATGTAGTATAGCTCTAGCAGTGTACACTTAAGTGCACTTAATACAGCATAGGGTTGTTACATTGATTGTGTTCACTGCTGATTCAAAACATTTGTAAAACATTTGTAAGGCCTGATAACTACAACAGCTTTGTCCAAAGTAACTTCATATGTGAACTAAATATAATAATAAAAAAAATAATGACAGAGCAAATGTCTGACATGTGTGTACTGCAGAACATAGTATAAATTTATATTATTCCTAATCCAAGATATATCCTTGGGTCATTCAAGGTCATTGATATTGCTTTGGCATTCCTTAGTAAATCCTTAGTAAATCCAAACCTTGTCCTCCAGAGAGCGGTACAGTGGACATCCTGGGTGGGAACAGATCGGTGGTCCAGGGCGATGAAGTGGAGTTCCATTGTGCAACAACTGGTTGGTCTCCAGCGCCGACAGTCATCTGGGAGAACAATGGATTGGCTGTGAACGACAGCCTCTATAACACCACCACCCAACCCTATGGCGACTGGTTCAATTCCACCAGTGTCCTCAAATTCACAGCTGCCAAAGACACCAAAGTAGAATGTCTGGCAACTGTTCTAGCCCTATCAAGCCCACTGTCCAGCTCTGTCTATATGGCGGTTGGTAAGAGTCCTATGTAACTACTTTCTACTCTATGACACCTTCATGAAGGCCTTTTGAGGAATGAGGAATAGGCGATATGAGTATAATGGTGCATGTATGTACTGTAGTAAACTATATTCTAATATTGGAAAAAAGAAAATAAGTTGGGATATGGTTATGAATGTGATAGGGACAAGATTGGGTAGGGCCAGTTTACTTGGTTTGGAATTGATACTGGAATTTAGGATAAAATTGGTAAGTAAATCAATTTTGGACTAGATAAATAATGTTTTGATATGACAAGATAAGCCAGGATAGAACAAAATAAGTCAGGATAGATTAGGGGAAGGCAATGCAAAAACCTACCTTACTGTATAATCAGCCTACAGTACATATAGTATATTGACTCACAGGAAGCACTCACACAAGAACATAGATCAAGTTGGACAGCACAGTCACCGAGTTAGAACACAGAGTAGCTGCAGAACACAGAATTCAACAGTCAAATGACTGTAATTTGCAATCAAATTAGCCTATATGAGACCTACAATGTTTTGTTATTACACTTAATGGCCCATAATCCTATCTCTGTGATTTTGTTTCATCGCTCCTGCTGAGGGTAATATTATGAATAGATTGGATGGATTTAGAATTATCGTCCGTGTGGAGTATAACCATAACCATCAGCAGCACTAACTTTAACAAAGAGGGAGCTTAGGGAGTCTCTGAGTTTTCAAAATGTCCATTGCCTCCATTCTAATGGTTTCTCCCTCCTCATAGCTCCCAAACCCACTGACTGGACTGTACTAATAGCTGTGGTTGTGTCCATTGGGGGCTTTGCTCTGCTGGTGTTGCTAATCATTGGGATCATCTTCTGCTACAAGCGCAGGAAAGAAAAAGGTATGCCTTTGCCAGCAATGGATGTTTAATTGTTATTTCTCTTTGGAGAGGTGCACTGCCACTTGGAGAGCTATGTTATATTGCTTATGCCAGCCAGCAGAAATGATTATTAATAGAGGTCAAGCCCAAAGTGTCAAAGACACTATTGATTTTGTACAGGTTCCGCCATTTTTGCACTTTTGTCAGTTCTGTGCTCACAGTCTGTGACAGTCTGTCTTGAGAGACCAGGACCCTGTTAATCCATGCTTAGCCATGGAATTGCAGCTTTGTCAGACAACCCCTTAACAAAATCACTGTACAAACACAAAAGTATCATCACCAGTCTTCAACCAGCTAGATGTGACTGTGAAGAGAGGCTATTATGACTTGACCCTATCTTATTTCTGCTTGCAGCTATATTTATTAGGCCTAAATCACATAGGCACCTGTGTTTTTTGTGAGAATTATTCCATTTTAGCAGTTCTGGTAAATGTGCTATCGTTTTTCATGAAATTCAGCGATATGCTAGATGGCTGTGAGAATCCCTCTCAAAGAGTAAATCGTTATGATTTGCTTGATCCACTTTTCGGCCACGTCACAGAATTACATATCCATACATACGAATGGAGTCTGACTCTGGTTATGGCATACATGCGTCAGGAGATGCAGTCGGCCCTACAATACTTTCACATTTCATTTCAAATTAACTGTTCATTAATCATGATGTTATTATTGTCTTCCTATATGATCCGTTTTAGAGACCAACTACGAAGATGAAATGAGGTAGGGGAAAAAACTATTACCAGAATAAATAGTCCACACTCTCATCTGTATGTTTAAATGTCCCACAGAATCAAACAATGTCCGTGTTTATGTGCAGGAAAGCAAGAACACAGAGTCAGATCAGTACTGTTAGCGCATCTGGACAGAGACTGGGTCAAGTTAACCAGGGATACACGGCAGATGGCAGACTAAGTAATAAATCTGGTTTTACAGTACAAATATAAGTGTAGAGGCATCCTGCCTTCCTTCTTATTTCTAATCATCTCTCTCATCTGTACGAACAGGTATAAGTCCCAGTGAACTCAACGACAGTGGCTTTATTGGGGCAAATGGCTCAAACAGGAGTGAGGTAACAAATCCCCTCATCTCTGGCTCTAAACTGTACTTGTAGACGCACCAGATCAACATACACACCACTGTGCATTTTGCATTTCCACTACGACCATACTGAGATTGACTCTGAGTCAATTCGCAATTCTTAATTATAAAAAGGAAAACATCTGTTAAGAGGCTTACATAATTCATACATATTTTTTGTTAGGGGCAATCAGTACGTTATATAAATATAAGTACTGTAATTTTACTGCATTCATACATGCAGCGATGCATTATTAAATTCATTTGCCACCTCATCATTTTGATTTTCTTTTTTCATTCAGATCCCAAGTGTAATGAGTAACCATACATCAGAGAGCTACAGCAGAGCTCACAACAACCTGGATGGTCTAGGCTATAGGAAACACAGACATGTGACCATTGTTTGAGGAAAACCACCTTATGGATCAAGGCATCTTTAATCTAAAGACTTATTAGTACAGGCATTATATGGAATAGAAGGGGTGAACCTGGAACTAATTGCAAAAAAGCAAACTCAGCTGATTTTGTGTCTTTAATATATCCTGAATAACAGATAAAAAGTTGCCTGGAATTGTCTGAGGGGAAAGGTTTGAAAATGGCATTTACAGTATGTCCACCATATCCCATTTAAGGCAAATATTTTCTAAATTTCATTGTGCTTTAAGTAGCAAGTGGCATATAAAACTTTTCATGATGCTGAATCCATTCCAAGCATTAATTTTGCCCAAAAAAATCTTCCTTGGGTTGGAAAAAGCCATAAGCGTGTTGACAAATATGATGAGGTAAGCACATTTGGGCAAGTTGTTATGGCGATATTTCACCCAATGAGTGATTTTGTGCAAAACGAATGCTAATGTATTCAGCACCATGGAAACTCTCTTGATATGTCACTTGCTACTCAAAGCATAATGAAATTTAGAAAATATTTGCCTTCAATAGAATGCCAATTTTCAAACCTTTCCCCTCAGACAATTCCAGGCAACTTTTTATCTGTTATTCAGGATATATTGAAGACACAAAATCAGCTGAGTTTGATTTTTTTGCAATTAGTTCTAGGTCAAATTACATTATTACTGGACTATATACAGTATATGGAACAAGCTGTTGCAATGCAACTTTGAACTTAGGTGCTGCTTACTTTTTTCTACAAAAAGAACTGTCCTCTGCTGTGAAACGAATCTAATGGTTTTGGAGATGCTAAATGCTGTGGCTCAGTTTCAGTGTTGGGCAGTAACTAATTTTAGATTACATATTACTGTAATATTATTACTTTTGCTCCAAAAAGTAAAGTAATGAGATTACTCTGCAAAAATGGGTAATAAGTAACGCATTACTTTGCAAGTAACGCCAAGTTACTTTTTTAAAATGAGCTTGTTGTTGCAGGCAAAAATAGAACAGATGTACAAGCTATCGACAGGTACTGTAACAACAGAGATGTGCACTTGTGCAGTAGATTGTAGATCCAGTCCACACGCTGCATCCTGCACAGTTATGTACACTACAAATCACTTGCTGCTTTATTTTGTAATAAACAGATTATGTTGTACTTCTCTATTTTTTCAAAGGCGGTTGGGAAAGTAATAACGTAATATGTAATATATTACTCTTCAAATCCAGTAATAAGTAAAGTAATGATATTACTTTGTCTAAGGGGTAACGAGTAAAGTAAAGAAGTTACTTTCCTAAGTAATATAGACCAACACTGCTCAGTTTCTTATACCTAAGAATCTAATATGGACTCTGTTCAGGAGGTGATACTAATGAGAATGTAAATCTAAAATAGCAGATATGTCTTTTGTATTGGCATGCCTCCCCCTTGAGGGGTGGTTCTGATTATAATGGGAACATGAAAAAACATTGCAGAACTTTGAAGTATCAATTATGGAAGGTTCCTAGTTACTCTTGTAGTGGAACAGAGCATTATTTAGCACAATCTTGCAAGCACTGTTCTCTGCTGTCATCCCTGCACAGGAGCAGCACTATAGTAGAGAGTAACTAGACTGGTTCCTTGCAGGTTCATTTGTTTACATTTGTTCTCTTGCAATGTTGCATTTTATTTTTAACTACCGGTATTACTGAATTTATATTTGTCTAATTTTATATGCAGATCTCTCAATGATGCTCGCAAATAGACCCTTGTTCTGAAAACATCTGCCTTTTATATTTTTTCAATAGTTCTTCAATATTTCAAGTAAGACAAATAAATGACATAAACAAGGCCAACTATTCATATTTGTTATTTGTATAGGAATTAGTAACTTAAGCATTTATATGTTCAGCAAATGTTCAATTAAGTCTAGATCATTCAAACTCTATAATGGAGGTAGGCTATAATATTTTACTACCAGTATTCTAATGTTCCTTCGATTCAATCCAATCTTTCCAACACTTGGGTCCAACCGTTCAACATAACATCATCAAAACCTAACTTACTGATTGTCATAGTGCACGCTTTTCTGACTGTGGATATCCGTAGGAGTTATCAGATAAACCCCTACACATATTGTCTTCACATATATTGTGGCTTTTCTTCTATTTTAGTGCTAGCCTCGTAAACCTCCCATACCCCTACCCAACATTTTAATTTTTGTCTAGGCTAGACTAGCGCCACATTTTCACTAGCAGAAATCGGTAACTGCCAAATGGCCTGAGTTTTCACATTCAATCCCGATTGATTAGCATCTAAACTTTAAAGTTTGAAGGATTTTGAACAAAATGCCTCAAACCATGAATGCAATACACATTCCCACTAGGCTAATAAATGAATGCTACCCTTTCCCACTGTGATATTGCACAGAGTTTTGCTCAACACCTATTTTTTATATTAGCTTTTAGAGATGTCCAAACATTATGCACATTAGTACACATTAGCTATAGCCATGTAATCAAGGTTCAATATTTCATATTCCATCCTGATTGCTGAATTCTGAACATTGCTAAACCCACAATAACCTCCTAACTTGGTGGAGTCAAGGGCTCCGGACTACTTTTTCTTGTTGATCAGCTGATTGTCTGACAATGATTTACTAATGGTACCTGTTAGGCTGTGACATTTCAAAGGCATTAGAAGTATGTTTAGAATGGATAAATATAGTTAAACAATAGCATACTTAGTTTGTCTGTATTGTCTGACAATGTGCATGTCAGACAAAGTTTATTATCCAAAGCAGTTCTGTTAAGTATCCAGAGAAACTCTAATGAGATGTATTCAGTGGTGATGAAAGAATCTACAGCTCACAAGGAATTACGCTCATGGATTAAATAATCCACACTTTCATGGGGAGTTGAATCATAGTGAGAATCTGTGGGATCACTTTGGCAGGATTCCCATTCATCTTTTAAGATCAAATGCCTCTGGTGAAGATGTTTTATATAAAAAAAAGAATGTCAATTCCCACTGGCGCTTATCACCACTCCATTGATTTATTTAAAAATGTCAACCTTATTTTTCTAAATCAAAAATCAGCAGAGGTGATAAGTGTGTGTAGGAAATCATTGTGGGATTTGATTTGCGGTGGTGTGGGAGTTGCCTTGTACTTTACCAAACCATAACTATCACTTTGTGTGTATATGCCACACACTAGGCTGTTGTTACAACTACTTTAGGACAATTCTGAAGTGGATGGAATAATTCAAGGCTCATTTCCTTCTCAAAATCCTGAGTGTGATGGGCAACATAACATTGCTGACAGGCAGACACACTGTCTCTGTTTGTGGTATAAGAAACTCCCAGTGTGAGGGAAACCCTCTACTGTACTAATGCTTGAACATATATGCTGAAATTACATTACCGACCTTAATGCTCAACCCCATTTGGATCCGTTCACATGGTCTACAAGCTCTGTGTTCATCCCTTATATCATTTTTTGTCTCATATGTTTTGTCATTTTATTCTCAATTAGGGAGTGGAATAAAGTGTTGGTTGATCATTACAACACTAATAGCTGGAATGAAAGTCGTTATCCTCAACGGGTGATCGGTAAGAACCAGTTCAAGGTTTTTAATGCCATTCAGAAGGGGAAGAAAGGGGTTTAGGTCACGCTGACCTGTACCAACAGTAAAGGGGTAAACAGTAGAGTCTCCTGAACAGGGAGTCTGCTTGCACCCTCAGCTAAATTATATTAAATGATCTCAAACAGAAACTAAAGGTCATTGCACAGCGGTGTGTCTTTTTTTTAGGATGAAAACTGGATCCGAAATTCCATAGCATGGGGAAAAAAATAATCAGACTCACGCTATGTTAATCTTGCTTTCATATCATCCGCCAAAGGTCGCATCCGAATGAATAGTTTACCCAGACTTCAGAACTGTTTTTTTTTGTCCTGAAAAACGTACTGGTGTGCAAAGACGTTAACTTATAGGGCAGGGGTGCAAAAGGGATCAACCAATAGATCACAGGGTGCCTCCACATTTGAGCAGACAGGAGACCATCAGATAGTTTCTCTGACACCCATTCATTGACACCCATTAAAAACCAAACCAGGAATGACGTCACAGCCGAGCTGGGAAAAAACGGCGGGTCTGATCAGGTCTGTAGGGCGTCATGGACTGTGCAGTTAGATTACATGACATGTCCTTAAATATATAGTACATCGCTTGAATTAAGGTGACTTGGTTGACTGTCATAAAAAACATGTCAGCTCAAACCCACAATGCAATATTCCATTTACATCCTTTATTATATGACATCAGCACCTCTACTCCATTTCCCTTCTCTTATAATGTTGGCTTGGCTAAAGCCACACACGAATCAGCCCAGACCAGAAAACAAACAAACAAACAAACAAGCATATTAGTGTGCCTTATTAGCCAAGCTATTATAATGTAACACCAACATCACTATTCCATTTTCACCCTTTTATTATGTAACATCGCCACTATTCCATTTATCACCAGTGGGATCTTTGGTGAGTATATCTCATTTAGCTTGGCATTTTGAAAGTAGCTCTCAGGTCAGTGTGGGCGTGGCATGGATTTCTGAATCATGAACATAAAACCTTTAATAGATTGAGAGATTTTAGTCATGAATTTTTTTATGGTCATGAATCAGCAATAAATCTCAATGGGGAAAACTGCTATGCCTATATTCATATGGGCAGTAATAACTCCAAGAACCGCCCCGTATGTGCTTGCAAAACTCTATGAACAAGGCCTTATCCAGGGGCAGACACTTCTGTGGTTCTGCTAAGTATACTTAGGCAGCAGGGGGTTGGCTGAAAGAGTTAATGAATAGATCTAATAAAAATAATGAAAAGAGCTTTAGTAATGGCTATTGATAAGCCATCTGTAATGTGGCTTCTCAACTCATCCTGGCTTTCAGGGCTCTTCCCTAAGCAGTTTTACCATTACATAAAGAATTTCTAGTAAATTAATCTCCCAAAGCAGCCTTTAATCATCAAATTGGCTCCATGCAGGCATGCTGTGTCTAGCTCCTGGCACACACCAAGAGCGAGACACACTGCATCAGGGGTATCACAGCGACAGACAGAGTCGGCTGTTGAGTGAACTGGATGCTAACAACAGATTCATGTGTGTATTCTAGTAGAACAAAGACAAATAGAATGCCAGCCTTTGAATGTCTATAAATGTGGGCTACTGTCATATGAAAGTCTTGACTCTTGACCTTAATATACCAGTGTTTTCACTGGATAGGCTGTAGGAGTGTGGTTTATTTCGTCTGTTGAAATACATTTTGACATTTACATTTGACTAATATACAGATTAAATTGGAGAGCTGACAGGCATACTTTTATCTTTTAACACTTTTTAATGTTTTCCTGTGATGTAGTCAAATACAATAGATTATTTTTCATTGTTGTCGTCAGATTAAATTATGTTTTCATTTCATGATGATGTTTGTCAAGCTGCACGGTTATGTAAGCTTAATCAAATCAACATACAATCAACTTTTCTAATGCTCCTAAAAATAGAAGCACTTTTCAAAATAACAGGATTTAAAAGATATATGTTTCCATTACAGTGCGAGGAATCTATGCAAAGGATGATGGCTTCATATAATCATGTCATGGAAGACGATTCAAAGTCTCAGGGATTAAAGTTCTCAGTACTGGGTACTGATTTCAGTCCTGAGGATTTCACAGGGGTCATTTAATTAGATCAGTGCTTATTTGCAAAAGATCATTTTCAGTCTCGAGTTTTTTTTTTTACTTTAATCCCTGCAGTCTCCACAATATGCCTTTTCAAATACTGTATAATATAATCATAATACAGTGAATGCATTGCACATTCTTTGATTTGAAGTTCTGTCTTAATATATGGTATACGTCTGTAAAAGTACAAATGTAGGTCTATTACTCCTTTTACCTTACATTACCTTGTAGGTGGTTGTACCTTAATTGAAAAATTATCATAAAAACAAACATGAAAAAGAATCATGATATTGTGGATTGTAATCGCGGTATTACATTTTTCTATATTGCCCACCCCTACC
The DNA here is from genome assembly GCA_039105355.1 of Benthosema pterotum. NCBI lineage: Eukaryota > Metazoa > Chordata > Actinopteri > Myctophiformes > Myctophidae > Benthosema > Benthosema pterotum. Next base: position 24,050,049 of record CM076975.1, read on the forward strand.
TGGGAATTACATGCAGGTTATTGAAGAAAGAAAGATGGATGATGGCCATATACTGCCCATAGACAGTAAATGAGAAATGACAAGGAGGAGGGGAGGGAGCTTCCCCTGGTCAGCCTGATTGTATCCAGGTCCCAAACAGACACTCAAATCATCAAGCCTCTGGCCAAAAAACATGAGGCCTCTTCTTCTCTCGGTTTATTGGGGATCACAACCTTAACAATGGTGCTTAGTGCATAGTGCAACATACCGTATTTTCCGGACTATAAGGCGCACTTAAAAGCCTTGAATTTTCTCAAAAAACAACAGTGCGCCTTATAATCCAGTGCGCCTTATATATGGATCATTTGACTGCAGTAGCTTCTATTCTATGTTGATTTCAGTATCTTCTATTATGTGCGCCTTATAATCCGGTGCGCCTTATATATGAAAACAGTTCTAAAATAGGCCATTTATTGAAGGTGCGCCTTATAATCCGGTGCGCCTTATAGTCTGGAAAATACGGTACATACATCCTACTACTACAAGTATTACACTCTGACAAGTACTGAGAGTATACGTTTGTAATACAAATGGGTGAGACAAACAAACATGTTCTGCTTGTATTCCTGAAGAGGAGATTGAGTACATGCTATAGAATGCACAACCAGTATCACTTCTCATTCACGTGCTGCAGATACACTGCTAATCCTGGCAAGTCAGTGCAAATTGTAGCATTAATTAATCTCACATCCAGCGGCAATCATTGGCTTTCCAAGTTTAACCTCTTAGAGTATTAAGAGCTTCTGTATTTGCGTAAATATTTTCCCGAATACTTATGTGGACTAAATACTATTTTAGGTTTGTTGACTAGCATGCATGTTGTAAGACCAAGTGTTGTCATCTAAACTAAAGCATTCAAAACTATGTGAGGAATTGCAATTTACATTTATGATATAGTATAGTAGTATAGTAGCAGGCTATAGAAGTATATGATTCTGTGATAAATGAATTCCTAGGGCACGTTCTCTGGCATAACGTTCAATTCAAAGTTGGTAAGATTGGGTATTCTGTATCCATAAGCAACCCAGATAAATCCATGCTTTGAGTGACTGGTGATCAATTTGAGGCATAGAATGGGCTCCCAAACGTGGGGACACTGGCCCTGTTGTTTTTGTAGACCGCCTCTAGCTCTGATGAATCTTATGAGCACATACATTCCTGTTTCTCCTCCCTAATCCATGTCATCCTTCTAACCTCACCCACAAACTCCTTCAATTTCACAGAATAATTTATTGACAGTGGCACACCACTTATCACTCCGCTTGTATCTTGTTTTTGTTCCAGCCAGTCTGTAATTGCCGATTCCATTTCCCAACCGGGTCTCCTTAGCAGTTATTTCACAGGTAAGTATGTGAGTGATCCTACGCAGTGCATTCACAGAAACATAGCAACAGATGGATGTCCGGTCTTAAATCCAGTTTGGGTGTTATTTATTGAAGATTATGAGCAGATGTTCCAAAACATACCAAGGTTATTGCATTGCAGAGTGCCACTGAGTGATGTTTGTCTGTCTGGTAGGCTGCTGGTAAGAATGGTTTGGGCTCCCAGTCCCTGTGTCTGTCTGACTGAGTGCACCTGTGTATACCCAATGTAGATGTTGAGATGTTCACACCCAGTGCTGCACCCCTCTATCCTGCCACCAAGTGGTCAAAACTAGGAACAAAATTAGCTTTCTCTAATGGCTCTCTAATGGCTCCTACACAGTCTAAAACATATTGACTATACGGTATGTATGGTTACTTTGAAAACAACTGTATGCTCCAGGCTTCCTCTCCTCATTATCTTCACTGATTTCACTATAGTTGGTTTTCCACAGACTTTCCCACTCCCCGTGGATCACTTAAAGCTCCATCAAGTTTCGTTTCCGCAACCATCCCAAACCACATAACTCAACCTTCTCATCACTTTTTACACCATTTGTTTCTTTCATTTGTTCGGCTCTTTCTGTATTTCACTCAGGTTCAGGTTCGAATTCCTCATCACTCTCAAGACACCTTCCATTCGATCAACATAAGGCATCAAACCTCGTCACCCCTTGTATACTGTACCCTTCATTCAGTGCTATATATAAAGTCACAGCAGGCAAGTCTTTGTTTAAATGTCATACATTACACATATTTACACTACCTTTAGATGACGCATGAATCCATAGAACCATAGTATCAAAGTCACAAGGCAAGCCAACACTGTTTCAGTAAAGGCTACACTATTGTAGTTATGGGCCTCTCATTTCCCTGCTTAATTAACAAACCTCTATTAAAAGGAGTAATGTGCCACAATAAGATGAAACCAGTGAATATGGTCCCATTTTGGTTGTTTGCAATCATCCAGGCCAAAAACCCAACTCATTAAAATAGATTACCTATCAGACACCAAATCCCTTGTTGAATTACACGACTGTTGTTCATTAGGCCGTAAAGGATAGGATGTAATCCTCCTTCATATATCAAAGACGTTTGAAAAATTTGAATGATTACTTTGTGGTTGCATAATCATTCACATTACTTTTGAAACATGTCATGGTGCAAGATATTAGTCTCTTGCCCCTTTTTATGCCCATATGGAGATCGCCCCGGGTCATCTGTAGTATAGGCCTATGTATACTGTATATATTATTTATATGGGCATGATAATATCGAGTTCTCTGTATGTTGGAGAAAGTCACTCAATTTTATGAACATATTGCAAGGAATATGAATTCCTCGATACTGTAAATAACACAAACAACATATCCATACTATGCAACTAGTATTATATGCTCTGACAAGTTTATACATTTGTAATACAAACGTGTGCGGGGAAAAAACATTTCTGCTTGTATTTCTGCAGAGGGAATTGTGTACATGCTTAGAATGAACAAGCAGTATTCTCATTCACGTGCTGCAGATACAGTACATTCTTAATCCTGGCAAGTCATTGAAAATTGTAACTGAAAATTGAGATAATTAATCTCACATCCAGTGGCAATCATTGGCTTTCCAAGTTTAAGCTCTTTATTAAAGGCTGTTTTGCGGAAATAGTTTTCCAAATCATTCTGTGGACGAAATATATTACGGTAGGTTCGTTAACTAATGTTGTGAGAAGAGAAAGTGTAATCTTCTAAACTAAAGCATTAAAAACTATGTGACAAATTGCAATATACAAGCTCTCGACACAAAGCTTTCTCCAGACATGGCCAACTCTCCCCTGCCACTGCTGTCTAACATTGAACACCCCTACAGGAGACAATTTCACCCAGATCAAGTGACCTGGCTGCCTTGGCCGGATTCACAAAAAGACACAAGAACTGTTTGTCACAAACCTGTCCAAAGAAAAAAACATGGACAATACCTATGCGTGCATCCCGCCACCATAGCCAATGGCTGCCAAGTCATACTAGATACAGATACATACAGATAATGGAAGGGCCTCTGGCGATTTCGCATACGTCCCTGCTAGAAACGCCCCTCTGATAAACACCTACACTGTGAAGAATATGGCCTACGGATGCTGGCATGCAAACTTGGATATAGAACCCGTCCTGAGCCGCGAGACAATGGTCACATACTTCACCAAGTACCCCAAAAAGAACTTGAAACCCTGTCATTCATGGACTTTCACAGAGCGATGCAATCTCAAGGAAAGTATGTGCCACGTTGCAAGGAAGCCATGATGGCTATCCCACAAATTTAACCCAGAATCTTCTGCGGGAGCAGCCTTGATGAGAAGTTTGAGGAATGGTGCTGTGTAAATGATGGTGAACATTCCCTGTCACAGCAATGACTTACTGCTAGCCAATCATATCACAAAACTATGGGGGAATTACAATATACTGTACATATTTACAATATAGTATATAATATATAGTAGCTTTTATATGATTCTGCGATAAATGAAGTCCCAGGAGACTTTTTCTGGTCTAAGGTTAGGGCCGTTGCTAGCCATTTGGGTGCCCCTAAGACATAAATGTTGTATTTCTCACAGGGCCACCGTTTCACATAAGCAGTGATGGGCCATTAGTCATCCTGTTGTTTTCAGAACGATCCGACACCTCCAGTCTCCAGAACCAGTTAAACAGGTTTGACTCATTTGATAAGAAAAGGCTGAATTAATGAAGTCTAACACCTTGGAACAACCTTCCTAATGCCATTGTAATGTATAGTTCCCCGAATCCCCCGCCACTCATTGTTTCTCAGTTGCAAGGGCGATTTTTTTTTCCTTCCCTGAATTCCTGGCCCAAGCCTATAGCCTGGACCAGCAAATTAACCACAGCCCCTGTGAAATCCTACTGAAATCCTCATGTAGGCTGCACCCTTGCAGCCTACACAGAGAGGTGGGGGCATGTGAAGGGTGAGGTAGTGGTGGGGGCATCCCTGACCAGTAATACTTAGGGCCTCCAAAACCTGGTGCTGCGGCCCTGAATAAGCCCGCAGCCTGGCTGCGTATTTTAGCTCGTATTTTCAAACAATTAGGCTACAGCTCGGTCAATTCTCGATCATTTCTTACCATTCAACATGTTATGTTGAAAAAACATGTTCCATGTTTTTTGCTGTATGTGGCGAGCATTTATCCCAAGTCTGCAAAACGTTATTAAATTAAACGTTAGTAAATTGCAAAAAAAAGTCGGGAATTTCGCGGCAAAATAGACATCTTTTTGATCATTCATATCTCCTTCAATTCTGGACCATTTTGTACATTTCAAAATGCAGCGTGACGGGAAAAAAACACTCTCTCAGATGCTGTATAGAATATGCGGGTAGATCTTCTCTACGAAGCGGAATCAAGAAAAATGTAACCGTCGGGTATTCAGTGGAAATGTGAAAGCAGCAGCATTGCCACAAGTTAATTAATGTATTTAATTATATTATATGCCTTACCTAAACACAAGCAAGTGACCGACAGCAGGCAGCTGTCTACAGCTGTTTATAGGACAATCCATAATAACAACAACAATAACAAATAAGGAGATGAATTGAACTGGCGGTTCTGTGGACATCTCCAATGTGCACAGTCTGTGCATGCACGTGGCTTTGAAATCCTGTTATCTATTTCCCAAATCTATTTGACAAAATTAGCTTAAGGGACTGCGTGACAAACAGGGGGGCACCATGTCTCTGGAGAGGGGCACAAAGCAGATTCAACAGTTTTCTCGGGAAAATGCATATTTATAGATTTTTATTTTATTTTTAATGGTGCCCTGTCGGTCACGTGGTGCCCTAAGCACTGTGCGTTATGTGCGTTGCCCTCGCTACGGCTCTGTCTAAGGTTGAATTAAAAGTTGGTGAGATTGGGTATTCTGTATCCATAAGCAACCCAGATAAATCCATGCTTGGAGTGACTGGTGATCAATTTGAGGCATAGCACTGGCTCCCAAAGGTGGGCTCCCGGGGGACACTAGCCCTGCTGGTTTTGCAGACAGCCGGTAGCTCCAATGACTCCGTGACTGATTTAAAGTATGCCAATTCTAGCCTGATTAATGTGTTCTCTAGACACACATATAATGTAGGTAGACTATGCCACCTTTTTTCAGAGGGAAGGTTTGATTTCAGACAAAGGCTTTTTATTCTCCTTTTTGGACAGAAGTAATAATTCTTTTAAAATACTTGTTAAAGGCCAACAAATGCAAAACATACATACATTTAGCTGGCGTACCAGAGGAGGAGCACAGCAGAGCAGCATGGATAATGAGGGTATTTTTTACTTACAAATTCATCAGGCAGCCAGAAGTATACTGTTATATTTAGGAAAGCATTGTCCTCCTCAGATACACCGACCTCACAGTGACATAGGGGATCCACTGAATGAATGCAACCCAGCCCTTTTAAACCTTGTCTGGACTGCCAATAAACCCCTTAAATGAACCCGTGTTTAAAGAAATCCATCAACATGGTGAAAATACATCTTGATGATGTATTTTCTTGGGAACACAGAAATGGGGAACTTTTTTTTATCATGTCCACCATCACCTCTAGGGTATACTAATGACTAATATTAGAATGTTGAAAATGGGTGGAGTTCCCTTTAATTTGGAACAAGGAGCACCTGGTTGATGATGCCATAGTAACAGGACTACATGGTAGATATAGGCTATAACACGTGTGTGTGTGTGTGTGTGTGTGTGTGTGTGTGTGTGTGTGTGTGTGTGTGTGTGTGTGTGTGTGTGTGTGTGTGTGTGTGCGCGCGCGCGTGCGTGTGTGTGTGTGTGCGTGCGTGCGTGCATATAGTACAATCTTTGATAGACTTCATCCAGGCCTACAGATAGCCTATATTGGAAAGCAGTCACGTGGCAGATTATATTAAAACGAGGTTGGTTTAAACTATGGTGTTGAGAGATAGAGAGATATGAGAACAGCGTGCCTATTGGCTTAATGGAAATGTGATGACACCAAAGCGTTTACTGCTCAAGGTATAAACTGCCTGTGTGTGTTTGGAACGGACGAGCGAACGAACGCTGTGGAAAGAGACGACACACACAGTCTCTGTCACACACACGCACACAGTCACACAATAGCGCACACACACAACGACAGCTGTTACTTGGAAGTTCTACCGAGTGCAGAGCGCGCCTCTGACTGATAGGCTACTATAGAATCAACGCGCTGTGAGCGACTATTCTACAGACAGACTCTATACAACACATCACAATCATGAGTGAGGTAGGTGTTTGCACAGCTATGTTGAGACTGCATAGCCTACACGCCACGAATTCAGTTGGCAGCATTTCTTAAACAGCCATGTTAAGTTAATTACAATTACATTAATTAGAGAAAACGCCAAGCACGTCACCGATGTGACAACCACGTCGCTTCTTGCCGAACTTGATTTTATGTTTAATTCCGGATAGTTGTTTTTCTTTTTGATCGTTCATGGTGGGTTCACAAAGTTTCTGGCATCGATTAAAGGCACAGGATCTTAATTTCCGAGATGATGCTTGATGGTGGCTGTGATTGTAGGCTAATGCTGCTGCTGATCTGACAATTGTTTATCCTTGACATTTGAGAAGAATATTTAATCCAGCAGGAACGTGCATGGGGTATGCGGTGGCATTATTGACTTAATTAACTAGACAATACATGCATCAGCATCACATCTATCTACACCTACCGGATTGCATTCATTTGGCGTAAGTTTGTGTGTGTGTGTGTGTGTGTGTGTGTGTGTGTGTGTGTGTGTGTGTGTGTGTGTGTGTGTGTGTGTGTGTGTGTGTGTGTGTGTGTGTGTGTGTGGTGCAACCACTCCTTGCCGACAGCTGGTCGTGTCCCTGCCTGGGTCCAAGCACCAAAGTAGCGTTATAGCATTTGTTCCCCACCAAGTGTCACTGTTTTTGCTGGAGCTAGCCCCTTCCATGTGTTTGTTTTTCAATTATGTTTGTTTAAGGAAACGCCATAGACGACAAGGAGAAAGAAATGTTTGTTGAGGCAAAAAACAAACATTAGCACCCATTGCTTAAACATTAACTTAAATTATGTTCTTACTGATGTTGTAAGATAAGAGTTCCCCTCACTTCACAGGGGTGTGATTTTTACTTTTTAAAGGGTATCCATTGGATTTTCTGTGAGAAAAAAGGGGGCATGATTTGTATGATGGTTTGTCATTTGGTAAAAAAAAAAAAAAAATACTGTCTTTATACTGCAGGCCAACAGTGAATCTCCGAACAATATAGCCAATATCAGGTGCTTCTATATGTTTATCCTACTAACAGCAACACATTCTGCTGACAAATTCTTGAGAGCAGTGAGCTATATACTGCGACTGTGTGTATATGTTGTATATGTCTGTGTGTGCCTGTCTGTCTGTCTGTATATGTAGTGTATGGGAAGCGCGTCACTGGTATACAGTAGAGATGAGAAATCTCTGAAAATAAACAATTGTACTTTTTTCTTTTTCCTTTGTTTTGAGAGGCTAAACTGAACTCTCACACCCAGCTTTTAGTTTAGTGCATGTAAGTATAAACAAAATGTTTGTGTAAACTAAACATGAAAATAAAAAGCTGTACATAGGATGTGATTGGCTGGAATGAGATGTAAAATGATAAGAGAGCCTCTCACTTCACATGGGCGTGATTTTTTATGTTTAGTAATGGGAAGATTAACATACAATTAGGCTATCTAGGTACTCAGGGACCCTTTGGAACCCTTCAAGGACCCCACATTGAGACAATTGTATGAATTAAACCATATGCAACCTGCATGTGCCCTTACAAATTGTCATATTTGAGAAACATGATGTAGCACAGGCTCAGCCAATTCTGTCCAAACTATATTAGTAAAAAACACATCCTAATAGTGTAGATAGACAATGAATTATTCAAAGTGTGCTGCCGCTGCTGCTGACCCAGAGAAACAACACATTATCACTGTGTGTACACTGCACAGGAAAGTGGAAATAACAGAGGTTTTAATCTTTTTCTACTGTCTCAGTCGGCATCGCTCAACAACTAAGCAAAGTGCAAATGGTGTGTGTGTGTGTGTGTGTGTGTGTGTGTGTGTGTGTGTGTGTGTGTGTGTGTGTGTGTGTGTGTGTGTGTGTGTGTGTGTGTGTTTGTGTGTGTGTGTGTGTGTGTGTGTGTGTGTGTGTGTGTGTGTGAGTGTGAGTGCACATGCACGCATGCGTGAGATAGAGAGAGAGACATAGACAGAGAAATAGGAGAGGCTGACAGAGATGGGATGCTACTGCTAGTAGTAGTTTTGCACTACAGCAGTATTCCCCCTACGACTGCAGCCTCTGGTCCAATGAAGCGGCTGTGTGGCAGTCTCACTATGAGGTGGGGGAAGCCTGCAGGAAATCCTGCATAGCAAACCATGCTGAAAAGGGGGGGGGGGGGGGACTGCAATGCAGGCTGTTTCAGAATGGAACATTAGCTCTTGATCAGTAACCCCCCCTCCTCCCTTCCCAAGAGAAAGCAAAAAGATTAAATAAATACATTATTTGTCTGCAACAGCAGGGGCAAGATCACAGCCATCATTATGGATCTGCATTGCAGCCTCATGGTTTCATATTGGTTGTTACAGTGCAAAACCGACATCAACTCTCACAGCGCAGAGAGCAATGCCAGGGTCTTATAAGACATTAACAATCTGCTCAAATGTACCTGCTTTCCCTGTCAATGATGGATCTCTCAATGCTTATAAAGAATTAGGGCTGAGACTAATCAAATCCCAACAGCCCCTGATCTCCAACCCATCCACACCTTATTCCCCTTTCCTCTATATGCCCCTTGGATACACAGAATTGGTACCTGACCTCTATTGCCTTTGGTTGTACAGACCGTTCCCAAACCCATGGTTTCAAACCCATGGTTTCTCATTGAGTTGGTACCAAATTCTGATTCGTGAACCCCTTTTATGGTTTGTTAGCAAAATATCACTTTTTTCTGTTTCCTACATTTCCATGATTATTTTAAAAAATAATAAACTTAAACCAAAACTCATTTGGTTGCAGTTCCAGGACATCGATTTGAACATTTGTGCTGCTTTTGTTTGTTATGCTGGTGGTAGACCTGCTTGGCGATATGATGCACGCACACATGCTGTGATGCATGCGTGCTGTGCGTCGGCCAAATACTGTAGGTGCAGGCATTGTTTTGTAACTGAGACCTTATCAAGAGTAGTCAAGCATGAGCAGATCCGCAGAGCCCTTTGACTTACATTTTAGAATTAAAAACACACAATGCACACTGCACAGTTCTCTGTCAGGCGGGAAAGTTGCATAGCTTCCAAAAAACGAAGGATTTGGGTAAAAAAAATTGCATTAGAGCTTCAACAATTGAACAAATGTTGAACAGCAGCTCAAAACTATCAAAGCTAAAATCAATCCTGGAAGGTTCAATACAGTTACAAATAACTCCAGGAAGAAGGAATATTGTGAATAGTACTACAAAAGAGATTCTGACTTACTCCCATGGATGGAGAGTTGTCTAAGTAATCTATTACTGCATGTCTTTGTAAGTGGGCTATTCTTGATTAAATTGGCAAGCCTCTCATTAGTTCAATGGTACCTATATTTAATGCATCCAATTTTGAATGGTCTTGGAAAATGGTCACCAACCTCATCATACTTTAATTACAGTTAAAGTGGTTGCTATAGTGGCTACTTGGCAACAGCATCCGTTTAATCATCAGAAGTGGACCAGATTGAAACTCTTTTTATTACATTATTGAGACAAGAGTGTTAAAATGTTGCTGGTCATTGTGAACTACAATAAAGGGAGATGTGGATGCTGCCTTTCAAATTACTTTATGCTGAGATAAGAAAGATGGTCTAGTTTGAGAATGGTAAACAGGTGCACTCAACCAATAGCTACCCAGTACAGTGTTTTATTTTAGGCACACATAAAATATCATGTCAAGGCTCAAATTCCTGCCTAAAATAACCTAAAACCATAGATATGGCTGTCCAGATATGGGAGTGTCAGGAATATGCTTTATTTTTTAAAACATTCTCAGTAGGCTGCAAACATCGACTTGGTAAAATACAATACAATTAACTCGGCTTTCAGGTTATCTGTGCCAGACCATTTCATATTAATAAGAATAAGAAAATCAATTTGAATTGAAATTCCATGGAGCTTTATTGGCATGATAAAACATATTGCCAAAGAAGTGTCAAATAAAATCAATCAATTAAGAAATTCTGCAGAGACATCTTTCAAGACCAGTGCATTGAGTGGAGAGAATATGTTTTATTTCAACAACTAGCCTACATTATTGTTGATAAATATGTTCAACTTCCTCTCAAAGCACAGCGATGGAAAGAATGTAACAGAATGGCAGATGTATGGTTACTTACTTACGTACTTTTTCTGTAATATAAGTAATAGCAGACTTACACCTAGGCTGTATAGGTCTGCTCTTCCTTAACAGAAAACGCAACCCCTAACACAATTGTGCCCTGCCTTAAAGACCATGTAAGCCATATAGATCATCTAAATAGTACCCCTGGTGTTTAAGGATAATCCATATGCTGCATACATTAGCTATCTGCGAGCTTTATGGGGGTGAAATGGGCAAATATCAGCATGTAGAGTGGAATGACTGCCACACACTCAACTACTGCTAAACCTTTTTCGCAGGCCCAATGTTTTACATTGAAAAATGTATGTTTTACATCCGTTTTGCGTTAGGAACCTGATGCGACCACATGCTTTTTCCGACAATCAACCCCAGGCAACCCTGGTTGCAAGCCACTGGTGGATTTATACTGTCTAATTGGCGGGTTGACGCAATTGGGGCCTCGGAAGGGGACGTACCGGGCCGGGAGGGGATGACGTAATTGGGATCTCGGGCGGAGACATTGCTGTAGGGGGCCATCCGTTCGGCAGATTCGGGAGATGAAGTAATAGTGACGTAAGTACGACTAGTCTTATGAGAATTTCCCCTCTGGTAGGAGCATGGACGACGAGGGTTAGGGGTTGGCAGTTGATCGCCAGTCGCTCTGGGATCGATTGTCGGATGTTGGGGGGTATTAGTGGGTGAGGTGTTCCGTTTCAGCAGTTAATATTGTGATGCCGGAAGTGATGTAATTTTATCCGTAGGGATACAATGACAAAACGAATATGGTGTAATTAATTCAGAGGAACAAGAGTTGTTTTTTGTTCATTCCTGATTCGCCCACTCCACTCACGCACAAGTAGGACATGGCCTATTTGTGTGCAACGAGCAAGTAGGCAGTGCTGAGCTATTTAATTCTGTGCTCAGACACAGGACAGGTCGCTGGTACTGGGATTGACAGTAGCTTATGGAGAGACAGCAAAATCATTGGCCCATTGGCCAACGATTGCTACTAAACCTAACCCCTAACTCTAAACATAACCTCAGTAAAAACCTATGCCTCGACCGAAACCTAATATTCACCGCCAACGTTCAGCCGAATGAACGAATGATGGCGCTTATGACCGTTGTCATTTGGCTAATGGTCACGGCAGTTAACCGTTGGGCCAATGGTGCCGGTTTTATAGCCGTCGCGACCAACGGTCGGCGTCAGGAAATGATTTCACCCCTCCTTGGCTCATGTGTGTCGGAGGTTGTCTACACCTCCCCAGACCAACAGTAGGGGTTGGCAGTAAAATGGATTTCATGGGGATTAATTGGCAATGACTGCATTTGTGAGGGAACGCGTAAAAAAAGTTAAAAGTCATCACTGTTTCCACTGTTCAGGAGGATGGTGAGATCTGATGGTACTGGAATGGGATGAGATGAGTGCGACCTAGTTTCCTTGTTAAATTGTTAATAGTGAGAGCAACATGGAGTCTCTCTGGAGTATTATTATTATTATTATTATTCCAAAGTATTGCCTCTACAGATCCCACAGCCCTGTGGCAAAATACTAGCAAACAGCTTAAATATAGGAAAAGTTAAAATCTGCTTTAATCAAGTTCGACACACAGTACTTGACTGCTTGACAACAGCCATAGAAGCTGCCTAAAATACCCTGTCCGACAATTGTTTTTTATGACACTGTACCCTGAGTGCTACTGTGGGTTCCAATACAATTCATTACAGCTTTGTAATTAAAGCTTCTGCACTTTATTGACCACACAAATGCATGGACACACGCACACAGAGACACACGCACACACACACACACACACACACACACACACACACACACACACACACACACACACACACACACACACACACACACACACACACACACACATGATAAGATGATTCATACAGATTGTTTACTTTCGCTGTTTGTAAGGACGTAGACATGGGTGTGTGTTAGTACGAGGCAAGCCGCAGAGAAAATTGTTATGAGGTTTGGCTTGGAACTTTTATCCACATTTTGTTGCCCCCCTCGGCGTGTTGCCCTAATAGCAATGCACATTGCGCGGCTGTGCTGCAGCTGACCAATTTGTTTGGTTTATTATAAACATTATCAACGAGGCTATGATTCAGGATGATTATGTGCTTAATGATATGGTTTAAATGTTATCAGGATGGCTTATCTAATGATAGTTTTATATTATAGTCCATTAAGCGAATTTGTTTGAAAATTGAGCAAGCTTGTGATTATTTACAGACAATGTTATTAGTGAGTGAGCTGACTGTACCATGATGGCTGATGTTGCTCTTCACTGAAAAGAACAGCACAGGAGAGTCACCTAGCCGGCCTTGATGATAAGTTGATGCCCACCACTGGTCATAACCTACTGTAAATAAAACAATATAGCCTAGCAGACAGTAAACCCCCAAGTCTACATAATCAGGGAACGGTGGGTTTTGTTGCTTATAAATGGAGCTTTGCATGTGTATGCAGCATAATGCTACAGAATATACCGTATGTCCTACTGTAGTTACCGTAAAAAGGTAAATTGTGATGTTCAAATACAATACATAAAGTATATTAATTTATGCCATGGGTGTTTTAATTGCCCAATGTAGTGACAAGATGCCAGCTAATATGGGCTGAAAGAATATAGGGTGTATTGTAGACCTCTATTGTAGACCTCTAGGTCACATCACTATTTGACCAATGTGCTGCAGACTAGTGCACCAATCCAGCAAAGTGTGGACTTGCCTTCAGTGTGACTGATCATGCATTAATTCACCTCAACATAAGGAAGGCAATAAGAGTTTACCCATGGCTAAGGTGTCTGCTGTGACTCAGTGAGTATGGAGTGAATTGATTCATTATTGAACAGTTAATGCAAAATCTAAACAGATACCATTGACATTTTTTACCAAAATTGAGCTGTCGCTTTCTTTCATTGTGTGCAAACCTCACAAGCAACTCATCCAAGCTTGAGCTCTTTCAACTGGAAATGGCACCTAAACTTTAAATGAACTTTTTTTTAATGCATTCTTTTTTTTAGCCTAACATAATTCCACACAGTATGTCAAAGGAGTTGTGTTACTTGTGTGTGACTTGTTACCAATTAATTAATTCAAACATTTATGGCTCAAAAGGCAGTGAGGTGAGCTCATTTACAGTTGTTGAGTGAAGAAACACAGCCAGCAAACAAGGATACAAATAGACGCATAATAAACTATAAGAGTTATAGACTAAAATACATACTGTACATGATGATTTGACCAACATGTGCACCCTCAGGATTTCACAGTAAGATATTTCTAATACAACTTCTCAGACAGATACAAAGGATGTGACAGCTGTTCCAGATACAAAGAATGTTATGTTTATGTGCCCTCTGACTGATCTGGGTGTAGGAAGTATTATGCTAATAGCATGAGTCAGTTCAGTCGAGTTCCTAATCAACAGCTGTGCTGCCTGGCAGCCCTGTGTTAGTTTTTGTCAGCATGAGTGTAGGCCTTTTATGTGAAACATTATGAACCGGCTAAATGCATTGTGTTATGCTGGATCGGTTCGGCAAAAACACATTTTCTCACAATTTCTCAACATAAAAAGCTATTAAATAAAATAGTCTTTATACTAATTTACATTTCAAACAGACTGTTTGGATACATATTGCATAGTAATATTAGTAATACAATATTTATTGTCTATTTGTCAATGTGGAGAATGCTCTGTTGGAGAGGAAAGTTATTTTACAATGCATACATAGATTGGTTTAACACACGCATGGGTGAATGCTGGTCTAGTTGATGCTTCAGCAGGTCTTAAGTTTCCCCATTTAATAGCTTTGCCTCAATAAACCTTTATGGGTACTGCAGAGTCGAGGTTTTATGCATTCTTGGATAAAATCATAGAGCCTTCAAATTAGGGGATGGATTTCTTTTTAAAGATGAGGACATGTAATAAAAATGTAAACAGTTGTGATTCAAGATTAATGCTAATGCTGTGACTATAGGGTGCATACTGGTATATCGACTTCCCAATTTTCCCCCTTCCAAAAGTTAGTTGCATTGTTAGCACAAGCTTCATATCTGATCCACGAAGAATAATGATTTCTCCAGTGCGCTGAACTCTTTTGTGTTGTCCTTGGTGTGCCTTAATCATTGCAACGGCAGACTAGATGCTCCAGGCTTGGCTTGAGGTCTGGTGCCAGTCATCATGTCATGCATGACCCTATAACTAAGATTGAAATGGGCTTGAAGTCAAGGTCACTGCTGGCGACGATGACAAGTGGGAGGGTTAATGAAAAGTGGATGAGAAAGAGAGTGACATAGAGGAACTCATATGTTAGCGATTTTATATCTTAAATCACTCACTGCAGCTGGTATGAATGCTGCAGCTGCTACACAAATAACACATTTGAAGATGAGTAATCCACAATCCTATCCAGTTTTAAATGTAGATAAAATGCATTGCAATGAACAATAGAAACTCCACATGGTCTGGTGACGCCTTTTTAGTGCCGGCATTGCATCAGTATAGTCTGTACAGTATACAGTCCCAGACTATAGCCTCATATAGTGGCACAATTTTCAAACGCTGCCATCATACAGTCTGGAACATGAAAGGCTGATTAAGCTCTGAAAATGACCAAGCGATAAAAGTGGATGTGACGCACACTTGCCATTTGTCCATAGTCGCGCAAATGTACTGAGCATTTGTAATAATAGTAATCAAAAGCATCTAAGCTTGCATAGCAGAAATGTATTTTTACAAACATCAGACATAATATTTGCTGCTTAGACATTCAAACATGACCAGGTAAGATTTTTTACCATAAATGATTCCTTATTTAGGATGTAAACTTGTAGTGACAATTTACTATCAATCTGTGGAAGTATGTGAATAGAATTAATGGCCGTTGCCAGATAGAGCACTGGACACATGGCTCATTTGAAACCGACCCTCCTGTTTCGAATGATCAACACAAAACAGTGGCACGGCTGCAATCGGGGAGCTAAGAGCTCAACAGGAGTGGCAAAAACTCGGTAATGTGTGTCCCAATGCACATTATGACCAGACTGATATTATGTAACCCCAGCTGTATCCAGGCAGAAAGGGTAGAGAGGGAGAGAGAGAGAGAAAGAGAGAATAGATATTGAGGACATATATCCTGATCTGGTATATGAGGAGACATCAACAACCTGCCTGCTCTTCCACCACAAATAACAGACACTAGATCATTACAAGGACAAACTCATTTAGAACAACACCTCCACACATTGACCAGCAGGGATGAGATTTCATTATCCTCAACAGTACACGTGTTCATATTACAGCACCTGCTTTTAATGGTGATTGGGTAGGCTTTATTGTCCCAGTGGAGACAACTGAAGAAAACATAAAAAAGAGAACTTCATAACATTAACAGTTATAAGTGATATTTATTGTAGTGCTGCAACGATTAATCAATGAACCGTAATCAAACTGATTTTTCAATTAGTTGTCAACTATTTTATTAATCGATTAATCGGTTCATCAACTAACCACTGACGTTTTACCCGTTTTCTCAATTAACCATAGTTTGTCCAGTGTTCAATATAACAAATTCCACCCATTTTCAACATTTTACTGTCGTTAATGTTGTGTGAAACAAAAAAAAGTTCTCCCCATTCTGTCTAGAAATGGAGGTCTGAAAAAATATTAACATGGGAATGATTTTTCTTTGAGGGCCTTTTTTTCCCCGAGTGTACAAATGGAACCAAATGGACCCGTTAAGGGCCCATAATTGTTCCATTACACTCAGAAATGAAAATGGGTGGAATTCCCCTTTAATCTAAATGAGTCATAATCCAATTAAGCAATGAATCAGTCAAATAGTTGGCCGATGAATTAATTATGAAAATAATTGTTAGTTGCAGTCCTAATTTATTGTAAACCGGAATTATATACTGTAGAGTAATACATTTACAATATTTAAAATTTCAGTTGTGTATAGTTTGGCTGCATTTTTCCCTGGCTGAAATGTGGCTGGAAATTATAGAATGTTCTGTGTCTTTGAACTTGGGCAAGCACCAGTCACATATCCCTGTGGGTCTGAATCCCTGATCCATCTGCTTAAATATGACAGTCGCTCCAAGCTACAGTATGGGCCGGAAGGAGAATCAGGAAGAGGAATCAGGAAACTGAGACCTTAAAGAAGGATGAAGGAATACACAGCTGAATCGGCTGATATATGGGAGAAATACTTCAATGGAAAATAGACCACAAGAGAACAAATGGGCAGAGATATCGATCATGATCAGGACATGCCTAGAAGATGGTTATTGATTCAACATAAGAGCATTGTCTCGACTTCTCTCCGTGTGCATTCAAATTCATACCCACACTCATTTCACTGAAATCCATTCACTTCATTGAAATTCACGGTGATGTGCCCTCTAGTCTAACTGCACAGTGAGAACCATGGAGTGCTGAAGGTGTGATGGAGTCATTGCTGTCCCAGTGTGAAGTACCACAGCACAATACAAGCAGATGACAATCAGCATGTTGCCAGGAATCCTAGTGGCATTGATTCCCTTTGATTTCTCCTTGCAAATAGTCGAACAGATGGCAAAAGTTATTTTCCCACAGTAACTACAATTGGCCCTCCTAATGACGTGCTGAAAATGGGAAACAAATGGCTTTCCAACTAAAAAACACAAACCACAAACCAAAACTTGGGAAGGAGGGGGAGAAAATTAATCATTTAGAGATGTAAGCAATATGGAAAGATCTGATCACAGACTGGCATAGGCTACTCTGTTATTTATTTGCATATGTAAAACAACACAATTTTACAGTCATATTGATGAGGGGACCATAGCAATGTTGTTGTTGTTTTTTTTGTTTTTTTGTTTTTTTTTTCAAATTAATTTCTGTGGTTATTTTTTTTTCGTTTTAAATGAAACTTTCCAAGCAGTCTTGTGCTTCTTGTAAATCTTAATCACAAACACATTTTCAAATGCCATGATCAGTTAACAATCCGATAGCAAATACACACTATAGATCTAATGTAATTTCTCAAAATCAAGTGATCGTTAGTGGCTTCCTGTACTTTTATCTTACCTTGGTCATGCCTGCAACTATTGCTACATGCCATTTCCTCACACTGCTCCCCCTATGGTCAAATCTTGGTTTAACTCTACAAAACCATGCACTACAGTCATGGTCAAACATTCATATTTTAACAAGTATATTCCCGTCACCCATTGTAGATTTTCAACAAGCTAAAATGTTGTGTGAAGAAGTATACATCAGGTTTGAGCTGGAGCCGTTGAGGGATAACTGTCAGTTGCTATATAAGTGCTTATGTGTCACTGCTGCAGAAACATGGATTATACAACAGTACTGTATGTGCCTTACAGGCCTCCCTAGACGCACAGCAGCAGTGCTGGATGTTCTGTGAAAATTACAGTCTCTAATGAAGCATGTGGCATCTCCATAGATAGAGACAACACATCTAAAAGTTATTCATAGCAGCTGTTAAGGTGGGAAGGAAATAAACAATTTGTTTGAGTTTAAACGCTGTTACTTTGGCGTGAAATAAGTGGTGTTATCAGATTAATGTTTTGTTAAATACTACATCTTCCTCTCCACCCCCGTCACAACCATTTACCTTTCCCATTGTTGTTTGTCATTTACAGAGACAAGGATCCGGAGCAATGACTGGAAACAGCAAACCATCCGTAGGACAAGGTATTAAAACAAAACATTGTACTTTTACACTAGCCTAGTTTCAATGTTCAACTGAGAAACATTCCACGATGTCACCAGAAGAACATATTTTTAAAGGATGTGGCCAGGCTACCTTGAACAAGCACAGTAAGCTACACACAAACTGTGATTGACACAAGTCAATGGTAGGACAGTGAATCAGTGTATGCATTTTAATTTTTGTGGGGTGCTAACCCGTCCTATATATGGCTTAATGTTTGCTTTTCAACAATGTTTAAAAGCCGCCATTGTATTGCCGCCAACACAAACAGTAGAGTTTAAGATATGCCCCTTGTGCGATGTATGACGCCACTCGCAAATGATTCAGTTCTTGATATACGGTATAAGCCTCACAACGAAGTCCTCCAACGGAGGGCTTTTTGGCGTGTTTTTAAGTTAATGTGGATGAGAGCTATGCTGCAGATGATTGTCACCATGGAAACTAGAGACGCCAGTGGAAGGGGAGGCTCCCATCAGCGTCGCTTGCTGTCTTAATGTTGGGCTTATGTGGCGACTGCGATGGAGCACGGCCATTTCTTCATGTCGAAGTCACAGGGAGGGCTATCTTAACCTGGCTACTATCACCTGTCACTATTCACTAACACAAACATTATGTTAAGTAATCAAGGGTGTGATTTTTGGTGCATTGATAAAAAAAAAAGTTCATGGTATTTTCATAATCATAATTGACCAAAGATTTTCAATATTTGTAGAGGTCCCTTGTAGATGTAAGGTGTAATGCAGTATGCCGTCATCCTGCTTTATATAGGGGATGCAAGGAAGGACAAAGGCTTACTTCAAATTAATACCCAGCCAAGTATATTATTGAATCACAAACTTATGCATTTACACCCCCAAAACAACAAATACCACACTGCATTCATGTTTACCTTGTCTAACTTTACATCCCATTACGACTATGTATAATTTTAGCAATGCAGATGAATTGAACACATTGATAGCGTTCCCTCTGCAGTGGCCACAGTACAGTCTGAGTGCAAATGCAGCAAATTAGAAAGGCAAGATTGGTGCAACTTCACCCCCTTATCACAGAGTCTACGGAAGGACAGGTGAGAATGTGACCTATAAGTCACAGTCTTGAGATAGGGCATTTTACGAAAACGGGCAGGATCAGCACAATCCTTTTCAATTAGGACTTTGGCATCCTGAAGAGCTGACTTAGGCCAAAAAACTAAAATTACATAGGCCATTAGTTTAAGAAGGTGACGGCATGCAATAACCAACCTTTTCAAGACGCATTATATTCAGCAGTTTAATGGCCATCTTTGTACTACTACAGTAAGTATCTCAATTCAGCCTCATTACATGTACCTGGAAACCATGTGGTGCTGAATCCTCAAGGAAATGCTGAGTGTAGAGTAAAGTGTGGAGGCCGCTTAATTGAATCTGATTGATGTGAGAATTATATTTGCTTGACATTTTTGCCCATTTTCACCATCAACCATTTCAGAATCAAGGAATAGGAGTGTACGGCTTTATGTCACAACAGTAGGTGATCAATGTCACAATTATTTCAAACCTGTGCCTCAATTACATATAATTAAAGATATCAACCAGGAAAAGATCTGATCATCAAGCTCTCAACCTGTCAAAATGCAACATGTAAATATGTTTGATATACGATGAAGTATAAAACTGCTTGATGAAAAAACATACATGTATACATTTAAAAATATAGTTTCATGGCACTATATGGTGCCATAGGTTTTTGGACTTCTAATTAAACTAGAAATATCGCAATTTTAAAAAATTGCAAAGTGTGGTTGCCGCAGTCGCAAATCATACCCAAATCATGTATTTGCAATGGTTACGTTTCGCGCTTTTGTGGCGCCCCCTATGAATGAAAATAACTTTGGCTCCCTGTTGGTGCCACCACTCACATGTGATTCAAATTTGGGGCGGATTGGACATTTGGTGATTTATTTGTTTAATGTTTTTGTAAAATAGGCCCCTCCCACTAATTTTGATTATGCGTATCATTTGGCCGTAATTGGCTTTCAACAATTACGGCAATTAAGACTGAGTGGGTCTGAGGTGGGGTTCCTGGGTCGGCTCGCCAGGTCTGGAACCAGCCGGTTCCAGAACCATCCAATGTTGGGTCCAAGGTGTTCTGGGCACACAAAAAAAAACCTGGCCTGGAGGGCCAGGTGTCTACATCAGTTCCCATTGTTGTACAACCAGAGGAATATAAATAAATTAAATCAACTATAATCATGACGAAATAACTTGATGTGATCAAGATAAAGTCATTTCATTCATTGATCATTTTCATTCATTTCAATTGTTTCAATTTTAGCATGCTTTTAATCTTTAGTAGGCCTACTTAATGTTTTACTCATCTTAAGTATCTTCAAATCAATTCATGAATTATTTTCTCTTAACTTAAAAGAAACTTTTAGCTTGACCAATCATGTAAACAAAATGATTTAACTAAAAGTATCTTTTCAAACATAAATGCCAATTCAAACCACATAATGAAAACAAATATAACTCAAAACAATTGTAAATAACTCAAAATCAAATACATCAAATAATCAAATAAGTAAACCAATGATCAAACTAATGATACCAAGCCAACTAACTCACCGCTGAGTGGGGTAGGGTTTAGAACAAAGGAGTTGTTGTGGAGAGGAGAGTTGCTGCTGCACACTGATCAAACATTTCGGCCATCTTGCCACAGAGGGTGAAGATGGGAGTGGAGTGAATGAGAACTGTCATATGTCTGAGTGGGTTGCCAGGTTGGTCAGAAGTAAGCGGTTGGCTGGGTTGGCTGGGTTACATATGGGCCAAAACGTAAAGTGGGCTGTTATAGCGCCACCATGAGGCCGCCCAATAAAAAATTTTGGCTCCCTGTTGGTGCCACCACCACCAACAACATGTGATTCAAATTTGGGGAGGTTTGGACATTCGGTGAATGATTTGTGGCACTTATTTGTGAAATAGGCCCCTCGCACTAACTTTGGAAGCCGATTACGGGCAAACGATACGCTTAATCAAAAATCTGTTTGGTCACTTTTATCGGATAGGTCCAGAGAGCAAGTGTGCCAATTTTTGTGAGATTTGACCAAAATATGTAGGAATAGGGGCAAAAAGTGTGTTTTGGAGAAAATTCAAAATGGCGCCCATAAAAGTACTGGCGGAAATGGGCGTGGCCTATATGGAGAGATGCATCATGACCCAAGGAACGCTTGGAAAAAAGAATTTTAAATTTACGACCAACGGTTCAAGAGTTATGGGCCAAAACGTAAAGTGGGCTGTTATAGCGCCACCATGAGGCCGACCGATAAAATTTTAAAATTAACTAATTTTAAAAAATATGTCCAACCACCTCCCCAAGTTTTTTTAACCATAGCACTTATGGTCTCAGAGGGAAAAATCGTTGAAGTTTACGTTTCGCGCTTTTCCATTCATTTCAATGGGGAAAAATATTCCACAAATTAATTAATATAAAATAAACTATAAGACATATCTCTTAGCAAAATACAAGCACACGATTCTGATTTTTTCCGGTCAGTTTGACATATAGCTCAAGTGTGTACAGTCAAAACTGTGGGAGTAGTAGGGGTCCAAAAAAAGTTGCTGGAAAGAATAATAATAAGAAGAAAAGTGTGACAATTACTATAGTCTGGTTGCCCTTTTCGGGCAACCACACTAATTAGTTGATGGTGAACCGTTGCTATTTATTAGAGAATATTTTGAATGCGAATCTGAGGGCAACTCAGTGCTGCCACTTGATCTTAGGATGTTTTTACACTAAGTGGTTTCCCCATCCCTAGGCCACTGCACCATCATCAATCATTAGATACCTTTTAACTGATGAATCCTACTAGCTCTTTCCCCAATATCAGGCCTCCCAGATCTTGCTCTGGTGGTTTTGTTTACATTTATAACATAACTAGAACCAGGGTGGTCTTTCATTAAAAAAAAAAAAAAAAAAAAAAAAGAAAAGAAATTTGAAGAGCAAATATTGCAATGCAATCTACCTTGTAGATCAGCTGCTTTTGATTGTATACTGTATAAATGAATCCAATACGTATAATCCAGAGAGAGATCTGTTCTGGATTCTAAAAAGTACTAGGTTAGTACCAACATCCTGAGCAAGACCCAACTTAACTTCTGAGACTCTTGTGTGAAACCGTGACGGAGCTTAAATCCAGAACCTGTAAAAGTCATTACTGAATGGCATGGTTAAGACATCTTAGAATAAGAACAAACCTTTCACTGAAATACTCAGCTCAATGTTAAGCAAACTCTGTGTTAAGCAAACAATTTTATATTTTTATAATACCTTTGGAAACAGATTTGAATCTAATGCAACCTCACCTACACTCTATTGGCTCATTATGAAGCTGCAGAGACTGCTGCACTGTGATTGGCTAAAACGCCACCTCACCCCCCCACAACCCTCACAAGTAGCAGTGACAGGGCCTACAGACTACAAAGTGCACAGTCCAAGTTTCGGTCAAGCTGTGACGTCACGTCCTGCATTTTTGAATAGGTGTCAATGAGACTTCCGGCTTGTTCTGGTCTGAATTTCGGCCGCGGACGGGTCTTTCCTGCTACCTGACCACTGTCCAAAATGTAGACAGGAACTAGCCGGAAGTTCCCATTGAAACCCATTTAAAAAAGGAGAATGTGACACCCCGGCCGAAACATGGACTGTGCAAAAAGCAATGTGGAGGCGGCCTTAGGGAACCTACAGAGCATTAACCATATCCTGTATACTGGACAATGTACTGTAACTGTGTAGCAGTCCGAGCCAGTTAATAGCCTATTTAAGATTTATTTAAGGTAGAACGTCCAACCTACGACGCCAGTAAATCACTCTGTGCTCGATACATAAGCCTCACGGCCGTCTTACCCTCTCCTACAACGGCAGAACGTGGCGTCGTGTTAACAACGTGGGTGAGAGCTAGCCCCTTTTGCCGGACCACTGTTTTTAACAGGAATGACTTTTAACGTATGTGGTCCCTCGCCATCGACGTGTCTCGTAATGTTGAAGCAAACAAACTTACCACTTTGATCCAAACACGCGCGTCCCCCTTACACCCGCGTGTGTGTACAAAGTCCCAAAGAGCTGCGATGCCGCTAAGTATTTTTAATCATTTTCGCCGATTTTCTTTTCCCCAGATTCTCATGTTGTGTCCCATCCTCGAACTATCTCCGTGTCCCACCCCTCCATCCCTGCCGGCCTCGCCTGCTTTCTTAACTATGTTGGGTTTCTGTTGCAACTGCGACGGACCACGCCTACTGTTCTCGTCTTGTTCAAGGCCTAGACACGGAAACTTAAATTCCCTAATGAGTTTGAAGACGTCTGATGATTTATGATGGTTCTTTATTAGTCAACATGGAAACTAAAACAAATCACAAAACAGTTAGTGTAAGGCAGAGACATCAATAAAGCAGTCATATAAATTGACACTTTTCTACAATAAAAAATAAGTTCATATCAAAACCACAACAAACACCAACAAACAATATCCCACAACATGACAAACCAATATTACAATTGACATTCACCTTGATCCCTCTCCAAGCTAGGTGCTAACCAGATTTCTCAATGGCATCAAGTCTATCCCACAAAGTCACCGTAAAAATCAATAAATCAAGAAATCAAATCTGGTTTCTTTTCCATTTAGATTGTTATTTCATCCAGCAACACTCACTTGATTTGTAGCAGGCAGCAGGGGGATTTCAATTATTTTTGTTTCTAAGCCTGGAGCAGGAGCAAACATTTCAGCTGACTGCCACTGGCCTTGTGTCAGTACAGCTCTGGTGAGGGAATTCACTTCCTGTGAGGCTGCACAGGCTTTCAAAATAAAAGTTTCCCTCATTTAATTCTCCCTGTTACAGTCAGGTTCTCCAAGTTGGTGCTGGTTCAGAATGAACTGGACAAAAGGCTGATGTAGCAAAAGTATCAAGTTGATTCAACATGTAGGGAAGAAAACAAGTTAGGTTTTAGGGCCTACTGGGTCCTCAAAAACTAATAACATGAAGTCTGGGCCTGCCCAGATTTCACCATCAAATTTTTGACATTTTTGGATACTGTACATACTGTACAGAATCCCTGTAGGGGTTCCCGTCCACTAAGGGAGTGCTACCACTATAGGGGTTCCCGCCTATAATGGGCTAGACTAGGCAAACAGGGAGAGCCAGCGAAATCCAAAAGCGACCTCGCCCGCGGGCGTCCGGTTTCAAAAGCGGGCGCCCGCTTTCACAAAAACGGGCGCCCGTTTTCAAAAGCGGGCGCCCGTTTTCAAAAGCAGGCGCCCGTTTTCACAAACTAGGCTATGCCTAAACCTAACTCTAACCCTAAACTTAACCTCAGTAAACCTATGCCTAAACCTAACCTAACCCTAACCATAACCTTTTGAAAAGGGCGCCCGTTTGTGAAAACGGGCGCCCGGTTTCACAAAAACGGGCGCCCGTTTTTGTGAAAGCGGGCGCCCGCTTTTGAAACCGGGCGCCCGCGGGCGAGGTCGCTTTTGGATTTCGCCCCTATAATGGGCTAGACTAGGCAAACAGGACTTGAATTGGCTCTGTATTTGGTCAGGTGAAGACACTAAATCTCGACACGAAAACATATCCAATGTTAATGTACAAGCTCACAAAACAGCTTGTAGATCAGATAATGCTGGCCCCAAAATATGGAAGCTGGGGTTCATGAAGCTAAATAAATGAGCCTGACATTCAGGGAAAATCTCCTGTAGGCTAAAATCGCACCCTCCAAGGGACAGAATTATTAACCATTTTTAAACTAAATAACATATATTCTAGTTATGGAGGACAAGTATAATATATAGTATGATTTATCCATATGAGGCTTATTAAGGGGCACCCCCTCCCCTCGCCCCCCTCCCCTAGGCAACTGCCTAGTCTGCCTTTAATGGCAAAAACGCCCCTGCCGACATTGATGCACTAAAGGCCCATACAACCCTTGCAGATGAGAAGAAGAAGGATGCCCTACCCGAAGACTTTGACATCGACATGGGCGCCGCGGAGACGGAGAAGGCGGCTGTGGCCATCCAGTCGCAGTTCAGGAAATTCCAGAAAAAAAAGCAGGATGTGAAGTCATAGAGTGGGGGGTGTGGCCGCCGCCCCTGGCAGCTCCGCCTCCTCCCAGGCAGATGCTGCTGTCCTTGTGTTGTGTCCAAGTCCTGGGCTTGGTCCTTGCATGTCAATCCTACTGCGCCATCATGGACTGGACGGGTTGGGAACGGGGTATTAGTTTGTAAGGTGTATAGTGGAGGGGGGGAGTTATAGTTATACAATACACTGAACAGTAATGTTTGTGAAATGGTATACGTGTAGTTTATTAATTATTTGCTGTACACACTTATTGAATTCTGGATGTATCGAAATGGTTTTAATTTATTCTGTTTTTTATCGTTTTATTGTTCTTTTTATTGAACATGCTACCTGAAGAGGTGCCATTTCCATTGCATTGAAACATTTAATAATCTTTCATGTATGTCAACATAATTTAGTCATGTGAGCTGAAGAAGGATCTGATGAGAAGCAGGGGCTCCTGAGAGCATTAATGAACTCTGAATCATTAGCCTATGTGTATTGATAGGGTTGATATTGTTAGGGATGATTGTATTGGTGATCCTACAGTCGATGAGCTCCTTATACAGTGCCAAACTGAATGATGCTGATGTCTATATCACCCTGTTTGTTTTCTTTTTTTCCATTTTCTTTCACCTAAGTACATACCACAATACCACAGTGTAGAAATACAGGTGAAAAGTCCTGCATTCAAAATAGTAAAGGTCCTGTGCAAAAGCATTGGCAAAATATACTCATCTCCCCAAAACAAAATTAGCAACTATACAAGCTCACAACATGTCAGACATGATGACGTGAAAAATTGCAAGCTTTTTTGTCTATGCAATTTTTAAATAAATCAAAATCTGTAAAAGAAATTGAACTGAAGTTTCCAAATAGCATTTGGTAATAGAATCGTACAGCTAGTCTCATAAAACCCAGGCTTACTGCTTCTGCTGTTGCAACTGTATGTTTTTCCTGCCTCCCTGGCATGTCCATAATATGCTATTTACGAGGTGCTTGTGTTTGTTTGATTCTTTCCTATAAATGTGCTTGTAATTACCTTGTAGATTCTAGCTCTTTATTCTCAATTCCAAAAAACAATTCACACAATGCCAATGTTTCTGTGTCTCTGTCTTGATGCACGCACACGCACCCACACACCGCACACTCCCACACACACACACACACACACACACACACACACACACACACACACACACACACACACACACACACACACACACACACACACACACACACACACACACACACACACACACAAAGGAAAGTGTGCTAATAAATAAATAAATAAATAAATACATGTGAAAAAGCACATTTGATTATTTTGTGTTGTTTGAATTGCATCCAAATGAGGATCATTGTTCACTTTTGTGTGTGTTTTTTGTTTCATCTCTCTACCGTTTTCATCTCTCTACCGTATCAAGGCATTTGCATCATACAGTAAATACCACTCAGAGACCTTGATTTCAAAGGAAGGAAAATACAGTCTTGCAGGAAACTGGAAATTTTATCTTTCAGCTCCATGGTGTCTTAGCAAGAGAAGATGATCTCAGGGATTCATTTTCTGGGTCAATAAGCCACTGACACAGGGCAGTAATAGAGGAAGTTTGAAAGTGCAAAATGTCACTAATTCCAGACTCTGAGACCAGGGCTTTAAAACCAGATTAAATGGTCAGGCAAGGTCAGAATGTGAGCCACCAGGTATGACATATATATCAGGCCCATAATAAGGCCAGTGGCAGAACCTAAGCAGACATAATATTCTGGCCAGAGATAAATTGTGATGAAGGTCTGTGGTAAAAATCAATGCGTTCAAAGTCAGGGGTTTTCAACAGGTGGTCCGGGGACCACCAGTGGTCCCTGAGAGGGTTCCAGGTGGTCCCCAGCTAAGTTGGTTAACCATATGTAACTCTTGAGAACGTAAAAAATAAACCAAATGGACCCTTGCGGTTCCATTTGGTTTCATTTTTACACTCTCAAGAGTTAAAATATCCATCATTTTAAGTAGCCCAAGTCTACACAACTAGAAGATTAATGGTCATTTTGTATGGTAATTTGTAAGGTCATTTCTGTATGATAAATATTCTGTTTTGTTTCCCAAATCCAGTCCGGTATTGTGGGTAAAAGCAAAAGAAATCTTTAGTTTTTGGGTCTGTGGGGCTAAAATGTCCTCAAATGGTGGTCCGTGGCTCAAATGCTGAATAAATGGTGGGCCCAGGGATCAAAAAGGTTGAAAACCCCTGCGTTAAGTGTATGCAGTGGATAACATAATGGTGTTACTAGTCTGTTACTAGTCTGTTCTTTATGTATAGGTAGTCAGTCCCTCCACTGTACAGCAGGGGCGGATCTAGGGGGCAATGCCCCCCTAAATGCCCAGTCTGTCCCCCCAAACATGGCATGCAAAACAACGCAAGATACTGTATTTCAGTGCTTATATTTAAAAGTATTTGAAACACTACTGAAAATGGCATGGAGGCGGCTTCATCGCCTGTGGCGCCATTTTCTTCTGCGCCCCCAATTGGGAAATGTTACATCCGCCCCTGCTGTACAGCATACAGACTACTCAATCCCACAAAAACAAAACAAAGCATATTACTACTTCACATTAAGTGGAAATTATTCGACAATAAATACTTATTTTGGATTTTTAAAGGCTAATAGAGCCAGTGTTGACTTCAAAGACTCAAATATATTTGCAGCTTCAGGCAGACTTTGTAGATTTTGTCCAAATTGCTTTTTTAACACCACTTCACCAGTTTTCAATGTATCTGCATATAAAATACCAGTATTTTAATTTTCTACTCAGTCTGTGTATCACATGGCTGTGGGCAGTGAAGTCTTCCATGATCATCCAAACTAATAGAAACTGCAGGCTTTCTATTCCTGAAAAGTTGCAATGCAAAATAAATTCTAATGAAAATATATATTTTTCATAAATGATTGTTTAAAAAATCTGCAGAACGATGGCTTCCCACAGCCCTCTGTGAGACAAAAAATAATGGGATTATATCTTGCACTTTAGTGAGGATCAATTATAAGAAAATAGGTTGAAAAGTGGTGTAGTGGTCCTTTATACACAGGTTGCTGACCCCTGCCATAGTTGAACCATAGTTAAACTCTTACAGATATATGACTTTGACAGTGTAGAAATTGACGTGAATGGTCTATTTGCGCATGCTTAAATGTCCATATCAGTGTTTCCAACCTTTTCTGGACCATGCAGTCCTATGCAGTATCCAGGTCCCTTGGCCTTGGCTTGGCTAGATGCTTAGCCTGGATTCCCCATTGATGACGCCATAGTGGACGGCTTTCTGAACTGTCCATACCAGACACAGACTTGTGGCATTTTATCATCATCATGAACAGTGAGGAACAATTATGAAAATACTGTAGGTTAAAAGGTGGTGATGGTTCCTGTTGATCCTAGAAGCATCAAAGTAAAAAAAGAAATATATAGACAGTATATTTATCTCCTTTGAACACCTATTTAAAGTATACATCAGGATTACGAAATGGTGAGAAAAATGGTCCATGCAGCAGTAGCTGTGCACGCACGGCACGGACAACATGTGTGCGTGTTTTTTTATGACCTATATTTTTACTGTTAATTGGTGAAAACCTGATCTGCTTAAACTTTTTGGGACCATTAAGGCGTTGTAGGGTTGTTAGTCCTTCATAAAAAAGATAAGAAATCATCACATCAGAATAAATGAATAAATTAATGTAAAACTGGTGAAGGGTATAGGAGACTTAACATTAACACAACATCATTTTCTTTTCAGCACACAGATCAGAACACCAAATAAAGTTTACTGAACATGTTATTAAACAGGGTTGGCAGAGCCTCCCAGTGTGTGTGGACAGGCATGTTTGGGGGAGCTGAAATCAATAGTTGTTAAAGGGAGGCAATGGACGACTGGAAGAAACTTCATTCACTCAATGTTAATGGTATTTGTAGTAATAGTAGCACAATCTGTGCACTCTGGCCAGAAAAATAACATAGCCTCTGTGTTCTAATAAGGTTTGACTGGATTACTACAATGACCATAATGCTGTGTTACACTCATTGAGGTGGTTTAACATCATAACATGTTACCATGAAGGCCCTTCTCGCAGCACGGTGTGTCATGGCCTGTTGCTCCAAACTAAACACTACACTGTTCTCACTAAACACTGAGAACTTCGCTACAGCAGCAGCCATGTTCATTAGCAATCAGTACATTTTAATTAGAGTTAATTAGAAGTCACACCAAGTTGAGGCTGGTGCGTCAATAGCACCGTGAAAAACTGTTCCCAATTCAAGAAATAAAAATATAAATAATGCAGTTCAGGACAGGGCCTTTAAAAAGTAAACTGATTTCCGACCATGGAAAAAATTAGTAGCTTAATAAACTACATTTTCAGCATAGCATTGCCAGCAGTGCAAGTGACAGTTCCACATTTTTCCAAGCAGATCAGAGGAAGGGGATTCAATTCAGCCCAGGCCTTATTTATGACAGCAGTTATTAACCACCCAGCGTGGCGACAAATCTCTGTCACTGTGCTTAATTTGTTGTGGACATCAGAAGTGGGTGGTGAATATAGTTGTCATCCTGAGTAATATGCCTTCCCATTAGAACTAGGCACATGATATAGGAGCATGGAAGCAATTTTCAGTCAAGAGACATCTGGGAGCTGAGATCTGAGCATCTTCACTATGACAGACAAGGACGCCCTCAATCAATAGATGATTTAAGGACAAGGGGACCCTCGTTGATAGGCACAGCGGTCACACATTTTGCTATAGTGTTATTGCTGGGCATGGGCCTAACAATCCGGAAGGAAGTTTGTTACTTTCTATAACTTTTAAAGTTTGCTTCCATGAATACTAACCAGTGCTTTTGGTTCATGCTGACAAGTGATTAGACTCCATTTGTCTTGACCTCTTCAATTAGAAAGTAAAATTCAACATTGATTTTAAATTAGGCTATAGAAGGATTCGGGAGGAAGGGTAAAGGGATGGATTAATGAAGACTTTGAAACAGTGCCACCCCCAGACATTACTTCACTACTTAGAATGAATACACATTGACCAGCCTGCCATCCTACTGCAAATTACCTTTTGATTTAGGAAATAACTATTCTATGAATGGATTGGCGCTGTTAGATTAAAAGGTGAAAATAAGGATCCATTAGAGGGCCATGGCCTTAACCGACCCTGCTCTTCCACGGATGGTCAAAAAGCGCTGCGCTAGCATCTCGGAAACAGCCATCAGTCAATTCACGTCGAAACCGTGGAAGACACTTTGGGGAACAGCCATTTTATTAATCAAATTTGAACCGTGTGTTAGTTTCTCTTTATTCCAGTGCCACACATTGGTGAACACTCATGTTAAAAATAAAAAGTGACATTTTCTTTTTGTTAAAATGTATAATCATAATGAAGACAGTTAATCATATAACTCATCATAGAAACTGACATAATGACCTCACAGCATTCTTGATCAAACTCTCTGTCCAAGACTGACTTAAAGAAACAGAAAGAACAGGAAATGGGCCAGGGCAGACAGCAAGAACAAAACGGAAAAAACCTAAAACAAACAAAAAAAATCATAGGGAAAAAAATAACAGCTTATTATATCCACACTTCTTTTTAGATATTTATTTCCCATAGACATTACGTTTGGTTTGAAGGGGGGATTCTGTTGGATTGTCTCACGTTTCTTTTTTTTCCCTGTAGAGGAACATCACTGCAATGCAGCAACAGTAAAACTACTGAGGAGGAGAGTGAAGCCTAATATATCATACTCCGTTGTACGGCGGTGCCGCTTGCCGAGAAAACAAACAAAAAAGAAAACCGACTTGCTAGGCCAGTTTCTCTATGGCAAGAGATACCCGGACGCAATAAGAGTATATTATAGATTAAACTCGAGAGCCCTGAAGACTCCGTCTAGTGCACTGAGAATAGGGGGGCTCTATAGCTGGAACACACTTGAGTTGGAGTGTGGTGAAGTGCAAACCAATAGTTTTCTAACTCTCCCTGTTCTAGCTAACGAACATTTACCACCCTGGCAAATTAGCAGTGGTAAACTACACCTGAATACATAGCTGGAGTGTGTCCAGCCCTGTAAGTATACTCACAACATAGTTATTTTTTTCATTAATACAGTACAGCATAGAGCAATAATTTTCATATAATTTTCATCATATCTTTTTTTTCTTCTTTTTTTTCTTTTCATATTGCACCATCAGAGAATGGGACACAGAGAAAGATCAACAGAGACTCCATTTCCTAATCAAAACGAGATAATGTGCAAACATGACTAAAGGACTTTATTAACCAAATCAATTCTTCCCTGTAATATCCACAAATAAAAGTGATTTCTCTTTTTTATATATATATTTATAGTAATAAGAATAATAAATCTTCACATTGGATCATTTCATAGTGTGACAAAATGCTTGACTGGGCTGTCCAGTCACTATCGTAATCCTCATTGTCTTTTAATTGGTCAGTCCCCATGCATCCATAGGAAATAGATTTTTTTTATTTCTTCAAAAAAGTAACAATTTGAGAGCAGCTGAAAAGTTTGGACTGTTGTCAATTGCTTTCATTCCGAGATTTCACCCAAGTTTCATTCAGTGTTTCAGAAGGATATTCCATAGGAAAAAAATTACTCCAAATAATCATCTTCCACTTCCAGAAACAAAAGATGTCCGGATCTTTATGAAAACATTGTAGTAATGGTATTAATTGATCATTTGGTAATCAATAATTAATAATCATTAATATCTGACAACTAACAATTAATAATCACTGATTAATTAAGAATTAACAATAATCAATAATAAATAACGCTCCCATAGTTACTCAATTAGTTTGGCAAAGCTCCGCCTTGGAGTCAATAGTGATGCGTGAAATTGTTCTCAAGTGAAAAAATTAAAAACAAAAGCAAAAACCCCAAACAAGAGTTGAAAGAATGTTTCTAAAATAAATAAAAGGAGATTAGTAAAAGTGACCCCCGCCCCTTGGTGGAGGGGGACGTTATTTACAGAACTGCGTGGTGAAAGTCAGTTTACTGCACTTGAGTGTTAAGTCCAGTGTTTTAAAGAGTGAGTTCTAAGTCCCGCCCTTGGCCAATCCCCTGCTGTTATACCAGCGTGTAGGACTTTGCGTAGGGGTTGCTGGTCTGTTTCAGGTGTCCTCGCGAGTCCAGCAGGGACTCCTGGGAGGTGCTGAGCTTGGCGGCCTGGGACAGCTCTGAGCCCTCTCTGTGGGGGAGCGTGGCCGCAGAGCCAGGCTGCCACTGGGCCACTGGGTCCCTGCTGCTGGCCTGGGGCGCCTCCGTGGGCGTGGGGGGCGCCATGCGGGACGGCCGCTTCAGAGAGCGGCTCTTCTGGGGCTCCAGGCAGGCCTGGCCCATGGCCGCCCCCTCCCCACTAGCTGTCCCCCTGGACGACCCTGAGCAGGACGCCATGCTCCGGTTCAGCAGGAAGTCCATGCGCAGGTACGGAGGCAGGTGCACCAGCTCGCCCCCTGCAGGGAGGAGAAGGCACAGAAAGTCCTCGTTAAAGGGGAACTCCGCCCATTTTCAACATTTTATACCTTAGAGATGTTGTGTGGACATGATAAAAAAAAGTTCCCACCATTGTGTATTTCCTAGAAAAATCATTAACATGGTGAAACTTTTGATGATATCGCCAAGTTGTGTTTCACCAGGTTAATGCTTTTTTCTTTAAGGACCTATTTTTCTGACGGCGTACAAATGGAACCAAGTGGACCCGCTAGCGTCCATTTGGTTCCATTTGTACGCCCTCAGAAAAATCTTGACAATGGGTGGAATTCCCCTTTAACCAAATATAACACATTACACTTCCATATAATCAATTATTCCCGCTACATGCCCATCAATATACGTTGCCAATTATTAAACTAGGGCTGCCCTCGCCTAGGGCTGCCCTCGCCTATCTAATTATATCTAATTATTCTAATTATCTGTTACTTTTTGGGTTATTCTAAAAACAAAAAAATATGTATCTTTTATATGCTTATATACACATCCTTTCATCCTATCCGCATGCATTTTTCGACTTCTTTTCACTTACTTACTAGCCATGGCAATGACAAAACTCCAGGGTGTATTGTGGTCAATTACACTACTGTATTATTATTATTATTATTATTATTATAAGCTCAACAGCCCCTTCACAACGATTGACTTCGCATCCAAGTGGTCTGATTTGTGTGTTGGTTGGTATTAGAACGGATAAAGGTTAATGTCAGCATTCCACTGGATGTTAAAGTTTAGGCATGGAACATTTTCAGTTCATGCTGTGTGAGTACATCAACTGAGCAGATTAGTACCAGAGCACCAGAACAAGAGGCCAAACACTGGTTCCCCACATTGGATCCACGGACCAAATGGACCATGATGGGTCCATTTGTACACCCGCCGAGTTAAATTATCAAATGGGGAGTGTGCTGTATATACTGTAGTATCTCATTGGGGCATCTTTTAGAACGATACAGGTTGAGAATCCACTGCTCTAGAGCCTGTAGTAGCCACCGAGGCAGAGCGACCCTCTCACCAGGTCTGTGGGCCTTGGGCACAGCCATGTTCATGACCCGGCTGACGTCCTGGGGCTTGGGCGGCGAGGCGGTGAAGCGGCAGATGCCCGACTCGGACGGCGTGCTGGAGGTCAGGCTGTCGGTGTAGTCATTGGTGCCGGCCGTCATCTGCTCCGAGGACGTGTCGGAGATGAAGCACTCGGTGATGGTGAACTTGGCGTGGCGCAGCTGCTCCTCCATCTTGGCGTGTTCGTAGGCCCTGGCCAGCTCCTCGTAGGTGGACGAGGCGCTCTCCGTCGACACCATGCTGCTCCGCGCGCGGTCTGCTCGCACGGGCCGGACGGACGGACGGATGGGCGGAGGGTTAGCGGAAGGGTAAGTGGAGAGAGTTAGTATAGTGGCAGTATTTGTTAGAAGGGGTTGGGGGTTATTTAAAGGAGGGGTTTTCAACCTTTTTGATCCCAGGGCCCACCATTTATTCAGCATTTGAGCCACGGACCACCATTTGAGGACATTTTAACCCCACAGACCCCAAAAGTAAAGATTTCTTTTGCTTTGGGTTGGATTTGGGGGGAAAAAACAGGCAAACGTACAGACCAAAATGACTATTAATCTTCTAGTTGTGTTAAGATGATGAATATTTTAACTCTTGAGACCGTAAAAATCATTTTTACATCTGGTTAGACAACTTAGCTGGGGACCAGCTGCAATATTCTCAAGGACCACTGGTGGTCTCCGGACCACCTGTTGAAAACCCCTGACTTATTATGTGCAACTTTAGTGTGTGCAAACTGTGCAAATGTGTTTGTAAACAGCTTTTAATCTAACTCCACCTCACCTCCACTCTATTGGCTCATTATTATGAAACTGCTGGGTACTGCTGCGCTGAGATTGGCTAAAAAGCACCCCACCCGCCCACACGCACTAGCACTTCCTTGACATGAGACCGACGTCAATTATTTGTTGACTATGATAAAGTTCTGGAAAACATCTGCAGGGCAAAGAAAGTGTCTGCAGGGAAACAGCTGGATCAGCATCGAAGTAGAGGCGATGTAGAGGGGAAAAAGGCAAAAAAATACATAGCTATATATACATTTTGATTTTTGGCTAAAAAAGTTGCCTATAATACCTTTAAACTCTGTCTCATTTGAATCATTGTTAGAGAAGGTTAAAGTTATTGAGTTGTTGTATCCACCGAAAAATAAGAGATTTTTGGTATGGAATATGCCATTTTTCTCTACCTGTGTCCTGAGATGGGCTGACACTGTAGCTGTCACTCTCCTTGTCGACAGATCCGGCCACCCTGGGAGTGGGCAGCCTCCAGTCGGTGCTGAGTGTGTGTGCAGAGACAGGAGGGTGCGGGCGGTTCAGGGTCCACTGGCTGGCATAGCGGTTGCGCGCGGTGGGTCCTGCTTTGGCCGTGCGGCGGGCTGTGGGGTCTGAGGGGATACGGCAGAATGACAGTTTACCTGGTGTCCTATAGTCCAAATGTAGAGATTTTAGATGTTTTGATTATAGAATATATAGATATTTTTGAGACTGGGTGCTAGATTCTTGGTTTACCTGGGATCCTAGTTTCGTGATGCACTACACTGTCTCTCTGCATTCTATGTATGTGATCACCTTGCTTATTGTATGTCGCTCTGGATAAGAGCGTCTGCTTGATGCCTAAATTGGTAAATTGTAATTGTAAATTGATAGAAGAACACGATTTAGAGTCCAATTTACATAATATTGACAATACGAGAGTCTGTCAAGGCTGTTCAGCTGATTATAGGGTTCATGCCTCTAGTCTAGCATGGAATAGCTTTTAAGCAAGCAGACAAAATGAGTGGAATATCAATTACAAGTATTCAGCTGTATATCAGTGGTTCTCAAAGTGCGGTCCATAGACCATCAGAGGTCCTTGAGCAGGGGTCCAGATGGATCCTTACGGATCTCTAACTCCGAGAGTTCATGAATTTGGTTTCATTGGTGTGATCTCTGAAGGATCCCGCACTCTGTCCAAAAAATCTTTGACATAAAATATCTTTTAGTCCTTTATGATATGAAAGTCTGACAGGATCATCTCAGTGTGACTGGGATGTTTATCACAGGGTGCAATTGGTCCTTGATATAAGAAAGTTTGAGAACCACTGGCTTATATGTACACATGCACACATGCACATGTTTTCGGTTTAAAGTTGGGGGAGAAAAAAAGAAGGTAGTCCGTACTGGACTTACTGGTTCCAGGCCTGGCGTCAGACACATCTACCAGCGGTCCAGTGGCCTGGGACAGGGACTGGTAGTGGACTGTGTGGGTGACTGTAGAGGATTTCTGCTTCTGGGTCTCACCAAAGTCGTTGTCAGTCAGCAACACTGTAGACCTGTCATCTGTAGCACAGCAGGAGGATTAGAATCAGCTAAAACTAACCAAACAACCAAAAGTAGATTAAATAAATAAATAAAATCACTCTTGTGGGAAGTGAACTCTAATCGTCATACCGTACATACTGGTACATCATCACATTCTGTGCTCACCCAATCAAATCATCATATTCTGTGGTATACACAAAAAGCTGGGCAAACTGACACATTTTATTGCATAATAACAAACTAAAACTAAAATCACAGAAAAAATATTCTGTTGTGAGCTTGTTGAATTTCTTCCCTGACAAATTCATATTACAGTAATTACTATGTAACCAACATTAAAACTAATACAAAAATAAAATCAGACAACAACATTAGGAAATCCACGTTGAGAATTTAACAAATTTGATTAAAAAATAAAATTAAAATAAACCTTGCACACACAATGTCCACAGAAAGACTTTTAAGGATTAGCAGGTTCATTGATTCAACGTTTCACAAAGAGAGAAAGGTTTTCCGTAGCTTCCAGGAAATAAGTGACATCCTAGCAGCATACAGTACATACCGGTACAGTACTATAGTGGATATGGACACTTACCTACAGTCTCCATTGTATCTCTCTCCTCGATGAGGAGCTGAGCTCTGGGGATGTCAATGTGCATTCTTAGGGTCTGCTGCTGTTTGTTGATTGGTGGTTCAGCCGGACGTGTGTTTTTACTGGAGATTAGATTAGATTAATTTAAAAAGTGCAGGGAATCCTTCCTTCTAGAAGCAAACAGTATTATTGATTATTTCTCTTAGGCAATGGAGGCTCCTAGGTTTGTGCTCAGGGAGAGCCACAGCTGGAAGCTGCCTTCAGTGCAGTAAACATAATCGAGAAAACAGCAAAGGATAATAAGAAACTATCATTATGAATTAAATCAGTTCACACATTGTGGAGTCCAGTTCACACGGGTGTGGAGTGCAGTTTTGTGTAAGTTAATTGCATGAGTACTTCTCAACAACACAGCACAGCCACAGTGTGCGTTTGGAATGGTCCAAGCGGCAGATGCACTACAAATTTACAATAAACAGAACTGTATTGGAATATTGCTCTGCTTTTGTCGTTTTCTGCGACGTAATGAATAATCAAACCATTCTTACCTCATCAGCATCTCAGCCAAACTTTTTGCATCTATGAAAGTAAACAGATACATAATGTAATTTGACGTGCTACCCATGCTACAGAGAATTTTGCAACTACAGGTAGTAGAGATGTTGGCATGATCTCACCTCGAAGCCTCTTGAGCCTCTGTTCCCTCCTCCTCCTCCTCAGCACCAACAGGCCGATGAAGATCAGCACAATTCCCACCAGCACACAGGAGATGGTCACCATCATTTTCATGCCCTCTCCACCGCTAGCCCGGCCCTCCTTCACGTTTGTTACTTTCACCAGCGGGGCAATGGTACCTGAGCAAAGGTCATGAACACTTTAGGAAAGGACTTTTGAATTAAACTTGACTTGTCTTGAACCCTAAATACTTGAGAACTATATATTTAAAATAAATATTCAACAGATGAAAGTGCACTTTCTTTTATCTTTCTTCTGACCATCACATCACATTCAGCTTGGCAGGATGAGCTGCTGCACTGCACTACAGTCAGCATTTGACCTTCTGCCCAATTGGCAGTAGCACCCGGTGACCATAAACAGTGGTGAACAGCAGCTAAGTACATTTACCTTAAGACAGATAATGCCTTTGTCACTCACTACATTCCAAAGAAACAAGGTAAAAAGCTACTTTATGAATTAAACATAAATATTAGGAATGCAACAAAAAAAAAACACGATTTCATGATTTCAAAATCATCAAAACAATCACCGAAATCATGATCAAAAACAAAAACATATTCATGAATTCAATTCTCCGCGGGGTGGGCAATCGCCAGGAAGGAAAATTGTTTTCAGGTGCAGCTACACCTTTAAGCCCTAGTTCAAATATAAAGGAAAATAGTGGATCTAAGCATTTCTCCTTCAGTCCTCAGTGTTCATTTAACTCTGAGAGTGTACATGTGTACATGTACACTGTGAGAGTCCCAGACCTGGTGGTCCCCCTAAGCCGACACTGTGCTCTATATGGGCACCATGCAGGTATCATTGCTGTATAGAGCCGGCCACAAATCAGCCACAACCAACTGGAGTCAGCATAAAGTGTGCTTCTTTACTGCCTAATTCATCAAGGAGGCTGCAGTGTTGCAGCTGGGGCATGAAACCTGACATGAGACAGCTAGGTAGGCATAGGAGCCCCAAGCTCTGCTTAAAATAACGATTTATTATGCTCTGCATTGGAGACTATGCCTGTTTGGATAGAGGATGCACAGTTACTGCCTGGATGCTGGATGGGTAAGCATTTTACAATATTACAAAATAATAATAATTTCAAAGACGATAATTGTAGTTTTGACCCCAAAATAAGCCCTATTCCAAATATAAGAATCACCCCATTTCTGTTTTATTCTTATTTTGATGCATTAATATTCTGAAAAGGAATTGGCTTTGTAATCTGTACTTTTTAACATAAATCATGGCCCCCTCACCCATTATAATCCCTTTAATAAGTGAGGGGCAGTGATTTTTCTGTTGCTTATTAGCATGCATACTAAAGGTTCTAGAGTTAATAATAATTTGGTGACTACTCACTGCCATCGTAGCTGAGTGTGGCGAACTTGACCCTCTTCTCAGCGAAGCCGGCACTGTTGTAGACTTTCATCTGCAGTTCATACCAGGTGGCCTCCTGCAGGTCATATAGGATGTAACTCTTGGTCAGTGAGGTCCGCTGAGCTGTGGTCCAGGTGGGAGACTCCACGGCTCGATACTCCATGGTGAAGGACGTGATGGGGCAGCCGCCATTGTTCCAGCCGTTCAGGTTGAGTCTGACGCGGGTGGCATTGATACTGGTGAACAGCTCCTGTTCTTTGGAGTACTGAGGCTCTGTGAGGGGCAAAGGGAAGTGGGCATTGAAGGGAAGGAACTCCACCCATTTTCAACATTTTATGTCATTAATATACCTTAGAGATGTTGTGTGGACATGATAAAAAAGTTCCCCCAATTCTGCATTTCCTAAAAAATGGAGGTCTGAAAAAGTGAAATACATCTGATGACATTGTCAAGATGGATTTCACCATATTAATGATTTTTCTTTCAGACCCCTTTTTCCTGAGAGGGTACAAATGGAACCAAATGGACCTGCTAGGGTCCATTTGGTTCACATTTGTATCCTCTCAGGAAAATGTTTAAAATGAGTGGAATTCCCCTTTAAAGACAGCACATTTGTAACACATACTGTACATTAAAAGTAATCAGTAATCAGATGTACAAGCTTGCAGTGCGGCTAGTACTGTCTGTGATTTCCACATCTGTGATATCCATTCCACATTAGGCAAAAGAAAATCTAAAAGCACCTTTAACACCATGATTTATTGTAATGTTTACTCAGTCGCACTGTCACTGTGATAGTGGCTAGAGACGCACTGTCTAGCCACTATCTGTCCTTATTAGTTTTTTTTAATACAACCAAAAATCCCTTTAATTTAATATTCAGGCATGTCTTGAAACACAACACAAGCTAAAGAAACAAACGCTGTCTTGAAAGAAAAGTATCTTCTCATACCTTTTCCATGCGTTTTTGCTTCAATGATCTCACTGATGCGTCCCGGCCCCACTGCATTCTGGGCCGTGAGGGTGAACTTGTACCATGTGCCACACTTTAGGTTCTCCAGTCTGTAGGAACGCTCACTGGGACTGATTGGAAAGTTGCCCCATTGTTCACTGTTGTCCTCAGAGTACTGCAGTATATAGCCTGGAGGGAATTATACAAAGAGATGAGACATTAATCTGCCCTGCAAAAACTACTTTTGCTACTTTAGCTGATACATTTTGAATACAGGAGGACTTCGACTTAAGTAAAACATGCGAGTACCACTGAAATCTCTGAAATAGTGCAATGACAAAAGGCGAGGTCCAGTGTTGCAAACTCAGCGTATTTGTCGCTATATTTAGCTCTTTTCCAGACCCCCCTAGTGCCAAAATTAGTGAAATTGGGGCGAAATTGGTTGAGAGGCGCCAGAGATAAAATGTTTTCCACCATTTTTTCTCCTATGATAAGAGTCCTCCTTCCTTTCTAGAAAGGACCATTGGTAACCAAATGGACCCTTATAGAACTGTAACTCTTGAGATCGTAAAATGAAACCAAATGGACCCGAAAGGGTCTGTTTGGTTTCATTTCACTCTCAAGAGTTAAATTATATTTAATTAAATCTGAATTACCTAATTTTCAAGAATCGACACATTTAGAATTGCTATTTTGACCAACATTTTGCCAGTTTATCTCTCCTAAATTAGTCAGAAAGACTAAACTCAACATCAAATGATGGTCCGTGGAATAAACAGTGGGCCCTGGTATGAAAATGGTTGAAAACCACTGCTCTAGCGCATTCTAGTGCATTTTGGAAGTGCCATGAGTGCATTGTGGATTTTGGCAGTTGGCAACACTGGCGAGGTGTTGTGTTTGGTGTCTGACCTCTAATGGAGCTGCCTCCGTTGTCTCCTGGTATCCAGGACAAGGTGATGGAGGTGGTGGTTGTCTTTGTCACTGTGAGACGAGGCTGGTCTGGTGGAACTGCAGAAGAGACAGCAAACACAACAACAACAACACGTCACAAATAACCACAACTAGTTCAGGCATTGCATTGATGAGTTGGTCAAAAGGAGACTTGCTGCTTACCTTGAACCTGCAGGTTGAGGACAATCTTGTCAGGTCCGAAGTTATTACTGGCCACACAGGTGTAGTTCCCAGAATCCTCTGCCTTCACTGTGCGTATGACCAGGCTGCCATTACTGTGCACACTGCGTCGGCTGTCAATCACTACGGGTGCCGGCGTCCCATTGCTGAAACATGAATGCACTTTTTGAGATAACTTGGTTCTCTGCCAGAAGACATATACTGTTTCTAGCTGTCTTATGGTCACTGTCAAACTGACATTGCAACTGTATCTCAATATTTCAGATGTTTTCTTCCAGCCTACTTCAACAAGTGGCATCGCTTCACATTGTGAGATTGCAGATCTGCTAATTTCGCTTTCAAAAACATAATCTACATTGGATCCACTGGAACACTTTTTTTTCTTTCTTTTTTTTCCAGAAAAGTAACAGTTTGGACATGCAGTACAAGATTTCCACCAACAGTGACAATATAAACATATATATTGAAGTTTTTTCTTTATGGCAGTGGTTTTCAACCAGTGGTCCGGGCCCACCAGTGGTCCTTGAGAGGGTTCCAGGTGGTCCCCAGCTAAGTTGTTTAACCAGAAGTAACTCTTGAGAATGTAAAAATGAAACCAAATGGTCCATTTGGTTTCATTTTTACACTCTCAAGAGATAGAATATTCATCATGTGAATTAGCCCCAAGTCTACACAACTAGAAGATTAACGGTCATGGACAGAAGCAAAATAAATCTTTAGTTATGGGGTCTGTGGGGCTAAAATCTCCTCAAATGGTGGTCCGTGGCTTAAATGCTGAATAAATGCTGAGCCCTGGGATCAAAAAGGTTGAAAACTCCTGCTTTACGGTTAAATCGCAGCTCTGTACTCACTTCTCCTTCAACCACTTGATGGTGGGGGCGGGGTCACCCACGGCTTTACAAGGCAACACGATATCCCTCATCCAGGGGGTGGTCACTGTCCGGTTGAAGGTGAGGATGCGGGCTGGAGCTGCACACAGTGCATAAGTACCACATTTTACCCCGACATATGCATTAAAAGCATTTAAAAGATAACAACAACAAACACTAGAGCATACTGTAGTAATGGTAGGGGGGCAGTGGGTGGGATGGGTGACGGATACAAGACACAACTGACAAAGCCCTGGGTACAGTGGCGTTTTGAGGCAATTTGGAGCCCGAGGCAAAATCTCCTGTGACGTCATACCTATGACAAGCACAGTAAAAATGGCACCTTCCCAAGGTATAAAAACATTAACTATTTTTAAACTAAAGAACATATTGTATGACTTTTAAATGTTCAATTATATATAGGACAAGTATAATGTATTTATCCATATGAGGCTTATTAGCCTGGGATCCTTTTAAAGCAAGTCTGGTGGTCGCCCCGGTGCCCCCCCTCCCCTCATGGCGCCCTCGGCAACTGCCTAGTCTGCCTAATGGCAAAAACACCCCTGCCTGGCTAGCCACAACTGGCATGGTGTGTAGATTAGATCTGCGCTCAGGGGAGTGCACTTTTCAATTAGTACTGGTAATGAGCTCACCATGTACAGCAGCTCAACTAGACTAGGAGGCAGTAGGGTTAGTGTGTTTATTCCTGTTGCACTGTGGAACCGTGGAGGTAGGGGGATATTCATCACCCAGACCTCAGAGCGGATGTGAACATCCTGATAGTGGATGAGGGTCTCCACTGCAGCCACTCTGGGGTCTATCTCCACCAATAATCAGCTTATCAGGTCTCAGCAAGCATGTAACGTGCTGACAAGGCCAGGCAATGTGCTATTTCACATGCAGTTATTGACGCTTGCCCACATGCTTTTCTCAAAAAGAGATAGTGGGAATGAGCTACTTTTTCCAATCTCAAGGTGCATTTAGAGATGCTGTCTGGATGTGGCAGTGGGGTTGGGGATCGACAAGAACAACACTGAATCTTATTCATTCAAATCCATGCAATGCTCCTGGATGTTCTGCGTTTGAGGCTTAAAAACGCAAGATGAAGATTTTATTTTGTCTTTAGAATTCAGGTTAAATATTTTTTTAATGAAAGAGTATTGGAATTGTGTCCAACTCTCCCCTGAAGCTATAGTTAATAAAATTGAGATTGGCACTAAAGTGGTGGCTGCTGACTCTGGAAATATTAATTTGACCAGGGAGGATGGACACCCAAACATAAAGATCATTCTTGGCAATTTTTCTCCGTACCACCATGTGCTATTAGAATGTAAATGGATTGTTGACTGTGAATGACAAATAATTGGCATGGAAAAGGCAGAGAAAGGTGGGCAACTTGATTAGGCCGTAGACCCCCATTTAAAACAAATCTGTCCTTAGTAGTGACATTGAAATATATTGGTGTATTAGTCAAAACCCCTTCAGGACCCCACTGTGAAAAGTGCTGGCTCAGGGTAAAAGGTGACTTGAGGGTTTAAGCAATAGCAGGAAATGAATGTAAAATCATTATGCAATCAATCTAACCAGTTAAACTCTATATTTGCTGAGCGTGCCCCAGAGGTCTATGCTTGGTCCATTCCTTTTTCACTTTTATATTAAATCTATTCCACCAAGACCTTTTGCAGAATCTTTCCAAAACAAAGACAGCAAAGGTTTAAAGATTAAGCCACCATTGTCAATCACTGATTATTATCGGGCTTCTGATTGTTCCCTGTCACTCCTACACAACGCCACCAACGGCGCAGGAAGACGGCGTAACTTCGGGCTGCAGGACTTGACCAAGGAGGGTTCAACATTCAGACTAAACCCGCAGAGCTCCGACTTACCCTCTGCCATGGGTTTGACAGTGATGACGTCGCTGGAGTTCCCGCGGCCTGCGGCGGTAACGGCCACCACCCAGATGCTGTACTGCCGGTTCCTGCTCAGGTTGGGGATGCGGTAGAAGAACACGTCCGGAGCGGCTTCAAACTCACTGCTTACCTGGAGGAGAGAGACAGAGAGAGGGAAGATGAGGCGTTATCCTAATATATCATCATCATCATCATCATTACTACTATCATCATCATCATAGTATCTCCAGAAAAACAGAAACATACACAATGTCTAGACATCCAATTCTATCCTTGCTCAAAATTGTAAGCAGAGAGGATACAGGACTGAACTGGGACTGATACTATTAGCTGTACTCAAACTACACAGACTCACAAGTCATATACGGTAACTACTGTATGCCACAATCTCATGGTTTGTTATTCGTGTTCGTGAAGAAATTTTCACTTACTATGAGCTAACGTACTGTCACACAACCCCCTGCCCCCCCTTTCCCATGCCCTTACCGTGGGATGAGGGTTGGAGCAGAACACAGTGTATTTTCTAATGATGCCGTTCACTTTGAGAGGAGGCAGCCAGGACACAAACACCACTGAATTAGACGCTGCCGCTGCTTTCACTCCAGCAGGAGGACCAGGGACTGAATGGAAACAAAAACAGACACATCAAGAATATTGGTGCTGCCGGGCAACGGTATGTAGACTGTGGGGTTTATCATGAGGGACACCTTTAACTTTAGATGGTGCAGTTTGCCTTACCATCCTCCTTGGTACGTGTGTAGATCTGCTCACTGCGAACCCCATCGCCGGCTCTGGTGAAGGCCAACACCTGGATGCTGTAGTTGGTGTACTTCTCCAAACCGTCCAGCTCCAAGGAAGGCTTGGAGGTGGTCACATTCCTGATCTCACCCAGCTCTGAGGAGCACAAA
Organism: Benthosema pterotum; assembly: GCA_039105355.1. NCBI lineage: Eukaryota > Metazoa > Chordata > Actinopteri > Myctophiformes > Myctophidae > Benthosema > Benthosema pterotum. Next base: position 24,095,043 of record CM076975.1, read on the forward strand.
GAGGATTCGAGATTCAATTCCAATGTCAAATAGAGTTTGTAAGTTTGAACTACTATGTAAATATGAATTTGAGAATACAAATGTCATTGCTGATTGTGAATCCAATGTCTGCTCATGGTCTTTAACTCTAAGCTTGCTACAGGTTGAGCCAGGTTGAGTCTGCATTTTCTATTGTTCATATAAATAATCCAAACTAAGTGATCTTCTTACATCTACAAACTTTAGATTCATTCACATTGTTACAAATGTCAGTTTTTGTTTCTTCAAAGGGCATGCATCTCCCTCTGCTGGTGAAAGAGCTCAAGTTTACACATCTGTAATCTGATAAATGTGATGATTCTTGCCTCAGGACTTAGAATAAAACACAAGAACACACAAACACACAAAAATAAAACACAATATAAAACATTTATAATGTAATTAATAAGGAACTATATACGTATCTAGTTTCCCTGTTTAAATAATGGTATAATAAATGCCATGGATGCATTATACACTTGCCATAAACTAAATATGGAGATCTGTTCTTTATTGTGTGCTGTATTGCTCCTGCAGTGCAGCTGATGTCAGTATTTAAACATGTTGAAACATTAACAGCAGGTTTGGCAGCAGACCTGCCCAGTCGGTTGTCAGTTATTTTCTGCCTCTTCTCCCTCTTGAGGTTTCTGTGTTGTATGGTTTGGAGAATTGCCACAACACCCCTACCGTATACACCCTACTGACACTCATCTACACCTGGTAGGTGATTTGTTGGTAAAGGCCCAAGTCTTGCAGGTGCTGTTGGCGGCTCTGTATGTTTTTGTGACACCACTTGCCCGTATCTACTGCCACCGCTCTCTGTGTTATTAGGGGATGGATATAGGAGGAATGGCAGGTTGGGTTTGAGTTCTATTTGCAGTAAAAGCACAATTCAAAAGAGTATCATGACAGAATAATCCCAGAGGACAGCTAGACATGCAACAGGAGAGGGTGGTGTTGCATGTTGAATGTAAACAGACATGATGCAATTTTAAAGGTAAGCAAAAATATATTTGGGAAACTGGGGCAAATTGTTACAGAAACTTGAATCAGCACCAGCACTGTATTGCACTATATTGCAGTGTTTTTCCTGTGAAACTAAAGCTGGGAGTGGATTCAGAATCATGAATAAGCCATGTCACATACTGCTTAAAGCATAATTCACATGTGACATTTTTACTAGGAGATTTTATTAGGTTTTCAAAGATACCCCAACTTCAAACCCTGATATGTTATTTGGTCCTTTGGATGACCCCAAGGATCATAAATGACTGGCTGATGGGGCCTTTTTGTTAATCATAACAAACATATGATGAAGTGTTTCAATTATTTAAGCCGGTAATTATCTTGCTTGCTTCATCTGTACCTGTTCTCTACGGTTAATAATATCGAACACATAATTTTTCTGTCAAGGGTAGGCCAAATTAGATGGAGTAGATTTAGATAATCATTTAACACTTGACTTTGCTTACATTGGCGGCCCCATGTGGCAGGGAGAGGTAACTGTTTTGATGCTGTGCAATTGGCTGAACTGAAACTCCTAATGGTTAATCTACATCAATTTAATCAGTGTCCAGTGAACTGTCCCACCCAACACTTGGCCTTGACCACGTTTCAAGTTTTGAATCCCTTACGAGATTTAAATCGATACAATACAATCGCATAATGCACAGCACAGCTTAAAATGATATTTCACAACAATGTCCCATCTGTGTACAGTAAACGATTGCTAATAGTGCAGTCCAGGGAAAGGCCCTGGTCTTCTATGGACTGTTACCATGCAAACTAGTCGTAGCTGTCAGGCCCTGAGCAGTCATATTCCACATACTGGGCAACAAGATGTGACAGTCAGGGGGTCAAAGGCAGCCATGCTGTCACAAGCCATCCAACTGACATGTTGGAGTGTTGGGTGTGATGTCTAGCTCCTACTAGACCAGTGGTTCCCCAAACCCCGGGTGGGGACACATTTGTGGCTCGCCGACACATATTTTTTATCGCTTTGCGACTTGCTATTTTGGTTTTACTACAATTGGTTTTGTTATTATTTATTTATTTAAAAAGATCAGGCAGGTTAGTAATTGTATGTGAGGTAGTGGTAAGCCTACCAGTATGTTTATGAGTAATTACTGTACTGTAGGCATTCCCTTTCCCATGTCAAGGAACCCCCAATTGGCATTTATTAGTCCGTGGACCCCCACTTGAAAAGAGAGCTAAGAGCTCGAGCAGTGCTTCAACCATTTTTATTTAAAGGACCACCAGTTAGAAAGGCATTAGGCTACGGACCAGCATTTAATGGCATTTTTAAGTGTACTGTACAACTTAGGGCCCATTTGGTTCCATTTGTACACTGACCCATAAGGGTCCATTTGGTTTCTAACTATCTCTAATTTAGAGATACCTCCCCCTCAATGTCCCTTGGTCTCATGTACCCCTAGTACTTTTGTAAGGTAACAGGACCCAAATCAGCCCAAATAATACTCTGCCCTGAGTATAGGCTTAGTTACGCTGTCGCAAATTCCGTTCACTTCAAGTCCAATGGCGGCTCTATCGTCACACTTCTGAGAGTGTACAAATGGAACCAAATGGACCCGCTAGGGTCCATTTGGTTCACATTTGTACACTCTCAGGAAAAAAAATGGAAATGTCCCTCTTTTGTCCCTCTTTCAGGCTGCAGCAGCCCTCTCGAGAGCTCAGTTTTCTACCCCTCAATGTCACGACATTTCAACTGGTCCAAGCCTTCATGTATTCCTTTTGACATGGTCACTGTACTGTACCTCCGTCAGGCAGGTTGGCCCAGTAGATCACCCTGAAGCCCAGCAGGTTGCCGTTCAGAGCCTCTTTGGGAGGGGTCAGCCAGGACAGGGAGATGACCTCTGGTAGAGAGGCTAAGGCCTGAACGTTCTCTGGGGGACGGCTGGGCACTGGGGAGGAGAACAAGGGCAGAAACACATGAAATCAACACACATAAATGGGTTCTGATTACCTCAAGGCAATTCTTTAAGGTTTCCACTAGGTGGAGGTATATACTCAACTTTAGTTTCCAACATTGAACCAGGTTGGTAGTACAGTTGTTTTTTGATTGATTGATTGATTTTTGTAGATTTACAGTACAAATCAATCACAACTCTTATGCTTATTGATACAACAACAACAACAACAACAACAACAACAACAACAACAACAACAACTGTAGGCACAGTTTTATGTTCAAGTGGGTTTTGCTAAGGTGAAAATCAGGTATACTTATTGAACTAACTCAGGGGTTTTCAACCTTTTTGACACCAGGGCCCAGTACTTATTCAGCATTTGAGCCACAGACCAGCATTTGATGACATTTTAGCCTCACAGACCCCAAAACTGGAGCCGCAAAAGTCCATTGGTTTTCATTTTTACGCTCTCAAGACTTAAATCTGGTTAACCAACTTTTCATCTGGTTAACCAACTTAGCCGGGGACCACCAGGAACCATCTCAAGGACGACTGGTGGTCCCTGTGCCACTGGTTGAGAACCACTGAACTATATCATAATACCTGTTGATTATGATTTTTTGGGACGTTCATTGATTTTTTAATTGTTTGATTGATTATTTTATTAAGTGTGACAGAGAGTTGTGGAAAGTTAATCAGATGTAGCTCTTTGAGAGCGTAAAAATGAAACCAAATCCATTTGGTTTCATTTTTACACTCTCAAGAGTTAAAATATTCATCAACAGAATTAGCCAAGTCTACACAACTACAGAATGTGGAAGATTAATGGTCATTTTGATCTGTAAGTAAGTAAGTAAGTAGCCTTGCCAGGCCATGATGTCAGGAGGCCCGGCTGAGCCATTGAGGCCCATATAGGTCAGGAGCCTATCTCCTGTTTCTGTAGCGTGAGGCAGCTTGATGTACAAGTACACCCCCTGGACATGACGCTAGTATATCGCAGGGACTTACCCCCAATCCAACCCTTGATGCTGAGTGCCAAGCAGGGAGGCATTGGGTCCCATTTTTAGAGTCTTTGGTATGACCCGGCCGGGAATCGAACCCCGACCTCCCAGTCTCAGGGCGGACACTCTAACCACAAGGCCACTGAGCTGGTTTAAGATTAGGTCATTTTGATCTGTATGTTTGACTGTTTTGTTTCCCAAATCCAGCCTGGAATTGTGGACAAAATCAAAAGAAATCTTTAGTTTTGATATGTCTGTGGGGTGAAAATGTCATCAAATGGTGGTCCATGTCTGAAATTCTGAATAAATAGTGGGTCCTGGTATCAAAATGGTTGAAAACCACTGAACTAAATCATAGTACTTGATGATCATGATTTTTTGGGAGGGCGGGGCTGCATGTCCTGTACACGTCTGTTACAACTGTGCTCTGTACATTGATTGATTGATTGATTATTATTATTAGTGGAAAATGTAATCAGAACATGTATTACAGTTGATCATTGAGTGTTACTCACCATCCTCCAGCGTGGTAGCAGCCACCTCTGTAGAGGACGGTCCTGTCCCAGCACTGTTGCTGGCCTGCACCACCACACCGTACTGGGTGAACTTCTTCAGGTTGTCCAGCACCAGGTTCTCTGCGTTGTCCCCGGTGGTCTCCATGCTGATCACACTGAACTGGTAGTTTCCCCCGGAGCTGTACTCCCTGTAGCCCACCTGGTAGCCCCGGATGGCCCCGTTCTGGAGGTGCTTCTTAGGCGCCTGGAGAGGAAGGAGGATATCGTTTCTGGTGTAACGGAAACTTTGTGTCTCTGTAAATGCCCTACTTTTGTCATTATGCTATGGTGTCACAAGAAAGTAGCTTTTTTCAAACAGCGTATACCGGTACACACACCTATGCTGAACAGAAGAGTGGTTTTCAACCAGTGGTACGGGGACCACCAGTGGTCCTTGAGAGAGTTCCAGGTGGTCCCCAACTAAATGATGGAAGGTTGGTTAACCAGATGTAACTCTTTGAGAGTGTAAAATGAAACCAAATGGACCCTTGCGGGTCTATTTGGTTTCATTTTACACTCTCAAGAATATATAAAATATTCATCATCTGCATTAGCCCAAGTCCAAACAACTAGAGAATGTAGAAGATTAATGCTCATTTTGATCTGTATGTTTGACTGTTTTGTTTCCCAAATCCAGCCTTGAATTGTGGACAAAAGCACAAGAAATCTTTAGTTTTGGGGTCTGTGGTGCTAAAATGTGATCAAACAGTGGTCCGTGGCCCAAATTCTGAATAAATAGTGGGATGAAAAAGGTTGAAAATCACTGTGCTAGAAAGATCCCTTGGAAGGACTGTAGATAAACACTCACATCAAACCAACACAAATATTGCAATACTACTAGTATATTTTAAACAATGCTCCAGGACCTTCCCACCCCACGTCCCCGTATTAATATCACCTATTTAGCATATATGAAGGCTTTCTTCTAACAATTTCTACTTCAAATCTCTCACAAATCGACAATGCATCATGATGCTTCGTGTTACACATAAATACAAATGTATTTATGTGTAATTGGACTGACGGCACCCAAAAGTACTATTTTAACCCTTAGTGTACTGAATGTGTTTTGGTGTTCTAAGCATTATGTTTTAACTATTGAAAAAAATCGTGAAAACGTGGTGCAAATCTTTGAATATTATGTTATTCAGAAACTAGAAATCTAGACAGGACACAATGTTAAAGCCTAGTTTTGCCAGTGCTGCTGGTGGTCTAATCTTACCCTCCAGGTGACTTTGATGCTCTGAGAGGAGAGGGCCTCCAGCTGCACCTCCTGAGGCGGTCCATCAGGAGCTGAGAGAATAGAACATAGAGCAACGTCAAGGACCATCCAAATCATACCAGAAACCTCTTGTCTCTGTTATCTTAACTTTCTGTCCTTTAGGTGGTTGGAAACCATCACAAAAGAAAAAAACAAACAAAGAAAAACAAATGCTGAAAAAAAGAAATATCTAAAGTATTCTGCAACAGTGGTGTTGCATGCTGAAGTGGAGCTTTTTTCTGTGAAACTGTAGTGCAATTAAAGATAGAGGTTTGTTTCTTCCCAATAAGTGACGATGGACATGGTGGATAAAGGAAAACTTTAGTTTCAACCAAGATTCACATTTCAAGTTGTTATTATACAAAGTAAAATGATTTTCTTTTCTTTCTTTAGTCTTAGCGATTTTAGCTGTTTTTATTAGGGGACGGGGGCTTTTTATTTTTTATTTTTTTAACAAAAATATGATGATTTAGTTTTGCATTGTTTATTATAGTAGGACTATAATAAATAATGCAAAAATAAATCATCATATCTTTGACCACAAGAAATTATATCTGGCCACAAAAGATCACAGGATCTACTGAATGTCACAAACTACCCTTATATTCAGTAGATCCTGTGAACCTTTGTGGACAGATCTAATTTACTGGGGTCTAGTAGGACTAAAGAAATAACTGTTAAAAATGCAAAAAAAAAAAAACACACATATTTAGCCCCATTTGGGAATGCCCCGCCCCCTGTCAAAATTCACCTTCACCTCTTACTTTGTCTAATAACAACCTTGGTTGAAAAAAAAACTAAAGTTGTCCATTAAAGGCAGTATTATGCAGAATACACAGTGGTCCTTGAGAGGATTCCACGTAGAGCCCAGCTAAATGCTGGACAGTTGGTAACCAAATGGACCCTTATAGATCTGTAACTCTTGAGAGTGTTACAACCTCAAAAGTTAAGTTATATTCAAACATCTGAATTACAGATTTTTCAAGAATCTACACAATTACAAAATGTAGAAGAATTGTTATTTTGAACATTTTGGCCAGTTATCGCTCCTAAACTGTTGACAAAAACTTCTTAGTTTTGTGTTCCGAGAGACTACACTCCCTGGTCCTGGTATGAAAATGGTTGAAAGCCACTGCATTAGTGCACTGTAGCAATCTGAATACTTCCTGCCAGAGTGGACTCACTTTAACAAATAGGACACATCATGTTTATGGAGGAGGAGGTTTGTGTGAATGATTGAAGGACGAGGTGGAAGAGGAGGAGGAGTGCTCTATTGGGGGTAAAAGCCAGGTTGGGGGATGGTGGGGGGGAAGGGCCCCCGACCCTCACTCTATTGACCGCAGTGTGACATTTACTACTGGGGCCGCTAATTGAAAAGTTGTGCTCCGACTGCAGGGTCAGCGTGTGTTCAATAATGCAAACGGAGGCAACGGAGCTGATGTCACTGCACTGTAAATGAATTGACTCGGCTGACCTCAGGCCCTCCCTTCGTGATTTAGGACGTCGGGCCGCTACAACTATAAATGTATCAGTCACCATTGTCTTTGTTATAGACTGGTTTCAGGACAGATTCTGGGCATCCACTCCACTTAGAACTATGTTTAAAGCTAATGCATTATACCTGGACCAAAAGTAGCCAATACTGCACTAGATCCACTATTTCCTGGAGTATAAACTAAGGATCTGTCTGTCGCCTTGTTGTCTTTTGTTTATTGCACTGGTTTCCAACCGGTGGTTCCAGGTGGTCCCCAGGCTAAATGATGGAAAGATATAACTCTTTGAGAGTGTAAAAATGAAACCAAATGGACCCTTGCGGGCCCATTTGGTTTCATGTTTACCCTCTCAAAAGTTAAAATATTCATCTTCTAAATTAATCCAAGTCTACCCAACTAGAGAATGTAGAATATTAATGGTCATTTTGAAAGTCAAAGTCAAAGTCGCATGATTTGTCACTACGTTACCGCAGCGAAATTGGACCTCCGCTTTTAACCCATCACTTGGAGTGGTGAGCTCCAAGGAGCGGTGAGCTGCGGCTTGCCGCGCTCGGGAATCATTAGCTGATTTTGACCCCCAATCCATCCCTTTGATGCTGAGTGCCAAGCGGGGAGGCATTGGGTCCCATTTTTTAGAGTCTTTGGTATGACCCGACCGGGAATCGAACCCCGACCTCCCAGTTCCAGGGCGGACACTCTAACCACAAGGCCACTGTTCTGGTTCTGGTTTTGTATGTTTGCCTGTTTTGTTTCTCAAAATCCAGCCTGGAATTGTGGTCTTTAGTTTTGCGGTCTGTGGGGTGAAAATGTCATCAAATTGTGGTCTGTGGCTCAAAACCTGAATAAATAGTGGGCCCTGGTATCAAAAAGGTTGAAAACCACTGGTTTACAGTGGTTTTTACACAGTATTTTATACCTTATCATATCTAATTTCCAGTCACACTTCATTGCTTGTCCGTTCAGCCTGTCTGTCTTTGTATGCATAAGCCATAGATGTGCATTCTATAAGAAAACACAACAGATGTGGTATTCCTTGTGGTGCGGGTGCATGTTTACCTGCTTCGTCCGTGGTGATGGTGAGCTCATTGCTGGCCTCGCTCTTGCCGATGAGGTTCTTGGCGAACATGCGTATGTTGTAGGTGGATGAGGGATGCAGGTCAATGATGGTGGCCTGGTTCAGCTGGGGGGACACGTCTTTGGTCTTCTGAGCCGTATCCCAGGAGGCTGAGCGGGGCGGGGGGGAGGGGGCAAGGTTTATTGGGGTTACCGAGGACGACGACGAGGGTTTGGAAAAGGTCAAAGCCGGCTAAGTGCATTAGCGCTAAGGCTCTATTGAATTATTACAGCACTCTAAGACAAAGTGAATATTATGTGGTTGGTGAATCTCAGCAGCCGGAGAAATTCAGCACGATTCAGCGAAATCCTGAAGATTAGGACTAACATTAATGAGCTCAAACGGTAAAACCCTGAGCCTCTGAAAGTGTCAAGTGGACCCGTTAAGGGTCCGTTTGTGTATCTGCCACACATGCTTTAGTTTACCCGATTTATTCTTGCTCTCGATGTCGAAGCCTGTGATAGGGCTGTTGCCATCAAAGCCCATGGTCCAGCGTAGGGCGATGGTCCTGTCCTTCACCTCTCTGATCTCCACCTCTGGGGGGTCCGGGGGCTCTGGGATACACATTACACTGTTACTATATTGTGTTTGCATTGCAGGTTGCAATGTCCCAAGTCAAGACTAGTAGGCTACAGTGTACTGTATAGTATAGTGGGTGACAATGTTGTGTCACCCACAATTCATCTTGTTATATTTTGATTTCTCCCTTCAGAAACACATGCTATTGGTCCTCTTTTATTTAGACTTTGTTGAAAGACAATGTCAGGCAAAAGCAAAAAGTGAAAATAACCTGCCTACAAGTGTCACATCACTAGATGTTGTGAGCTTGCAGATCAGTCTCAGTTCACCATATGCGTACAGAATAGGGATTTTATACATGTTCAAATGATGACAAATATTAGTAAGAGTGTGCAACTAAATAAATAACTACACTGTGTCCATTGGAACAGAGTTCCAGAAAAGTAATGTTTTCCAACCTGTGATGTTTTTCTGCCGTACCTTGCACTGTGAGCTGAATGATTCCTCTGTCTTCACCAAATGAGTTAATGGCATGGCAAGAGAAGAAGCCAGAATCCTCTCTCACCGTGGGCATGATCTGGTGTTCAGCAAGACAGAGAGAAAACAAAAACACTGTGAAAACTGTATTTGAGTCAGGGATACTCTTGCTACAGTTTATTGTATTACAACAAATGGATTACAGTTATACAATAATTGGCACTGATAGTTGAGCTCTTAAGATGTTCCTGGCTGGGTTTCCTGGGTGCCCTCAACATGATTAGGTTATATATCATCAGATCTACAATTCAATTATTGATGTTTAAAAGGTGAAAAAGTTGAATCTAAATTACCCTATTGGCCTGAATATAAGACTATGTTTTTTTCCCAATGGATGGATATCCTAAAAATGGAGTCGTCTTATATTCAGGGGCTATACCTTTTGACATTCAATGTTCTTTTTTTCTGTAAATGGGTATTAAAAAATGAGGGTCGTCTTATAAACGAGTCGTCTTATATTCGGGACAATACGGTATATATTTTTTGTTTTATTCACGTAATTTCAGATGTTTATGATCTCTATTAGAGACTTGAATGAGCCTCTAGTATAGATGAGGGCCTGCGGCCAAATACACTGAAAAGCAGTTAAGTCATGGTCAGGCACATCATGTCCGCTTACTTGCGACTTTGGCCTTCCACATTGACTAGTGGCTTCTTTTGGGCTTGTTTACAAACACGCGGCTGCTTGCTTCCCTCCCAAAACCAGACGTACCTGTAAGGTGGAGATGACCTCATCGGCCACCTCCTTGACGGTGACCACGTAGCGGCTGGTCTCTGGGTTGATGATGCGCTCCTCCTTCTCCCAGCGCACCATGATGGGCTTCTCTCCGTGGGCCGTGCAGCTCATCTTCTTCTCCTCGCCCTGCGTGGCCAGCGTGGTGTTGGGGTACGACGTGATCATGGCAGGGACTGAGGGAGAGACAGAGAGGTGGAAGTATAGCAGATCCACAAGCTTGAATCACATTTTGAATTTGAATCCTGATACAGGTGCAGGTTTGTTTTGGGACACAGGTTTGGGACGTGTGACAGAGACCATAATGCAAAGGTGTCCCAGGCCATTCATAGTCTAAACCAGCGGTTTTCAACCTTTCTGATACCAGGGCCCACTATTTATTGATGATGAATATTTTAACTCTTGATAGTGTAAACATGAAACCAAATGGACCCGCAAGGGTCCATTTGGTTTCATGTTTACGCTCTCAAAGAGTTACATCTGGTTAACCAAACGTTCCATTTAGCTGGGGAACACCTGGAACCCTGTCAGGGACCACTGGTGGTCCCTGGACCACCTTTTGAAAAACCCTAGTCTAAACCATTACTAGACACCCAGCATTCATACTCTGGGAGGGAGTGTCAGTTTGTGAGATGTGAAGTAGACGGGTGGGGAAAAAGTCTTGAGTTTCAACATTTGCCAAATGTTGGTGTCCTTTCATACACCATTGTGTATTTCAATTTGTGCAACACTGCCTAACAATGACTGCATCAGGGCAA
>CM076975.1:24110957-24150957 GCA_039105355.1 Benthosema pterotum
GCTGGCAAATGGGGCTAGTCCAGTATGTAAAAACGTTAATGCTGTCACTCATCATGTTGGCAACTAAAGAATTACTTTTATTTTAGGAATTGATGCCAACAGATTTACCATTTTACAATTGAATTCATCAGGGGCAGATATAACATGCCCCCCATTTGGGGGGGCAAGAGAACAATGTTGGAGGGGCAAGAGAAAATGGTATGGGGGCGGCTACATCACCCGTGGCGCGAAGCGACACGGGCGATGAAGTCGCACCCATACCATTTTCGGTTACAGGACTTTTATTAGTCAAGTAAAGCATCAAAAATAACATCAGTTGTTGTTGAAGTTGCAACAGATACGCAGCAAGCATAAAGCTAAAGGTCTGACTCAGAGAGTTTTCTGTTTTCAATGATGAAATGCTGTTGGTTTAGTGGTGCCAAAATTGTAGTTAGTAGCAGTAGTAGGGTTTCAAATCATTTAAAATATAAGCACTTTAATTTGAAATGTCTTGGGTTGTTTTGCATGGCATCGTGTTTGGGGGGGCAGAGTGGGTATTTAGGGAGGCATTGCCCCCCCATGCCCATGCCTAGATCCGCCCCTATTAATACAGTATTCTATAGTATTATATAGTATTAGCACAGTATTAGCAGATGGTCTTAATCCAGAGCAACTATGAGTGTGCACTAGATACCGTATATTTTAGTCACTTTCTCAAAATGTGTCTCGTATTTGATCCTAAAAACGGTGGTTTTCAACCAGTGGGCCGGGGACCACCAGTGGTCCTTGAGAGGGTTCCAGCTGGTCCCCAGGCTAAATGATGGAAAGTTGGTTAACCAGGTGTAACTCTGTGAGAGCGTAAACATGAAACCAAATGGACCATGAAACCAAATGTTTACACTCTCAAGAGTTAAAATATTCATCATATGAATTAGTCCAAGTCTACACAACTAGAGAATGTAGAAGATTAAATGTGATTTTGATCTTTTGTTTGTCTGTTTTGTGTCCATCCTGGAATTGTGGACAAAAGCAAAAGAAATCTTTAGTTTTGGGGCCTGTGGGGCTAAAATGGCCTCAAAAGGTGGTCCGTGGCTCAAATGCTGAATAAATAGTGGGCCCTGGGGTCAAAAAGGGTGAAAACCACTGCTAAAAACATCCCTGGAGTCTGCTGGCCTGTTGAGAAAGCTACTGTAGCGTCTTTGCCGCACAACACACCTTACAGAGCCCAGGTTGTCAGTGGCTCTAGGACGCCAGGCTGCATCTAGCCCGCTCTGTGTCACTACTATATCGCTGCCTGGCAGGGGCCGATGTAGGCCACAGGGTGCCCTGGCTCAATCGTTGCACTGGGGGGTGGGGTGGGGGGCAGACAAGCAAAGACGAGACAAGATCTCTCTAGCACAGTAGCCCCCGGGGCACAGTTGTAAGTGGGCACAGGGAAGAAGACATGGTCTGGCGTGGGAGGGAGGGAGGAAGAGCAGGGGGGATGGGGGGATGGGGCGGTGGGTCGTCACCGCCATGGCACAAAGATGACTGGTTCACTGGCTGCCCGCAACGTACTGAAATAATTCCTTTAGCTGCACAATTGGCTTGGATCATGGGGCATGATAGCAACGGTATGCCCACAGACACAGTGTGGCCTTCGGGCAGGCGAGGGTGGGCGGAGAGGGCAGCGGCGGACAAAAGTACTCAACCTCAGTGCTTGAGTCAAGTATAGACACTCCTGGTCAAATATTACTCACAAAGTCACTCAAGTGACTGATGCTTGTATAGAGGTAAAGTACAAAGAGTTATAGATATTTTCACTATATTTTAAATGCTGCTTAACTGCTTACTTCATAATGTACCCTCTCCCTTCCTGGGAATGTATTGTAATCTAAAAGTGCAACATTTGTTTTTGAAATTTTGTGGAGTGAATGAGTATCAAACAAATACTCCAGTTTAGTACAGCTACTCAAATAAATGTTCTTCATTTGCTGTCCACCACTGGCTGTTTGGCTGGATAAGTAGGAAACCAAACAAACATGATTCTCCTCGCTGTTCCTCTCAAGGATGTTAGCATTGGGAGGCTGGTGCATGTGCGAGTGCTTTTTCTCCAATTAAGTCTTATTATGTGCTTGGCTTTCATCGCTGTGTCTGCCTACATTATGACGTCTAATAGACTTGATTGGTCTTAATTGGCACTGATAAACACTGAGTGCTTGTTGACTGACTGATAGCATCCACTGTGGTAATGAATTGACTCAACTGCATCTGTTTTGGAGGTAAAATACAGGCAACTGAATTAGTTACTTCTGAAATGAAAAAGCAAAAAAACATATATACATATATTACATCTGTTTTATTAATGAATATATGAACACCGTCTGTAAAGCAAGAGTTGTACTGTTTCGCTGCCAGTGTCTAATATTAAAAACAGCGGATATGCAAGATCCCAAAGCTTCTCACCATGACGCATGGGGTGTCTTGTAGATTGTCAATTTCTGGCACAACGTGTGACAGGACAGTGTGTAAATACTGGAGAGACGTAGCAGTGGTGCTGTACGGAATGATGCAAGCATGATGTGCTAAAAATAGCCAACCTACAAGATCACAACGCGATGCGGATGCGCTTTATTGTGAGCTTGTAGGTCTTCTGTTTCCGGGCAAGACACCGTTGTGGGACCAAGTATATGTTAGGCATTAGCCTGCGTACACTACAGACACTGATAACAATGAAAGTGCCAAGCTAGGGCATCTCAATAGCTGCAATTCATTTCCCTAGCAGTCCACCACAATAGCCTGACAGACTGGGATCTAAACCACTAGCTGCATTAGCCCCTAAGGCAGGGGTGTCAAACTCATTTTGGGGTGGGGGCCGCATTGGACTTAATGTGACTTCATGAGGGCCGGAGCACCGCGGTGCCAGTCGCGCCGCGGTGCCAGTCGCACCGCGGTGCCAGTCACAGACCAGTCACAGACTGCAAGCATGCATGTTTACGTACAAAGCCGTAGTTTCTCCGCTACAGTATATCACACAATCAAGTTTATTATTAAGAGTAGCTATTAATAGTTATTAATGACTTTCATTATTGGTTTTATACTTGTAGCCTAGATTAAGACATTTGCTATGAGAGATGCTATTTTTATTTACAGTGCGCCAATTAACCATTCAAAAATACAAAAAATTAAATTTCAAATAGTGTCTTAGCTGAAATTTGGAAATGGCTACACAACCCATGGAATTATGCAGACCTGCTTTTTATTGAAGTGATGGATCATTGAACATTAAAAAATAATGATGAATAACAATAACTAATGCTTCTAAAATACAGTATATTTTTTAAACTCTGAATTGGATTATTATTATTATTACCCGTATTTATATTTAAATAGCCAAGCTGTGATCTGAATGATCCCTCAGTTATAGACCCTTATACTGGTGAAGTAACCTGACTCCGCCAGATGGGGCAGCAGAGAGAGGAGGAGGGAATACTCCTCTCTCTGCTGCCCCATCTGGCGGAGTCAGGTTACTGCTGAAGTATAGTTCTCACTTTGCAGCGCCAGTACATCCCCCCCCCTCCTTCCCTCCCCCCTCCACTCTCTGCGAGTCAACATTCCAATCAATTAAGTACTCTCAGCTGTGAAGCTACCGGACTAGTGCTCAGAGAAGAGAACTCAGAAGCATTTCTTTAAACGACCATAACTTTTGATAGGAACGTGCTAAAGACTTACTTTTTTTTTTGATAGACTCAGACATTTTTGCTCTACAAGCGCGGGGCCGGATTAAATCATTCCGCGGGCCGCATCCGGCCCGCGGGCCGTATGTTTGACATCAGTGCCCTAAGGGGTAATTATTATTTTGGTATTTTTTGCACTTTCGTGTGTACTTCTACACTATGTCATGGGCATTAAAGATGGTGTCATTTTGGATGCAGGACAGGTGAGGTGAACTGAAGAAGGTCTAACACTTTTGGTTGAAATTTGAGAAACAGACAATTGTCCTCATCCTCACTGCAAGTTCAATGGTTGTTCAATGGTTAAAATAAACTTTTGGAGTTTCGGAGATTGTGGCTGAATTGAGGTTGTTCAGGATTATTTCCTTCCTACTACCTACATTACATTACATTTTAGGAAATGTCGAGCAATGGAAATGGTCAATACAAGCTCACAGCGCAATGTGTTGTTCTTAAAAAGAAAAAAAATGTACACTAGTACATTATAGAAAAAAGATCAAGGGCTCATTTCCATCATGGTACTTTCAATTGTAGGGTAGTGGTGTGTGGTCACTGATGCAGGTCTGCCCGACATGCGTCAGTGACCTACGGCGTATGGATCTTGCTCTGTGTATGTGTGTCGATCTGTCTACATCTCCCGTGCTGCTGGATAAATCAAGCTGAACTTGGGAGAACAGCCAATAATGTACGGTGCAGATAATACTATCAATCACGTGAGCACTACAGCATGCGTCAGCTTGTGTGCTTCCCTAATTGGCTCCCTTTAAGTACACAGTCAAAATCCTGGGTATTCATTTAACTGTGTTCCACCCGTAACGGTCCATTTGTTTACATTTGTACAGCCTCAGACTTCAATTAACATTAAGGGCTTCCACAGTGTAGCTGCATGGTGTTAACTGCTCCTGTGACCTCGCCCTAAATGGTGGGTGAGGTCAGATCAACATGAATTCTGTATTGACATACATGAAGCGCTGAGTTATCAAGGTTCAAGGTTTTTTATTTGTCAGTCCAGTGTATGTGGAGACAAGTACAAAGGATGAAATAACGTTTCCACGTCTTCCACAGTGCCAAAATACATAAGGATGTGGGTTGGATGAGATAATCGTGATCGCATGGGAGATGGCCATATGACGATTTGACATGTACAAGGTGTGATGTCACCATTGGCAACCATATGGTTGTGTAACACTCAAAGACGCAGAATTTAAAAATAAAGCCATTGCGGTATAGGGTGGGTTACGTACCATATATTGCAGTATGGTACCGCTATACTAGTACATTATAGTATAGCCTGCATATTAGTACACAATTACAGGCCTGGTGCTCAGGGGGACTTTTGGGGTTAATGAGCCCTTTGACACACACACGCACGCACGCACGCACACACGCGCGCGCGCGCACACACACACACACACACACACACACACACACACACACACACACACACACACACACACACACACACACACACACACACACACACACACACACACACATACATAGGGGAGCTGGGGGTAAGGTTGTGTTCCAAGGGATCTCAGGGAGGTTCGGGTTACTACACAGACAGACAACTCAACTGTAGGGACAACACAACTATCACAACAACAAGCTCACACTCAGGGAGATGAGCTCACACCTAAGGGAATGCTCACATGCACACACACACGCACGCACACACACACACACACACGCACGCACGCACGCACGCACACACACACACACACACACACACACTCACACACACACACACACACACACACACACACACACACACAGATAAAAAAAAAAACAATAGACAATGCTTTGACACAAATAACAATTACTCAAGATCAATTACTTTCACAGTGCAGTCAGTAATTTGTTCGTGTCGTTTAAGAAAGCCTCATCACAGAAACATGAACTTCCTTCACACATGCTTGTACATTATGTGCCTCTCAGCATAAAGGGAGCAGATGCTATTACTTAATGGTCAGTTGTAGTAGAAAGGCACTTGGGAATGCCTCCATCGCTGCTGTCTGGCAGAAGCTTATATCAACTTATATAGGTCTGCTATTTTCAGCGTGCGATGCAACCAAGAGAATGGGGTTTAAATTAGAGAAGCAGGAATTGGTGATAGTCAAGAAAAGGAGAACATTGTTATTATTTTCGTAGGAATCTTCGATATGTATGAAAAGAAAACTCTGGATGTGGGATATCACTAAATAGTTTATCCTAAAATAATATATATATATATATATTTTTTTTTAATTTCACATCAGCTCTAGAAATGAAAGCCTGGGGGAACGAGACACATTACCTTGTCTAGTTGTGGGAGTGAGCTACAGTACAGAGGGAGACATCAGTTTTCTCTGCTGTTTTCTAGGGGTGATTATGAACCAATATTCTCCAGCGCTAATAGCAAAGATTCTCTATGTACAAAGATATGCCATCTTGCTTTGGCGCCACTCTTGGCAAAATGTACTACAATGCCTAATATTGTCCCCGCCCCCTAGAGTCAGAAAGCACAGCAAGTTAGGCTCTCTTGCCTTGACCTCTTAGCTAATAGTCCGTCAGTGGTCTACGATGGTTTGTCAGTTTCACTTCCTACCAGAAGAGGGCAGTGTTCTTATTAGAAAAAGGGACTGCTACCTCAAAAAGGAGCATTTAGGAGCTGGCCCATGGTGTGCTACATTTGATAAGGGAATTGGATGAATTATGTACAGCTCAGCAAAATGTCTTGTTTGACTTCTCTATCACTAACTTTAGGGGTTATGCTGTATGTTTTGGTTGCACATTTTTGCCATCCTGAACAATACCTCAATAAACTGGTCAACCTCCTTAAAAAGAAATAAACAACCCATTCAACAAACAGACAGTTTAGACAACCACATTCACACACCTGTAGGGAAGGGCTGTCACTGATAAAACAGGGATGGCCTTTTACATTGAACCACATACAAAACGCCCAGCCTTCCTTCTGCACATAAATATAGAGCCAGAAACTAGGATAAGCTGTCTTAAGAGAGCGCGCCGTGGAGAAGGCGAAGACTAAATTATAAAGGGAAGAGAAGGGGAAGAATGTACACGGATAACCCAATCCTTACTTCCTCCGTCTCTCCCGCACACCAAACCACCCCCACCCCCCCACCATCCCTCAGCCCTCTTTTCCACATGGCAGACCCTGCCTGCATGCGGAATTCAGGATTTAATGGAGGGGAGCTAAGTCCCTGGTCACAGCGCGAATAAACACTGCTTTCTCCAAGCGATGGAGCAGTGGCGGTGGCAGAGAGCGTTGCTTTCGTAGGATTCGCTCAGGCAGAAAGCGTGCCGCAGACACCAGGGTGCCGGTGGCTCCTGACTGTCACAGACAAAGCAGACCCTGACTCTGGCACATTTAACCTCCCACCTCTCAGTGCCACCCGTGGCAGCGAACCAACCCAGCTGACCTGCATGGGGGCGGCTTCATCGCCTGTGGCGCGAAGCGACACGGGCGATGAAGCCGCTCCCATGCAGGTCAGCTGGTCAAAAAATACAGTATTGCTAATGAGTGATTATTGACCGGCTATGACCACATTTGAGCTTCATTTATAGAGTCAGACCCCCTATCAGCCCCGGATTTAACATTTCCCAATTGGCGAGGGCAGGCGAAAATGGTATCGGGGTGGCTTCATCGCCTGTGGCGCGAATATGCCACCCCCATAGCATTTTCAGTTACAGGACTTATATTGGGCAAGTAAGCATCAATAATATCATCAGTTAACAGACACGCAGCATGCATAAAACTAAAGATCTGACTCAGAGTTTTCTGTTTTCAATGATAAAATGCTGTTGGTTTAGTGGTGCCACAACTGTAGTTAGTTAGTAGCAGTAGTAGTGTTTCAAATAATTTTAAATATAAGAACTCTAATTTGAAATTATCTGTTGATTTGCATGCCATCATGTTTAGTGGGGCAGGCAGGGCATTTAGGGGGGCATTGCCCCCATATCCATGCCTAGATCCGGCCATGCCCCCTTAGTAAACTGGACATGCATCGGCTCTGTATTTGGCTCCCTTGTCCGTACACCAAATCTCTTCCTGGCAAATGGGGGGGTGGGGTTAGGATGGAACCGTCCCTGTATAACCAACAAAATGGCTGCCATCAACAAGCCTAGAAATGCTAGAAATGACTGCAGATCTGAAAGTCCTGACACTGAAAAACATTCAACTTCACATACATACAGTACTGTTTTTTTCTCCTTCAAATTAGGATACAGCGCATAATCACAGAGACTTACTTTTGACCATGAGGTACATGGATTTGCTGACATCGGCCCCCACATCATTGCTGACTCTACACAGGTAGAAGCCGCTATCTTCCTCCAGCACATGTTTGATGAGCAGAGAGCCATTGACCAACACCTCAATACGGAAACCTGAGTTTAGGGCTATGGGCTGGAACTGGGGCACACCGGCGCCTGGAAGGGAAAAAAAACACACAAATACAATGCCTGAATATTTGACACAAACAGGAGTAAAGATGTCACACCGGCGGTGGCCCATCAAGTCTTCAGTAGGTGACATACTGTGATGCAAGTCTAGCTGACACCCATATCATGTATTTTCCTCCTTTTTCCAGCAGCAGCAGCGTCTGTTGCAAGCCTTTTCTTTTAACACGGCATCTCATGTTGTTTGTTTGCAGCTTGCGGAGGAGGTGGATGCTTGCTTAGCTTTCAAAATTCAACCTCAAGGCTGTGGACATTGTGTTTGTTGTGTTGGCATTCAGGAAAAAAAAACGGAGGATCTACTTGCCGCAGGGGGAAAAAAATAACATATTTTGCAATTCAATAAGGAAAATCTGTGAGCGTCTGTGACATTCAAAGTACTCTTACTGAACCTACGCGCTTGTACAAACATAGAGCAAATGGATATGATCTTGGTGTGTGTGTGTGTGTGTGTGTGTGTGTGTGTGTGTGTGTGTGTGTGTGTGTGTGTGTGTGTGTGTGTGTGCGTGCGTGCGTGCGTGCGTGCGTGCGTGCGTGCGTGCTTGCGTGCGTGTGTACAGTATATACCTTTGGAGTACTCCCACTGGATGGTAGGAACTGGGTATCCCTCTGCTGAACAGTTCAGTATCACAGCCTTCCCATAGATGCCATCCTGGTCTTTGGGTTGGACCACAAATTTGGGAGGCACTGCAAAGTCAAAAGTCTTATTGATCAGCTGTGTGTATGCACTGGTACAGTGAACTGCTCCTAAGGCAGTCATCTACAGTATATTCTAGTACTGTAGCAGCTGTTACTTTTGAGTTGACACATTAACATTGTAGTATCATAAAGAAGTAGGAAGTTAATTCATATTAAAAAAAAAACTGTACAGTATTTTTGCCTGACAGTGATAACATGCAAAGGTTTCAATTTGATCTATGCCTCTCCTTTCTATCATCAAAAGTTGTGTTGCCGGGGGCGATACAGGAGTTTTACTCATAACAGGAGTTTTACATATATATAATCATTTCTACATTGGGGTACATTCACTTAACCCAATCAGCGCCGCAGGTCGCTGATTGGGTTGACACATTAATTGCACCTCTTCCCCGCCAGGGGGAATTGATTGTGCTTAGTTATGACGATTGCGTTGATCACAATAGTAAAATAGTCCCTTCTCTTCATGTCTCTTCCACCTGTACCACACCTGTTTTGAATTTGCACATAATGCAGGTAAGGAGGCAGCAGCAACATTGATTTACAGAAAATGAGTGCTTCCAAACTCTGATGCCAAAATGGCCGCGATCTGAATGTCGTCAATTGATCAAAATTCTGGAAATTGATGAAGTTACCGCCAGCATCAGGACTCAATCTCTAAAATAACCCACATGGATTATCAATTAACGGCATAATGTTGTCCTCACCAAACATATCCTATTGGGATTAAAATGATACATAAAAATCATGACTAGAGCTGGCAGAATCTGCCTGATCTAAGAATTATCTGGCTCAGATTGTGTTCAATAAGCAAAAAATACTTCTTCCACCAGCGCACACTAGCGCTAGTGCGGTCCTCAGGGGCGGATGTAACATTTCCCAATTGGGGGGGGGGGGGGGGGGGGGGGGGGCAGAAGAATATAGTAAGGGGGCAGCTTTCATGAAGCCGCCCCCATACCATCTTCAGTAGTGTTTTGAATACTTTTAAATATAAGCACTGAAATATCTTGTGTTGTTTTGCATGCCATCATGTTTGGTGGGGGCAGTCTGGGCACTTAAGGAGGCATCCCCCCCCCCCCCCCCCCCCCCATGCCTATGCCTAGATCCTCCCCTGGCGGTCCTACACGACGCCTCTCACCTCTCACGATGAGCTGGCTCTGATGCTCCACGGCGGCGGCCTGGTTGCGGGCGATGCAGGTGTAGTTCCCGTTGTGCGCCAGTGTCAGGTTGGAGATGCGCAGAGAGCTGGTGAAGTCGATGTTGTCGATGGTGACGCCCAGGCTGGCCGGGATGTTGCGGCCGTCCTTCTGCCAGGTGATGAAGACCGGCTGGTCGCCGGACATCACCACACAGGGGATGAAGACGCGCTGGCCGATGGAGAAGCGAGGGAACTCGAAGGGGTGGATGGTCGGCGGGACTGAAGGGAAGAGGAGCAGAGAGTAATGTAAATCTCTTTTTTACAAACCAAAGGTTCACCTTGCAACTCCTTAGGTCCAAACGGTCGCAGGGGAAGTCCACCCATTTTCAACATTTTTTCTGAGAGTGTACAAATACATTTGTACGCTCTCATAAAAAAGAAGCGTCTAAAGAAATCCATTAACATGGTGAAAATACATCTTGATGATGTCAACAAGATGTTTCACCATGTTAGTGGTTTTCTTCAGACCTCCATTTCTTGGGAACACAAAATGGGGGAACTTTTGTTTGTCATGTCCACACAACACCTTGAAGGTACATCAATGACATAGTAAAATATTGAAAATGGGTGGAGTTCCCCTTTAACGCTAAATCGGTCTTGGCTGGTATTTTCGATACCTGGCGTAACCAAGTATGGTAAAAGTCTTCTCATTGTCTGCATGGCAGCAAATCAGGTCTGGGACCTTGTACGTTGTAGTAGACGAGCCATAGCTGCTCTAGAATACCAGCCATTGGGTGCAATTCTGAATCGCCTTGGTGTAGCCAAGTATGGTGTAAGTCCTCTCATTGGCTGCATGGCAGCAAATCAGGTGTGGGTCCGTGCTCATTGGCTGCATGGCAGCAAATCAGGTCTGCGGCCTTGGGCTAGGCCAAAAGCCTATACCACCAGGCCTGGGCCTGGGCCTACCAAATAATTATCCATAATAATTAAAACCAGACATCAAGAGCTTCAACTCATGATGAACAAAGCAGGGCAGTACAGTAACATTTTTAATTGGGGGGTTCAGGTGATTTCTGGACCTTTTGAATTGCAGATTTTAATTATTCTGGGTAATTATTTGGTAAGCCCAGGCCCAGGCCTGGTGGTATAGGCTTTTGGCCTACTACAGAGGCCCCAGAGCTGATTTGCTGCCCTGCAGCCAATGAGAAGACTTACACCATACCTGGCTACACCACAGCTTTCAGAATTGCACCCAATGTCTCTTTGTTGTGACATGGTCCATTGACTTACATGCGTCGAAACTCTTGTGTGTCAACGCTGGACAACGTGCAACAAACACATCACACCGCAGGGACATGTGTCAAGATCGTCTTGACCCTTTCAAGGCTGTGACGGCTCTCAAAAGTGGGAGTCCGGGGACCCGTAAGGGGGTCCCTAAGGTTCCCTAATGCATTGGGAGGTTCTTGTCCTCCCAATGTGTCCACCACGCGAAGACACAGTGAAGACTATGTTTGGTTTCTTTTTCCCCCCAGGTAATCGAAAACCCATAGGCAGAAGCTTATTCCTTATAAGTGCCTATCCTTATTACCATCAAAACCCACCATAAACAAACATATGTACCACTGTACATTATCAAACATTATTTATGTGTATCCAAGTAGCTTGTATCTCCCTCTGCACCTCTCCTTCGTTTTTCATTACCACTGTTGCAAAATTCCTTACTCAGAGAAGGACTGAATTGGAGTAATTTATATTCTATTTCTTGTAAGGGGGGTCTTTCCTTACATCATTCACACATTCTCACTTCTCATTTAGATCAAAAACTTCACACTCATACACCATGTTGCAGCTGTGGATGAAAGATTTTTTTTTATTACTTTTCCTTATGCAGTGAACCAGAATTCTCACTCAAACAACACCCCCTCCCCCTCCGTTCTCTTTCTCTCTCTCTAGGGACACTGTAGCCATCGTGAGAAACAGATGCTTTGGAAAATTAATGATTTAAAATAGCTTTGGAATAAGCAGCACTTCAGCGCTTATTTAATTCACAACAAAATAGGCATAATAGGCTCCTGGGGATTCCCCCCGTCGGCAGTGGCGGAATGCTAAGCAGCCGCGAGGTAAATTAGCCAGGGCAGAATGGCGGGCATGACTTCGCCTAGCGCTGTGTGATCTGCACCCCCCCACCCCCCACACCCCTCATGTATGCACTCGTTAGCCGCGCAGAGACCCCACCAGAGGAACAGAGGCCGGGGTGGGGGTTAACATTTCAAATTATCGTCACTGTCGGTTTGGAAACCCTGTATGTACCTTTCAGCAAATGGAGAAACTGTAAGCTGCGTTCAGTGGATTTTTGTATCCATTGAGCTTGTGTTTAATTGGTTCAGGGTCGGACTGGCAGACTGAAAACGCTGAGGAAGACCGTGTGTGTCGAAATGTGTTCGTGGTTGGCTGCACGACGAGGTAAAGAAAAATACACAGAAAGGACATATATTGAGTGCTGCCATTTTTCTCCTTTTAACTTTGCATTTTTGAGCCTTGCACCTTGCACCTCGAAGGACTTTTATAACATGCAGTGTTGCGGGTTGTGTGCTTCGGCAGCCCTCTCTGTTTTCTCAGGGTCGGACTGGGCATAGCGCATACCGGGAGATTTCTGCGACTGGAGGCACTGGGGGCGGTAAATAAATACTGTAAATAAACAAATAAATAAATAAACAAAGTAAAAAACAAATAAATTAATAAATACAAATTGTACCTGTATCAGTAAGTGACAAATAAACCCTCTTCTATCTTGAATCCCTTTGCTAGCATCATTCTTGTGAGATATGTTGTCTGTTGGTTTGTATCATTTACAGTATGTTGTTGTGTAAACGAGGTGGCATTAGTGTTTGTTTGAGTGTTGTTTGTTTGTGAGTTGTGGTGGACCGGTCTGGGTTAAATTTGTGCGAAAATGACCCTGACAAATTTTTTGTCACAGTCCAACCCTGCATTTGTTCAATATATTATTGAACAAAAGCACAAAAAGAATGAAATAACTACAATAAAAACATTCGGCCGACAAGCTCGCAACTTGCGATGATGCGAGCAAGCTTGCCATATCGGCTATTTCTGCTTACTTTTGTGTTTAGCCTACACTACAGGGTGACAAAATGGGGCATTAACCCCCACACCGCACAAATAAGACAATAAATAGTCGCAATGTGGAGATACAAGGTTTCCCCGCACAGCGACATCATTATGCATCGTCAATGAAGGAGGAGAGCCTCCTGGGGTTATCAACATCTGACTCAGCCCCGCCGCCTCAGCACTGCATATTCAGATCAGCTGATATAAGCCGGCCGTGCTGTGATGATGATGGAGATGCCACTCTGCTATCAGTGATGTGGCGGCTGGCCGGGCTACATGGGTGCCACAGCGTCCCATATGATACGAATAGCCCCGTTTACTATCAGTGTTTTTTTTCCCCCCACAGAACACAGAATGGTTGACAAATATATAGAGGAGACGATTTGAAGCATTTATGCGGTGGTGATGCAACACGTGTGAGTTTCGGGGATCACGGGTGGACGTGGATCGTGATAAACTCTCTCCATCATGCATGGAGGTCTCAATAGTGTCACATGGCTATTTTTTGGCATTAGTATTGGGGTATCATTCAGTGTTGTAGTGAGACTTTTAGAAGTTTGGGGACGCATCTTAAAAGTGGAATTCCACCCATTTTCATTTTTTTCTGAGAGTGTACAAATGTGAACCAAATGGACCCTAGCGGTTCCATTTGGTTCCATTTCTACTCAGAAAAAAGGAAACTCATTAACATGGTGAAATACATCACCATGCTAATGATTTTTTTTCAGACCTCCATTTCTAGGAAACACAGAATGGACTTTTTTTTTACCATGTCCACACAACATCTCTAAGGTATACATACATAGACGTAGTCAAATATTGAAAATGAGTGGAATTCCCCTTTAAGACACGTGCATGCACACTTGAATTTGCGTGCACCTGCGCAACACACACAGACACGCTATTAAAACAAGTATAGCATATTGAAAAGGATTGTTTCCAATGCCTAACTGTATCCATAAAAGTAAATGACAATGACAATAACATAGGCCTACTTTTGCCCCCAAAATATTTTAGATGTGAGAAGTGGGGGGACTACACCCCTATCATTGTTATCCAATCAGGAGAGAGACCTCCACCAAGATAATTGACACCCTTGGCGTCAGGTGAGCTTTTGAGACTATTAACGGTAGCTGCAGAAGTTACTGTATTTACAGTCTCCAGCGAAACAACCCTGTTTAGTCCTCACTAATGACTTGACCTGTTCACTCTTATTTTCAGAAATAATGATTTCAACTAACAAAGCAGTTATAGAAGTGTGCAAAGTGGACACGATTCCATCTTTTAGACCTTTGCAACAGCTTTGCGAGCACAAACGGGGAAATACATTCGTGGGGTGTACATTTTCGGGAGCACCGCGCTGTGATTGGCTGGCAACTTCCTGGGGAAATTAACAAATCGGAAGTCCCGCCTTTTGATAGTACCCTGTCTTTTAGAGCATTATACAGGCCAGTTCCAGACAAGGTTCTCTGAACCTACTTTTGAGGTAATACTAAAACCTGGCCATGGGGTCCTGGGGCCCCATGGGCAGCATCGCTGCTCCTGCCGTGGTGGATGAAATCTATTCAGTCGTATTAGTATTGCCATGCAAGCCTAGCTTGTTGTTTTGTTTCTATTTTGTAGTATAAGCTTGTTGTGTTTGTTGAATCGCTTCCAATTTCTGTTTGTCCTCGTACCCTGTAGCCAGTATGTACTCTCTCTTTTGATTGGATAGCATTGTTCCCCTACCCCAAAATGAGCTTAGAATGGGGCTATGGGATGTTGCTTAAATTCACCTATTTTCCATCGTTCCAAGATGCAATTCTTTGCCATATATTCTCTCTCCACAATGTCAATAGTGTGTTGACTCTCACACTTTCACTTTAGGTTCAGCCGTGGTACAGTGGTCTCAAAACATAATGTAGTCTGGGGGGAAATCCATTATTGTGAGCAAAATTTGGGGTAGATGCAAAAAAAAGCAAAAAATAAATAAAAAAGCAGTTGTACCGTAACTCAAGTAGGTTTCACTGAGACTTTAATGAATCCACAGGTGTGTTTGTACCTTTCACACTGACGTGCACACTCTGGTGCGTGGAGAGCTGCGGCTGCACCAGCACGTTGCAGGTGTACTCGCCCTCGTCCACGTCCTTCTGCACGTCGAACAGCTTCAGCGTGCCGTTGTTCTCGAACGCCCGCTGCCGGTGGTTGTACGGCAGCAGGTTGGAGTCCTTGTACCACTTGATGGAGTAGTACGGGTAGCCAATGACGCGACAGTGGATGTACATGTCCCGCCCAGCGATGGCAGTGAGGTTCTTCATTGGTCGTATGCTGGCAGGCCCTTAAACAGTCGCAAATGGAGAAAACACCTCTCTTAAAATGGTTTTGAGGCGCGGCGGGTCGTGGAAAAGCATTGTGTGTTGTCGTAACGGCTAAGTGTCTTGCGTGTCGTCAGAACACCGCAAGTTTATTATGTCTTGATTCGTTTTGATACGCCGAGGAATAAACCTGTTAATGAGACAACCTGGAATTCCCAGAGTTGTATCTTCCCACCTACGGTACCTCGTTCTCAACGTCCAAAGCAAATCATCACATCTCCCTCTGTCTCCACAAAGAAATCAATTCAGGCGAGCAGCAACCCCCCAACCCCCACCCTTCATATTCCTTCCTTCCTCATACCAAATTTGCATCTTGCCGTGTCAGTGACGTGGAGGGGGGCTTATTCCTGGATGAATTAGGTGGAGCGTGTACCCTTCCATTTGAGTCTGAAGTGAATATTACCTAGCGCTCCCCACCTCCTCTGCGTCGGCCGCGATTACCTCTGACAAGCATTAGAGCGGAATGTTCCCTCGCTTCCCCCCACTCACCAACCTATTATCAAAACCATTACTCATGTTCCCCCCGCGCTCGCTCGCTAGTTCGCTCTCGCTCACACACACTCATGCAAAACCAACAGAATAAACCAATAGGCTTCCATAGCGCCGCGTCCATGACGCTTACCAGAGAAAATGGGACTATTAGGCTTTCTTTTTTTATGAATGTAGCGCGGAGGACAGTTTCGCTAGCTGGGTCTCTGTCGTGTACACGGAGCACAGGCACATCCGGGGGGTTTGCGAACTCTCTTTAGCGCGATTAAGGAGCCAACGACGTGAGGAAGCGGTCATTACACTTCCTCCGGCAAATGGCACCTGCGGAGATTTATCTTCATCGCCTGGCTGCATTCAGCAAATCATGGACACCTCACTTAAGAAGCTATGGAATCGCCCTGTTTAGCTTTAACAACATGCAAGGATGAACACAATCAAATTACGCACATCAGTATACAGCAAGTACCCTTCGCTCCGCAACGCAGAAACGATAATGGCATTGACTCTGAGGAGGGGGTGGGAGATGGGGAGGGGGCAGATGGGGGTGGGGGGTGGCTAGAGTGCCCCAGTATTACTGCTACAAAACAATGGCAATCCAGCCAACCATCTCCCTGTAGAGAGCAGATAGCTCCAGAGTCATACACGAGTACTAACTGTAAATCACCCTAATGGCGTCCCAATATAAAGCTATCAGCAGGTGTTAGGAAGGAAGCAGGGCGTTAGATAGGTTAATGTTGACATCGGTGACTGATGATAGGTGGGGCGACACACCCAGAGCCTGCAGAATCTCCTGCCCTATTCGGAATATGAAAAGAAAGCAACCAGGCCAGCTCGTCTCTCTTGTGCCGCTAGATTCTTCTTGTATATCAGTGGTTTTCAACCAGTGGTCCGGGGACCATCAGTGGTCCTTGAGAGGGTTCCAGGTGGCCCCCCAGATAAGTTGGTTAACCAGATGAAAAGTTGGTTAACCAGATGCAACTCTTGATAGCGTAAATATGAAACTAAATGGACCCTTGTGGGTCCATTTGGTCTCAAGAGTTAAAATATTCATCATCTAAATTAGCCCACTAAATTAAGTCTACACAATGAGAGAATGTAGAAGATTAATCATGGTCATTCTGATTCACTGTAGGTTTGCCTGTTTTGTTTGAGAAAATCCAGCCTGGAATTGTGGACAAAACCAAAATAAATCTTTAGTCTTGGGTCTGTAGCGTTCAAATGTCATTAAATGCTGAATAAATAGTGGGCCCTGGTATCAAAAAGGTTGAAAACCACTGTATATGGCTAGTTTCTAATAGCCGATATCACTAGTTTCTACAGCACTTCCAATTTCACTGTTTATCCTGTATCCAAAACGTGTTATCTTCTTTCCCACTGGAGATAACAGGTATCCACACATGAGCATTTCTTTTCCTGCTAGAGTAAAGACATTGGAGACCCCTTAGTCACTGAAGCACAAACGAACGCCCCGGAGCAAAACGAATCAAGACAAAGTGCGTGGCTGTGCGTTATGTATATGTGATGGTGTGCTGGAAGAGCTGATCTGACAAGCACCTCTTACGTTTATTCGCGCCTGGTAGGAGACGGTCCCGGCCGAGTTGTTGCAGCTGCAGCGGTAGACGCCTCCGTCGGGAACCTGGGTCTGGCTGATGTTGAGGTGGCTGACCACGTGGCCCTCCGTGTTGGTGTAGTGGGAGATGCGGTGGCGGCTGTCCCGCACCACCGGCTCGTCGTCCAGCGTCCACGTCACCCGGGGCTCCGGCGTGCCCTTCACCGTGCACGCCAGCGACACAAACTCGTTGATGTTGAACACCTTCTCGCTGAACGAGGCCAGGATCTTGGGCGTGCCGTCTGGAAGGGTTAAAACGGCAGGTTTTATTGTGCTGAGCAAAACATAGCTTGTACGTTGTAGAATTGACAGTTACTTCAACAGCATTTATTTATTTTTTTATAATGGTAGTTAGCTGCCACCAGTGTTTATCAATGTGGAACTATTTTAAAGAGCCAAGTTTCCGACTGGAAGGGGACATATTATAACGTATATCAGCATACAGGATGTGGTCGATCCATTCTTTGTTGTGACTGATCTGGGCCGTGGAATATACACTGTTGATCAAAAATGCCATCTGGGATAAGGATTAGGAGATACAGGTGAGTGAGAGAAATGCATAGAACAGCTAGCGAGATGAGGCTAGTGATGCTAACCATGAGTAGCATTATGACCCAATTAAACAATAGGATTATTAAGTTTTGTATTTGTATTTGTAAGACTATTAAGTCTGCCGACTATTGCTGGTAATAGCGGTGGGTATAACTATTGTTTTATATCAATTAATTTATGGCGATTCCAGTCAATGGCGGATCTTGTGTTAAGTCTGATAAAGAAATAAAATATCCGGAGTAATGCGCCACAGTACATTTATGTCCCTTACATAGCAACAGGAGTAGGCCTACGCATAAGCTTAATGCTGGTCTCTTCTCTCGATCCACAACACTATTGATTAGCGCTCTAACCTCTTTATGTTGGTGCATGGCCATGGGAGACAGATGCAGTCACTATGCTGACGCAGCTATGCAAACCTCTTCCACATAATCTAATAAGAGTGGCTTGGGGCCGGGCCGCAACAGCACCAATCATTAGCACATGCACACACTCCTCTAAACACGCACACGCAAACAACCCGCCCAAAAAAACATGCTTCTTTAGTTCAAGTGCTGCTGCTGACCAGTGTTGTAGTGGGACTTTTACAAGTGGCGGGACGCCTCTTAAAGAGGAATTCCACACATTTTCATTTTTTTTCTGAGAGTGTACAAATGTGAACCAAATGGACCCTAGCGTGTCCATTTGGTTCCAGGAAACTCATTAACATGGTGAAACACATCTTGATGAAGTCATCATTTTTTTTTTCTTTTTTTATCTGAGAGCGTACAAATGGAACCAAATGGACCCGCTAGGGTCCATTTGGTTCCATTTGTACGCTCTCAGGAAAAAAAGGAAACTCATTAACATTGTGAAACACATCTTGATGAAGTCATCAAGAGGTATTTCACCATGCTAATGTTTTTTTTCAGACCTCCATTTCTAGGACACAGAATGGGGGAACTTTTTTTTACCATGTCCACACAACAACTCTAACGTACAGTATATTAATGACATAGTAAAATATTGAAAATTAGTGGAATTCCCCTTTAAGACACGTGCATGCACACTTGCATTTGCATGCGCATTTGCGTGCAACTGCGCACACACACACACAGACACGCTATTAAAACAAGTATAGCATATTGAGAAAGATTGTTTACATATGCCTAATTGTATCCATAAAAGTAAATGACAAGACAAAAAAACACAGGCCTACTTTTGCCCCAAAAATATTTTAGATGTGAGAAGTGGGGGGACGCCCATGCCCCCACGTCCCCCCTCCACTACACCCCTGCTGCTGACCTTCCAGGATGACCTGAACGAAATCCTGGGCAGACATCTTTCCGTTCCTGGCGAAGCACTGGTAGGCTCCTCCGTCGCTCTTGGCCATGCCGCCCATCACCAGGTTCTCCCGGTGCTGGCCGGTCATGCGGACGCTGTTCCCGGGGTAGATGAGCTCTCCGTTGCGGTACCAGGACATCTGGTACTCCTCGGAGCCGGTCACACTGCAGGACAGCGACACCTGGCTGCCCACGCTGCCCTTCACCTTCCGCGGGCTCACCACCGCCTTCAGATGCTCTGGGAGGGGAGGGGTGGCATGTGGTTAAATGGCTGGCTAACATTAGTAATACCAGCAGCACTTTACTGCTCTAGTCTGTTGCACTATGTCACTTACTGTTTCTTGTATTGATTGTATTTGTCCTTTTTCTTATTGCACTGTGTCTATTGTCTTATTGCACTGGGGACCAATGGAAACGTTATTTCATCACTGTATATGTCCTGACATACACTGGAGTGACAAATAAAGAACCTTGAACCTTGAGCACCTGCCATGAAATATATGCTAAAACAGTAGTTTTCAATCCTTTTTGACACCAGGGACCACCATTTGAGGACATTTTAGCTTTTGCTTTTGTCTACAATTCCAGGCTGGAATTGGGAAACAAATCAGGCAAAACATACAGACCAAAATATCCATTAATCTTCTACTTCTCTAGTTGTCTAGACTTATTAGTCTAATTAAGATGATGAATAGAGAGAGTGTAAAAATGAAACCAAATGGACCCGCAAGGGTCCATTTGGTTTCATTTTTAAAAAACAGCACTATAACATGAAACTGGCCTTACAAACTAATGCACTGGTTTTCAACCAGGTCTCCAGCAAAATGATGTAAAGCTGGTTAACCAGTTGTAACTCCTGAGAGCGTAAAAATGAAATCAAATGGACCCACTACTTCATGAATAAGTCTACACAATTAGAGAATAGAGAAAATTAATGGTCACTTCTGATCTACTGTATGTTTTGCCTGTTTGCAAAATCCAGCCTGAAATTGCAAACAAAAACGAAAGAAATCTTTAGTTTTGGGTCTGGGGGTGAGAATGTTGCCAAATGAAGGTCCGTGGCTCAAATGCTGAATAAACAGTGGGCCCTGGGATCAAAAAGGATGAAAACCACAACTAATGCATGGCAGGGGAATCTTTTCATGGCAAGGACATTTTGAAAAAGATAACCCCAATTTGACATGGACCACAGAAATTATGGACAGACTCAGATCTGCTCCTAAACATATTCTTAGTAAGTTGCACAGATTAAATTTCAGGTGCATTTGCAAACAAAATGTTTGGTCATGTTTGCGAGGTGTGTAAGCATTGTGTAGATCCACAATAAAAATGTGCACCTGCCTGGGGCAGGGCAACCAGGTGGTAGACTAGACTTCACCTGCCCTCTAACATTTTATTTACCTGACCCGGGGCAGGTAGGCAGGTGTTAGTGTCAACAATGATGTAACTGCGGCTGCTACTGGTGGTTGGTGTCAGTGGAGCATGACACACAGATAGACGTTTCTGAAGTGCTCACTGTGTTCACATTTATATGCATGGCGAGCTTATAAACTGGTCATCGTTGGTATAGTTCAGAGGTTTTCAACCAGTGGTCCCTGAGAGGATTCCAGGTGGTCCCCAGCTAAATGATGGACAGTTGGTAACCAAATGGGACCTTATAGATCTCTAACTCTTGAGAACGTCAAATTTCATTTGACACTCTCAAGAGTTAAATGATATTTAAACATCTGGATTACTTAAATCCTCAGTTTTTGGTCCGAGAGACTAAAGTCATGGTGGTCCGTGGCAAGAATGCAGAATAAATAGTGGGCCCTGGTATGAAAATGGTTGAAAACCCCTGGTATAGCTGGGTGCACACTGCACCAGCAGGCCTCATCGAGTCCTTGATAGTCAGTAGTTAATTCATATACAGCAGTGGTTTTCAACCAGTGGTCTGGGGACCACCAGTGGTCCTTGAGAGGGTTCCAGGTGGTCCCCAGCTAAGTTGCTTAACTTAAAAATGAAACCAAATGGACCCTTGCTGGTCCATTTGGTTTCATTTTCACACTCCCAAGAGTTAAAATATTCATCAAGTGAATTAGCCCAAATCTACACAACTCGAGAATTCTAGAAGATTAATGGTCATTTGTATCTGTATGTTTGACTGTTTTGTTTCCCAAATCCAGCCTGGAATTGTGGACAAAACAAAAAGAAATCTTTAGCTTTTGGTGTCTGTGGGGCTAAAATGTCATCAAATGGTGGTCCGTACCAGGTGGGCCCTGGTATGAAAAAGGCTGAAAACCCCTGATATACAGTATTTTTGGTAGTCTCCACCACCCGACCACAGACCTTTGACTAGGAGCCTTCCAGCCACCTCTGCGTTGCCGTAGCTGTTCCAGACCTCACAGACGTAGGTCCCCGTGTCACTGGGCTGAGCCCTCTCTATCAGCAGACCCGTCACACTCTGGCGGAAGCGCTGGTCGGGCTCCAGCGGACGGTTGTCCTTCAGCCAGCGGTACTTGGGCGCCGGGTGACCGGAGGCCTTGCAGGGCAGCTCCACCCGATGGGACGCCATCACCTCACGGCGCTCGAAGCTGTCCAGGATGTGTGGCGCCGAGTTGGTCGGGTCTGGAAGGTTAGGGATGGGTGTTAATTAGGAAGAGGACTTCAGAAATGATAAATACCGTAATTTCCGGATTATAAGCCGCACCTGAATATAAGCCGCAACAGCTAAATTTGGGGCAAAATACTGATTTTTCCTTGTATAAGTCGCACCTGACTATAAGTAGCGGCTTATAGTCCGGAAATTACGGTATTTGATCCGTAATTATTTCACACCTGAGAAAGATCTGTTGTGGTTCAACGTCTTTCAATAAATTATCCTGGGGGCTGATGCACGGATCATCTTTTTTCTCTGTACATAGGTATCTTTTGGTTCAACACCTACTGTATAGCGTTTTTATAAATGTTCTCTTGGATTCTATAAGTTTGATCCATTTTGCGTGCAGTGCCGTGTACCATTGCCTGACACTGCACTTGATGACTGTAAACATGAATATTGTGAATTCTAGTCTGTTTTCTTGGACTTTCACGTTGCTTTTGGTACTAATCTACAGAAAACAAGTGGCAGGCACAATGACTCACCAAGTAGGTATTGAAATAGGCAGGCCATGGAGTGGCATTAACTTTATTCTTGCCATTATATAACTGAGCCCCAACTAATGTGCTTAGGGTTAGATACATTTCTAGATTGGGCCGTTCTAGAGACAAAACACACAATGGGCTTCATTTTAGTTCAAGCTTCCTAAATCCACTATTTGGGGATTGAGCACTGAGGAAGAATAGACCATAAGGTCTATTATTATGGTCTATTCTCAAATTCCTCATAGCTCATGGAAGAGCTGGGGCGCCCTAAAGATGTAGTGCTGTCACCCAACTGCTGGTATATGGCTGACAAAAGCCCTGAGTTTACCACAACTCACAACCTATACATGTGTATGACCTACATGCAAGGACATTTGCTTATTCATACGTCAACATCTTCTATCAACCATCCATACAGTCACTATTTATCGAATTTCTCTTGAAATCCATTCACAACAGTGCAAATTAATAGTTTGTTATACTTTGCTATCCCCATTCTGTGGAATTGCTGCTTTTGTTATCATCTCAACACATTTTCATGGGAGAAAGTCAGTTTCACAGCTATCTTTTTTAGTGTCAGTTGGGATTCAGGTCAGGTACTGTATATTAGAAGCATGGAGGGTGTACAGTACACTATGTACTATATACTCTCCATGCTTCAGATTTACTGGATGATGTCACAAGCCGAGAAACAATTTATCTACATATTCACATTTTCACATTAAGGTCTGGATGACTCTTTAGAGAGAATTAGCACGAGTGTCTCGTTGTGGTAATTAAAGGACCTACTTGGTGGTAAAACCCGGTATCTCCATATTTCATAGTTGTATGGTCTTTATACTGTGTGCTGCTGCTGTTCCTCGTACCTGAGACTATGAGGCGGGCACTATTGCTCTGTCGGGTGTCTCCTGAGTAGCGGTGGCGCGTCATGCATCTGTAGTTGTACAACCCGTCCTCCATTTGCACATCTAGGATGTACAGGGCTCCCGTAGATGTGATGAGAAACCGTGACACTGCAAAAAAAACCAAAACAGAAAAACACACAGCCACATGAACAAAAGTGCAGTACTGGAAAATACATATCATTATTGTCACATCCCAAGTGTGACGGTTTGGGTCCCAGACAAATGTCTATTTATTATTATTATTTTTTTTTTAGATCTTGAGCGAAAACGTTTGTGAACCACTGGTTGAGAACATTAGCATCATATGCAGGTGTACATAAGTGTACATAACAACTGGGGACAAAGTACAGTAAAAGAAAAGTAGCAGCAGGCAGGCTAGTACAGTGTTATTAACATATAGGAAAGATACTAACAAAAAGTGAATCCTACTCAGCTATAAAAAAAAAAATAACCAAAATACCAGTCGTACAGTACAGTACATCACACTTCATTCATTTACATTTCATCTACATCAGATGGTGCAAAGACAAATGGCATTATGTTTCTTTGTTTTTTTATACAGTGACTGGAATTGCTTGGAGGTAAGGGTGGGGAGGGGGGCAAATAATCCAATATTGGAGTCACTTAGCAAATATTTGCAAGTCAAGTGAGGTATGCGGCCCTGTGCGATTGTAGTCACCAAACATCTGCTGCAGCCCATTTAGCTCAGCACAGCTCGGAGCCACTGTGACAAGTGTGTGTGTGTTGTGTGGCTCTGTAACACAGCTCATTATCATGTAGCTCATCGTTCTACTCTCTCTCTCAGGGGGGAACACACTCTCTCTCTTCCTCTCTCTCTCTGTCTCGCCCTTTCTCTCTCTCTTCTTCTCTCTGTGTCTGTCTTTTTTTCCTCTCCCCCTCTCTCTCTCTCTTTCTGTTTCTCTCACTCACTTTCTCTCCTTCAGACAGAGGGTAGCGCGGGGATCACAGAGTGCTTTGATAATAAGGCGTCGTGGAGCAGGTCGGATGTGCTAATATCATGCTAATGTCATGCTAATTTGCGGGACCACATGGAGCAAGAGAGAGGTGGCTGGCGTTTTATGAGAAGTGATGTCTTATATGGCAAGTGGCTGCCGTGGGTATTCCTGTGTCACTGATGATGGAAAAGCCCATTTGGGGGAGGCACTCAAATAGCTCCTCGTACGGCGGAACGACTAGAGAGGAGGAGGTGCATCTTATAGGCAGGGAATTCATTGCATGTACTGCATAGGGTGTTAAATAAGTCTCATTCTGTGTTTTTTCTTGTCATGACAGATCTGTACATGCAGCTTTCATAGAAAACAGCAGGCATAGACTGTAATCATCCCTATTACAACGGTAAAGGCTCAACCTGGCACATTGGAAATAACTATTCTAAATCATTCAAACAGCCAAAGAATTTAGTGTAAAACTATGTTTGTGAAACCATATAA
The DNA here is from genome assembly GCA_039105355.1 of Benthosema pterotum. NCBI lineage: Eukaryota > Metazoa > Chordata > Actinopteri > Myctophiformes > Myctophidae > Benthosema > Benthosema pterotum. Next base: position 24,135,876 of record CM076975.1, read on the forward strand.
AATGCCAATAACTCCCTCTACATTTTGACCTTTGCCATTACCTCAGTTATCCATACAGTAAGAGATCTAAATAAAATAGCCAGCCTATAAGCTTAGCTCAGATGTGTTGTTATAATGCTTGTAGATCAGCTATTTTCGGTGAGAGAAACCAGATATGCGCATGCACTTAATATTTGGGCATAACACAAATATGCACAGGCCGAGATTTCTGCCTGGCTTACATAATTATCTGTCTTACTGTGTTTGCCATTACGCACAACCAATCATGATTTAAATTGCAATAAATCTGTCTGGTTTCTAGCTTTGGCACGTTGATTGGAATGTCCAATAGGAATAACACATGCATTGTTAAATTAAGGGAACTACCCATAAATAGATTATGTTCTATATTATGGTATTGTACATAGACAAGTGCTGCAACAGAGAAAGAGAGAGAGAGAGAGAGAGAGAGAGAGAGAGAGAGAGAGAGAGAGAGAGAGAGAGAGAGAGAGAGAGAGAGAAGGGGAGTGAGACTGCAGCTTTGGAGAGCAAGTGATGACCTAGTTTAGGAATGAAAAGCCATGGATTTGATATCCTAAAGGAGGTTTCAGCTTGTGGGCTATACTGTGTAGATGCACATGTGTGTAACAGACTACTGGTCAAATAACATGTGAAAGACACATAAAGTACTACCCAGACACATTGTATGAGTGTGTGCATGTGTCTGTCCATGGTGGGTACTGTAATATAATACTATATCATTATATAATGTATATGTTGTAAACAGAACCTGAATTGACTCTGAACCTTTTCCTGTACTGTTTGTTTGTGTCTACACAAAAGACTGCTTTTCCCAAAATAGACGATCTACAAGCTCACAACACATCGCATGGTTATACATTAAGGGATTGTAGATTGGCTATTTTGGAATCGCAATATAGCAGTATATCAAATTGAATTGCAACATCATTAAGAATCTAATATATATTAGATTAATCTAACCTAATATAAATCAATTCGGAATCGGCACCCTAAATATCACTATCGTATTGTGAGGTAAGTAAATCATCCCACCCCTAATGAGTGCTGGTCTTTGGGTGTTTAATTCCTAAGAGTTTTGCAGTGTCTACTGTATCATGTATCAGTATTTATCATTTGATCAATGCCGCAAAGTGGCACAACACCACAGCACATGTAAACCACCCACACACACACACACACACACACACACACACACACACACACACACACACACACACACACACACACACACACACACACACACACACACACACACACACACACACACACACACACACACACACACACACACACACGCAACGCCAATAACTAAGAAGAGAGGAGGAGGCTGTCTCTCTCCTGTCTTGCTGCTCTGCAAACTCTGCGAAGCATCAAAAGATGACAAGGCCTTACGAGAGGAGCTTTCATCAGAACAGACTGCGTGTTGTCATGCACAGCGACACACACTTAACTCTTGCTTATTTGCATGCTTTCTCTCTCTCGCCCGCTCACTCACTCCATAACACATTCAACAAGCTTCTGGATGGTTTACTTGGAGTGCTCTCCTGCTGGCATGCAGCGCTGGGATAAAGGACTGGATTATCCCGTGCGGCGCATTATCACGTTTAAATAAAATCAAAAAGGAAACTATCACAAGGGCTATTACATATTAGACAAGAGTGCTAAATCATCATGCTAAAACTACCAGACAGTTTTAGAATATCAGTTTTTTTTTTTTTTGCATTTTTCTTCTTATTGTTAATTTCCCATCTGCACTGTCAACACATTCTCTTTCAAACAGGTGTGTGTGTGTGTGTGTGTGTGTGTGTGTGTGTGTGTGTGTGTGTGTGTGTGTGTGTGTGTGTGTGTGTGTGTGTGTGTGTGTGTGTGTGTGTGTGTGTGTGTGTAGTGTATACAGAATGTGAATGTCCTTGTAAGGGCATTTCTGCCTATGCGTTCATCACTCACTGCAGTTATCCGAAATTGCATTGGTGTGCAATTGTGCTTCCATGCGTAGCACGTGCTTGCACAAGTAGTAACGTTTTTTGCACCCGTATAGTACGTGCTTGCACACGTACGCCGCACGTACGTGCACGCTTGCCTTGGCTTGCACACGCATTGTGTATACTAGTATAGTATCTACCTGGGCATTGCACACGCATGTTTGTCCGTGTAAGCGAGTGTGCGAATGTGTTTATGCAGCACACAGCTGCATGCAGGGCGGTCAATAATAACGATCGCACTCTCAACTGCGCCTTTTTGCCCTGCTTCTCTCTGCAGCATGCACTGCATACTAACACTGGACGACTGAGAGCCTCCACTGTTCCTGCACTACATGTATGTAATAGAGCAGGGGTTTTCAACCTTTTTTCATCCCAGGGCCCACCATTTCTTCAGCATTTGAGCCACGGACCACCATTTGAGGACAAGTTATCCCCACAGACCCCCCAAACTAAAGATTTCATTTGCTTCTGTCCATGACCATTAATCTTCTAGTTGTGTAGATTAGGACTAATTCACATGATGAATATTTTCATTTTTACACTCTTGAGAGTGTAAAAATGAAACCAAATGGCACCGCCAGGGTCCATTTGGTTTCATTTTTACATTCTCAAGAGTTACATCTGTTTAAACGACTTAGCTGGGGACCACCTGGAACCCTCTCAAGGACCACTGGTGGTCCCCGGACCACCTATTGAAAACCCCTGTAATATAGCATCACAAGAGAGCTTCAGCAATCTCTAAATGTCCTCTTTTAATGCATTTTTTCGTTTTTTTTGCTTGGTACATGAAAGTAACAAAACATAGATATATATAATAATATATACTTGCTCACAAGTAATAGCTTACTGCAACACATTAGGGTATTACTTTGACTTTATTTTCAGACAACATTCTTGTAACATATGCCGGTACGCCTACGTATAAAGACATGCCGAAAATAGAGGTTATGACTGTGGTTTTATTAATATTTAACAAATGGTTAGTATTAGATGCTGTCTGCATGTTACTAAATATATACACCGTAAAACCTTTATTTAATTTCCCCACAAAAAAATGAATTTGGACAACAATCCACTGTGTGTGTGTGTGTGTGTGTGTGTGTGTGTGTGTGTGTGTGTGTGTGTGTGTGTGTGTGTGTGTGTGTGTGTGTGTGTGTGTGTGTGTGTGTGTGTGTGTGTGTGTGTGTGTGCCCATATGAAGCATGTTTTTTTCTGGCCCACTAGTCAGTGTGTAAATAGCTATGGCATCACTTGGCCCCAGGTGGCATGCTGGGCTGCCAGTCTCCCTTGGCCAGGTGCTTGGCATGCCTGCCTTGGACACAAGAGCCTTTCTGTGGAGCACCACTCAATAGATTCAGTTAATCTCCATACAAGCTGCACTGAGCTGTCAACCAGTTTCCCTTTCAATTGAGGAGCTTTGTAGTTTTAGGGGGTAGGGAGGGTTTACTTACTATTACCACACACAGACACACACACATACACACGCGCACGCACACACATGCGCGCACGCACACGCGCACGCACGCAGACACGTATGTGCGCACACGCACGCCTACAACTACAACTACTACGCACGCATGCCTACAACTACCAATCTCATTGCTGCCCACAACATACAAGGTTTAGAAACCTTGTATGTTGTTTTTAACAGGTGCAACCACTTCATTAAGCAGCTATGTGTGACTGTCTTCCTGGCTGCCTATGTCCCTGGCTGCCTGGGTCTGTCCAAGCATGAAAATAGAGTTTGGTCTGCACAACCAAGTATCACTATTGCCCAGCCTAACACTAGCACACACACACACACACGGACACACGGACATGGACACACACACACACACACACACACACACACACACACACACACACACACACACACACACACACACACACACACACACACATGATGCAGCTGTCATGATGCAACCCCCCCCCCCCCCCCCCCCCCAGGGACCGCCACATGGTAACTGATATTTCTCGAACGTTTCAAACACAGGGTGGCTCGCCGGTAATGGGCCGACACCCTGGGCATTATCCTGCAGGTTTGTAACATTCCAGGAACTTCTTTCTTCTCTTTCTTTCTTTCTGTGAATCATCAGAAGGTGTTCTTTCCTTTGCCTGTCTATAAAAAGTACAAAGTTGCCTCGACCGTGTGCATGAGTCATTTCCGTTGTATAAATTGGACCATGATTGGTGTATGCAACACAGGAAAGGAAATTGCAGGGAGAACTGAAAGTGTGTGTGCGCGCGCGCGAGAGTGAGTGAGTGAGTGAGTGAGTGAGTGAGTGAGTGAGTGAGTGAGTGAGTGAGTGAGTGAGTGTGTGTGTGTGTGTGTGTGTGTGTGTGTGTGTGTGTGTGTGTGTGTGTGTGTGTGTGTGTGTGTGTGTGTGTGTGTGTGTGTGTGTGTGTGTGTGAGAGAGAGAGAGAGAGAGAGAGAGAGAGAGAGAGAGAGAGAGAGAGAGAGAGAGAGATAAAAGATAATAGTAGATATATCACCTCTGGGATACAACCACCCTCTGTCATCTGAAATGACTTACAAATTAGCTTACAGCAATGTACTCCCAGTATAGGGTGGTGCAGGGGAAAGACATGACTTTCATATGCTAATTCAGATCATGGCTCGGCAGAGCAATTATCAAAAAAAATGTCAAGCCTCTCTGTCTGTCTGGCAGATCCCAACAGGCACCTGACAACTCTGACTTCAAGCACGCCTTCACTCTTATACTGTACCTCACTTGCATACTCACACACGCACGCACACACGCGCGCACGCCCATTGACATGTAGTCTTCAGGTATACTGTACATGCAGTCAATTATTTTTGAAAAGCCATTTGAGCTTTGCTAAAAACAGAAAAGGCAAACATTCAAGATAGTGATCATTTTCTTATTAACACTCTTTATTGAAAAAGTGTAGCTTGATAACGCCAGCATTTTTATTTACTTTTCACAGATGATCTCGTAATTTGAAGAGCCAAATTTCTAAACTGGAAGTGAGCAAGTTACGTTAGCGTGTTGGATGATCAATGTTGGAACATGTTGGAACACCTTGAATGGCTGTTTATGGGCACAATGTGAGAGCCCTTCTTAATGACAACGGTGGGTAGCATCTAACAATAGGACTATAAAGGAGTGATTGCCGTCGAACGGCGGCAATGGCGATGGGGCGTAACTATTGTTTGATATTATTTAATTGACGGCTATCAACGCCAATGGCATGTTTTGTGTTAAGACCTTGGGCCCCTTCACTATGCATAATCCATGTGTAACTTTGAATAATCCAACCCTATCAACACCAATGGTCTGCCAGACACTTTCTTAACAGTCAGCTAAACAATGCAGGTAAAAAAGTGCCTCCTCATCATTGTGCCTGCTGAAGCCAGGCAGTGTCCCCGCTGTGCAACTGTCTTGGAGTGTATTAGAGAGCGGAGCGACGGTCCCCAGGGACATCTGGGGGCCTACACTGTCACTGTAACCTTGGCCGCTCAAAGTCACACAGGGAAAAAAAGGAAGGCAGTCACGCTGCTTGACATAAACAGAGGCGTAGCGGCTCACCTGCAGCCATCTGCATCCTGAATTAATTCCAAGCACCTCTCATTAAACCAAAAGATAGACTTAGGGGGGAAAAACAACTATGTATGGTATGTGTCCTCATTCACGTTTTCTCTGTGTGCATGTGTGTTTGTGCATGCAGGAGTAGGGGTGTGTGTGTGTGTGTTGAGTTGGGGGAAGGGGGATGCTCCATATAATACCGTGCTGTGACTAGCACTGCAGTGTAAAGGACCATGAACTTGCTTAATTGGGTTTTTCATAAAGGCCTCAGGCGAGCTTAACAAAAAAACAACAACAAGGCCCTTGCATCCAACCACACAACTACCACACTAACTACACACAGGCACAACCACAACACCACCCGACAAAACTACTATAGTAACAAACAGACCATTACGGAAATATGTTTTTGCAGTTTATATAAATAGAATTTGCTATAATGGTGAATTCATAACGAATTATCACTAAAAACTATGCTTTGTAATCAGTAATAGTGTAATATGTGCTAACATTTATACAGTAAATACAATAGACCTGCGCAGTTACGTCACCGCCCCTGTTCCAGAAATGGAATCCTCAAGAAGTAGAAAGCGGCAGGATACAACACTTTTTGTTTCATTTTTCATCTTAGAAATTATTTGATTGTTCAAAAAGATTGTATGTGTCATCATGATTCGTCACAACTCGAGTTGGCTTTGTCCGCGGCGTAATCGTCTTTATATAAATTATTTTAGAAAAGTCTATGAGAAAAATGAATGGGGAATCCACTTCTGGAGCAGGTGCGGTGACGTCACTGCGAAGGTCTATGATTATGTATTCATGTATTTATTCTCTTGTGTGTGTATTTGCACATGGCCCAGCTATAACTACAGTGGTTTAGCTACACTGCATTACTACATTTTTATTGGTATGTTTGGTTGAAGGACTTTTTCTTTTCCATATACCATGTCCAGTCTGCAAGAACCATTAAGATCTGTGTGCACACTGGGAGTTTTTGTTTTGTGCAATTCTTTTGCATCAAATTAAGCGTCTGTTTATGCCATGGCTACCAGAATGTGAAACATTCCGCAGAGGCCTGAGTGTGTGCTGAGCACAGCCTGTGTTGTAATTAGGCTGCGGTCACAGCCATTGGCAGAGTGACTCCGGTGTGATCAGCATGGGATAAGTATCTCTATGGAGAGGGAGATCCCACCAAATTAGAGCCCCCCGTAATAAAAATCATTTGTCATTGTTACAGGAAGCATGTTGACAGCTGCTGGCGCTGCCATGGCAACCGCATGCAGCTGCCGCCAGCTTACCAAGCAATATTATTCCCCTTACAACGGAGTGGAGGAGGCCGGAGAAGGAAGATCCACACTGTTGAAGGAGAATTCAGTGATCTGGGTGATTTTTGGGGAGGTGGGGCGGTCCACCCTGGTAACAAGATGTGCACATGCACACTCTCTACGGTGAGGGAACACACAGCAGGCCAACAGCATGTGCACCAAGACACGAGGAGGAAGCCCTCCTCTTTCCCGATTGGAGGAAGTCTTTGTCTCCCAAAGCCCAAAAATGAAACTAGGTTTTTTTCGACTCCTGCAGTTCACTGGGGACAAGGAGGAGCTCCTTATATGGTCATCACACTCTGTAATAGGGAGGATTATCATAAACAAACAAAGATGTTTGAATTAAGTGGAATTATCTGGCTATACCAGGGGTTTTCAACCCTTTTGATAGCAGTTTCCAATATTTATTCAGCCTTTGAGCTACGGACCACCATTTGAAGACAGTTTAGCCACACAGACCCCAAAACTAAACATTTCTTTTGCATTTGTCCACAATACCAGGCTGAGTTTGGGAAACAAAACAGGCAAACATACAGATCAAAATGACCATTAATCTTCAAATTGTGTAGACGTGGGCTAATTCACATGATGGATACAGTATTTAAATTCTTGAGAGTGTAAACATGAAACCAAATGGACCCGCAAGTGTTACATTTGGTTAACCAACTTTTCATCTGGTTAACCAATTTAGCTGGGGACCACCTGGAACCCTCTCAAGGACCACTGGTGGTCCCCGGACCACTGGTTGAAAACCGCTGGACCATTAAAAATGCCAAATTTGTATCGGTATTGGTGTCAAAATAATCTAGACTTTAATTGTATTTCACAAGTTGTGGAAAGACACTTGGAAAAAACACACACAAAATTTCTCTCTCCCTCTCTCTCTCTTGTCCCAATTCTTTCTGTACTACACCACTATGGACAACACATTTTCAGAGAATGAATTACTTGCTGCAGAAGAGTTTAGTCAGAGTATGAGGCCAACATTTTTACATTTTCCTTTTTCTTTTGCTGCTGCAGCTAATCAGCAGCAGCATCCCTCTGCTTATTAACTAGACACATACTAGCCTGCGGCTAGTAGCCAGCTTCATATGTCAACCGCGGGATGAAGATGTCATTTTCCGCTTGACTGGGTAAAACCGCTATTAAACCGAGATGTAAATGGACGTTAAACAATATTCAAATCACAAGGCCACAGGGAACAATATAAGCCCTGAGGCACCTGGCCTCGTCGCTGCCCCACATTCCCAGCAAAATATGGCAATTTATTTAAAAATAAAATGCCTATCTTTAGGACTTTGTTATACGACACATCTAATAAGGCTTAAAGGCTGGAGCAAAATATCCACAAAGAATAGGGGAATTGGTAGACCTACTTTTTTCCCCCAACCTAGCTTGCTTTCTGTGCTATTATGGTTCATCTAGTGTTTGACAAAGCACCTTTCGAATTATGAATGGTTTTGAATTAAGAGATGATGAGTGGTATTACATCTGGCCTGGCCCTGGCCTATGAAATGTATTTGTCATGCTCAAATGTGAACATTTGAATGTGCAGTTTCTTTCACTTTCCACAAAACAGTACACAGTTGCCATCAGAACAACAACAGTGGTCACTGGAGTTCACTGTCAACAATCTGCTTTGTTCAACTCACAACAGGCACAAAAGGTTGTGTAACACAAATCAGTACGATTCTACCTCGATGAATGAATACATCTCATACAACGCAGTCTAAGAATTAGGGGCTTATGTACTGTATGACTGAATAGAGTCTGTATTTATGCACTGTGCTTTAATGCTATTCCTTTGGAACTATAAAAGTAGAATGGTACCATAAACAAAGCTGTGCACCCAGACTCTCTGTCTGATAAAGTAAAAATTGAGGAACTGTCAACTATACCAGTGTCCAAGCATGCAGTGGACCGTGTGTGTGTGTGTGTGTGTGTGTGTGTGTGTGTGTGTGTGTGTGTGTGTGTGTGTGTGTGTGTGTGTGTGTGTGTGTGTGTGCGCGCGCGCGTGTACACACGCACGTTTGTGCATGAGCATATGAGTCCATCGGTGTCTAGTTATTGGCCTGTGTTGGCACCAGTGCAACCAAGTCAGTGACGGTGGTTGGCTTACAAAGCTATCATTGGCTTCTCTCTGGCTAACACTAAATGAGCCAGTGTTAGGCCTCAGCTGTATGCTCATGAATATTCATTGCTCTCAGTCTCCGTCTCTCCAGTTCATCCCTGTATGGAACCTCTGTGTGCTATACTGGCATCCTTTAAGGAAGCTATTACCACACACTCAATCACAACCCATGACTTTGCGTCTAGATAATAAGTCAAGCTGACAACAATGGCACTTATTGCCAACCCTGAACAAAACAGGCTTTGTTTGAGGGAAAAAAGAGAAACACTGTTTTGGATTTCTTCCTCCTTCTTCTTCACCTCTCTCTCTCTTTCTCTCTGTCTGTCATTTGCTGTCATTCCAGAGAGGTGCAAATCATGTAGGTCATTTTACTCCAAATATAGTATACTGTGGTCATTTATTAGTACTAAGTAAGCACCCTAATTCTAGCATACACAAATATACAACCTACTTTCTGCACATCTCAATACAGCTATAAGTTACCAACAACTGAGTGCATACCTGCTTTCCCCATTATGTGTGAGTGACACTATACACATAGTTTGACTGTACGAATCTAATGTGACATTCACTTACATACAAATACTACTGCCTGATTTACAACGTAGATACAGTACTAAGGTGTGCACGCATAGTATATCCTTCCAGCTCACTGACAGCTTGTAGATCTGCTATACTCGGGCCATGGCGTGAATTAGGCTTCCATTTACCCACGTGGTGCCATTTGTACAGTGTGAGTTAAATTGACTCTGAGGGTTTTCACTGCGTACACAAAAAGGCTTTAAATACAGAGCTCATTGGCATTTCATGGTAATTTGCAGTGGCAAGGAGGGCAGGGCAACGGCGCTCTGTAAGTAAAGCAATGAGGGCGAGAGGAGGATTAGATAATCAAACAGTGTGCCACTTTAAATAATCTCTCGCTCCTCTGGGAGAGGTGAGACTCAAAGCTGGAGCCCTTCTATTTTAATTGTCTGATTTTCCTGTCATTACAGTTGAGGGCCTCAGTAATTCAGAGCTATTAAATATTCAGGAGCCACACCGAGGATGAGACAGAATAAAGGAGGGAGGGAGGGAGAGGGGATGCTGAACAATACAAAGAGAGATAGACAGATAGATGCATGTCTACAAAAAGGACTGTGTTTACATGTAACCGAATGGACCTCTGAGGGTACATGTAGTTACTGTACATTTGTGCATATGCGAATGCATGCACAATCACACGCACGCACGCACGCACACACACACACACACACACACACACACACACACACACACACACACACACACACACACACACACACACACACACACACACACACACACACACACACACACACACAAAATGGGGAATGGCAGATGATCTTAATTTTTCCTTAGGCACCACTTTTACCACTTTGTTTCATCATTAGCCTATAACATGTATGTTTAAAACTTGAAATGCCCATGATGTTTCCAAATGCTGTTGGTTTCCATTTTCATTTATTTCTAACATAAGTTACATAACCCTGACTTCATTGTACTTTTTGCCAAACTGATTCTCAACCTGTGGTCCGGGGACCCCCAGGGGACCGTGTCATAATACATATCAGACTGAGGGGGGATGCTTGATATGGTGGAGGAGAATCACTGCTGCATCCGCAGACTGGGTTGACAGTGCATGGAGCTCTCCTTGGTGCTGAAATGCATGTCTATGAGCAGCTTGTCAGTGAAGGAACACAGACAGTGAAGGACAAAAGGTTTAGGAATTCCCAAGAACAGCACATGTAGTGCGAGGCATTTCTGCTTCTTCTTCTTCTTTAAACTGTACACCCACATTATTAGCTGTGGCCAATGTACAGACAGACAGACAGACAGACAGACAGACAGACAGACAGACAGACAGACAGACAGACAGACAGACAGACAGACAGACAGACAGACAGACAGACAGACAGACAGACAGACAGACAGACAGACAGACAGACAGACAGACAGACAGACAGACAGACAGAGGGACACTTAGAAAGCACTTCTGGTCATCAAATTATTGCTCTAAAAATCTTTTGGGTGAACAATCCCCTTAAGTTAGACAGGAAAACACACTGGGAAAAAAGATATTATAAATTCACATTATAATATCATTGCAGCTCATAACAGCAGATTGCCAGGCTTATTAAAGCTGCAGTTCTCTCTGAGAAGAACAGCTGCCAGCTTTACACACTTGATCCCGCATCTGTTTAATGAAGCTACAAACGCGCCTCGGCAATACATATGTTCTGGTTATGAGACCCCGGCGAGCTCTCGACACGGCGTAATATGCCTCGCAACTACGCTACATTTCCTGAACACACACACGCCCATCTGTATCAACTCAATCATATGGATTACAGGCTGTGAAGGTTTAGGCAAATACAGTTAATGATAGTAAAAAAAAGAGCATCTCAATTACAAAACCCGTCTAGTAATATATTGCTGTGCTATCCTTAATCATCCTCATTATGTTACGTAAACCACCTGGAATAGCTTCAACACTCTGAGGGAGTCCAGGTTCAAACTGCCAACCTTTCAGCCACACACACATGCACGCTCATGCATGCACACGAAAAACAAACAAACATTGAGCTTGTAGATCTGAAATTGTTCAGTGTGCAACACCGGCACTCAACTCGCCCTGTAGGCCACTGTTTGTTGGTGGACTGGCCTCTCTCTCTCTCATGCAGGGATCTCTTTGATCCACCAGGTCTTTGAAGGTATTAAGTGCCCATAGCAAGAATTAGAGTACAAGGTCAGTATGTCATGTAATTGCAGCCTACAGTAGCTCCATTGATTCATTAGATAGAGGTATAGGCTACACACAATCACAGTCCATATACTCACATACTGTATGTGACTGCTACAATACACTGTAGGACCTGACCATCTTTTAAGCTTTTTTTACACATTGTGGAAAACCAGATCGGAACATCATTGCATAAACACATGGTAGCCTACCGGTATGCTTATTTGAATGTTGTTAAGCCTGCACACACACATTACAGAATATACAAATATGTGTTTTGTGTCAGCATTTCACAATTACACCCATTCTCTGGGTCTTTCCTTATGCCTTTGTTTTTTGCTTTGATCTCAAAAGCATCCCCTGGCCATATCTATCTCCCCCTGTCTCCTTTGTCTGCTCATTTGTTACGGCTGTCTTTCCTCAGTGACCCCCCCCCATACACCCCACACACACACACACACACACACACCACACCCACACACACACACACACACACACACACACACACACACACACACACACACACTCCTGAGGCGGAGCATTAGCTTGCGGTGGTCAGGCTGCCTGACAGCTGTACCACCTGAAGAATATCAATCAATGTTGCCGTGGAGACGGAACCATGTCCCCCTCTGTTTTTTTGTGTTTCTTTTTTTCCCCTTTTTTCTTTCGCTCTTCAATATCATCAGCTCTAAGTTATAATATATGTGTGTCTATGGACACTCATAATGCATCAGTATGTACAGTAGCTTCACATTTTGGGGCATTACATGGGATTGCCATAGCCTCCGGTTTTAGCGTTTGTCTAGTTTAACTGTTTTAAAGGTAATACAGGCCACTTTTTAGCCAAATATCAAAATAGATATCGCGCTATATCTTTTCCCTCTATGTTGCTTCTACATTGATGATGCAGCTGTTTCCCTGCAGACAGACACTTGCTTCGTCCTGCAGACGATCCAGAGCTTTGTTGTTGTCAACAAATCATGAAAACAAAACATTTATTGAGCCCAGGAAAGGCGGTGCTAATTTGTGAGGGGGAGGGGTGGTGTGGGGGTGAAGCAGCATTTTATCCAATCACAGCACAGCAGTCTCCAGCAAATTCATAATGAGCCAATTAGAGTGCAGGTGAGGTGGAGTTAGATTCTGTTTTTAGACAAATCTGTTTGCAAACAGTGTTTATACACACTAAAGTTACCTTTAAATAAATTACATTAAACCACCTGAACTCGTTTGTTCACACGAAACAGCCGATCCACAAGACTACGCCGTGTTGTGAAATGCTTACATAAAAGCTTTAGAAGATAAGTAATAAATAAATGAAAAGAATGCACAAATAAGCACCGTGCGCCAAGTGTTTACGATTATCTCAGGACATTTGTGCAGCAAAATGCGACAGACATATCAAGAGGCGTTTATGAAATGTGAGCCAGGTCTAGAGAAGGATCTGAACCTATTACAGCCTGTAAATGGTCAGACCAGTTGGACCGGCTGGGCGCTCCTTCCTCCAACCTAATGTCTGGCCTTGAATAATGTCAAGCTGCTTTAAGCACGAGACGCTATTTTTAACTCCTCTCAGACAGATCTATTAGGACGGAAAATATTATTTAGGGACCTTTGGGTGTTAATTTCTTTGAGGTGTGACAAATTGTGTCACGGGTGAAAAGGCGGAGATGTCTCAGGCTATCACTTCAGATGAGCCAAGCAGACAGGCGTGAGATGGAAATGTCTGCCACTTCCAGCACATGACATTAGGCACAACAAACCCATAGCGCTGTATACATTATTAAAGCCTCGCCAGATCTCTTGGCCTGAAATAGCCAATCTAGAATCTACACAGTGCAGGTCGTGAGCTTGTAGATCTGTTATTTTTGGCGAATAATCCCGTCATAATAGGTGCTTAAACACTATAATGCAGAAAGTGCTACTAAGCAGCTTTAAAGGGGAATTTCACCCATTTTCATTTTCAAGGTCCGAGAAGAAACATCATTGTATCATCAGATGTATTTCAACATGTTAATGATTTTTCTTCAGACCTCCAAGCACAGAAACACAGAATTGGGGGAACTTTTTCATCATGTCCACACAACATCTCTAAGGTATATTAATGACATAGTAAAATGTTGAAAATGGGTGGAATCCTCCTTTAAGGGGCAGCTTCCATTCATTCAATCCATTGATGTTTACATTGTATTTGTTTTCAGTCAATTATTGCTCCACCAATAGCTCTCATTGGACAAAAAAACATGATTAATAACAATAAAGTGGTAATTCCCCAAATTAAATCAAAGGGAAAAAAGATACACTACGGCTATTGGTTACTTATACTGTATACTGTAAGCGCAGGCCGCTGAAGTAGAACCGTTCTGAAATTGGTTGTGATTATTTCAACGAGCAACAATCTATCACGAACGGGGGAGGGAGGGGAGGAAAAAAAGCTGTCAGGAGACCAATCAACATCGTTTCGTCTAATTGCTCCAATCTAGCCTGCCATACGGTGCTCATTCCCACTTCAACCCTCATCATCGTCCCAGCCTGTTCCCCTACAAACAGAGCCCAGCCCCAGTCGCTGTACATAATGCTAACCAGTGAAATGGCTCCCCATAGACCGGGCCACCGGTGCTACGCAGAGTGCCAGGGCCCTGCCAGTGGAGGGTTAAGTAAATATTGGGCGAGGCAGCTGCTCTCAGAGCAATACTGACTGCCTGTGTTCCCGCCTGGTCCCAGCCCGGTATAAATCACACACGGCAATTAGTGCCATGCCGTCTCTCTGCCCTCGTTAAACAGCCCCGCCTGCTGAGGGAAGCCATAAACACCCCTCCAGCTATGGAGGGAAGGAGGGAGGGAGGGGATAAAATGACACATCAATGTACATGTGTACCGCATGTTCTGTATGTGCACACAGCAAAAGTGTTAGTTTAATCCTGAGAGTTTAGCCACGTGGGCCTTATTTTATATTCTGAAAGAGCCAGTCTAGTAGCTGACAACGTGTTGTACATGACGCCTCCAGTGGGAAGAAAAAGGAAACACTCCCGGATTTGAATGAACGCAACATAATTGACAGTGTGTCTCTGTGCCCTGAATGAATGTTGAACGGTGCAGGGTGGATCCTTTCAACATACTGCCAATTGGTATTATGTGTTACTTGGGTTTCATACCAGGGCCCACTATTTATTCAGCATGCTGAATGCATCTGATGACATTTTCACACACCAAAACTAAAGATTTCTATTGTTTTTGGTCCACAATTCCAGGCTGGATTTGACAAAACAGTCAAACACACAGAACAAAATGACCATTAATCTTCCATATTCTCTAGTTGT